>OZ023213.1:40158596-40585086 GCA_963995525.1 Escarpia spicata
GAAGCATAATTTGCTTTTTTGAAACGGAAAATCAGTGTCCCTATATATACTCATAGTTGCTACTGTGTTTTATGTATCTCTTTGTTGTATTTATATTGTTATTAGTACTTACATTTCTTATCACGAGATGTGCATTCAGTCATGTGCTCTGCCTTGCCTTCATAAATGGTAACATGTACTTTTAGTTTTATGATTGGACACACTAAGTATAATTACCAAAATGTACCATGCAGGTATATATATAAATATATATATATATGTATATATATATATATATATATATATATATGTATACTCATACTTACCTAGCATGTCATTCGATCGCGTGTCCGATCGCGTGCCAGACCACGCTTCGTACCATGTCGGGAAAAATTGGGACTGGCAAAAATGTGATCCTGGGTGAGGCCCTGCTTAGACGCGATGTTTTTGTAACGTAGATATGTATGGGGTGTTGTTGATTCATGCCAGTAATACACTAGGTATCAAAATTAGGCAAACATTTTGTTATAACAACGAAGTCGAGGTGAGCCCGCATACTACGACAAGTGCCAATTATTGTAACATTTCTATACTTCCGAACGGGAAATTTAACGTAGTTTGGCAGACCGCAGGCCGGCCCTGTCCTCTGAGTGTGTCATTCACCCCGGTGTCGGGTTTCTGTCGGGCAATGTTGGCACACCCTCTGGGTCAAGCTGTTGTTTCTAGCGCCCCTAATGTGCTGTATATTATTATGTATGTGTGTGTGTGTGCGTTTGACATTTGGGACTTAGACGTTTTGGCTTCTTCACGCAGATAACAGAAAGGGTGGTCAAATAAGATTGCCAAAGAAATATAGACTGGCTGGTGCATTGGAAGTTTCTTAAACGATGTTTGCAGGTGATTTTCCTATTTCTAACACATGGAGTCATTTAAATGAATGAGCTGTTCCACAATGTCAGTGATTTCTTTTACAGAACTATTTAGAATGGATGAAGAAAGTAGGAAGCGCCGGCGTGAATACAGGAGGAAATGGCAACTCGCTAACCATTCACTGAATAAAATAAAGCGCAGAGATGAAATATTGTTGTCATCTTCTGACAGTGATGAAGACTGGTCTCGTAATATGCTAGAGGAACCACTTTTAGATGCAGGAGGAAGGAACATTTGCTGAATGGTCAAAGCGCTGTTCACGCTGACTGTGACGCTGAATTGGAGCAGAATGGTTGGAACTGGGACTTGATCGATGTACATGTTCCAATGTCATCAGAATCTGACAGTGACCACAGTATTTCAGTTTCTCAGGAATTGTCTGCATGGGTCAACCGTTTTGCTATAAAGCATAACGCAGTGGATGAACTCCTAAAGATCCTAAGAAAAAATTGTCATGCTGAGCTCCCTACTACAGCACGTACATTGCTACACACAGCCAGAACTGTTTCAATGGAGACAAGGTCAGGCATGCATTTTGCCTATCTTGGATTAGAAGATGGATTGCTGAAACGATGATATAAAAAACCATTAAATTCCACGGCTGGAACTTCACGAACAGCCTTTTTAAATATTGAGCCTCCCAAGTTCTGCACCCCCGGACGAATTTTTCGAAAATGTCTAAATCTACAAACCATATCAATGAGCCCGGTAGATCACATGCACAATTTCAAAATCCTTACGTGACCAGCGACAGGTAGACCTGGTGCATGTTAAGCGCTGGGGATTTTCAAACGTCAATAACTTAAATTATTCAAAATGTCTGCATACATCCAGCGATATATTTTTAGATGGCATAATTATCTTTATAATGATATACAAAAAAAAAAAATTCCGAGGCTGGAACTCCATGTACAGCTTTTTGAAATATTGAGCCCCCCAAGTTATCCCCCCGGACGAATTTCGAAAATGTAAATATAGATCACATGCAAAATTTCAGCCCAATACATGCAAAACTGACGGGGATGTGGGTGCACATACAAACAGAGAATGAACTGTTTTATAATGTATTTGTCGGGTAGATTTATCCACTATGGATACATTTTAGTCATAGGATGTTCAACTACTCTATGTGTCGCAGTTTCGATGTCTCTCATGTTTGTTTCCGAGGCATCAATTTAATTTATAATTTTCGCAATGTTTTCTTCAAAAAAGTTTATAAACTGGCAGCATAATTTCTCCCTTGAATTATTGTCAGGCAGTTTGGAAGATTCCACATTAAGCAGGCTGTTCATGGCTTCAAAGGCTATACACCGATCGGCATCTTGGAGTAGATTCTGATAATGCTGAATTTTGGCTTGTCGTATCCTCGCGCTGACAGCATTACGACGATTCACGTATATTCATCTGCGTATGTCTAATTCCGATGAACGCCAAATGTTTTTATTTTGGCGACGCAACTTTTCGCATTGCATGTAGTTCTTCGCAGTACCATGGTGGAGTTCTTCTCTGGCGTGGCCGCCGTAGCATTACCGGAGCAATTTCATCCAAAACCGAAATAACATGTATATACACTGTATATATTATTATATATCAAGAATGGAATCCGGATCTGTGGATGATGTATCAAAGCCAGATGCAGGTGTAAGTTGGAATTGCTTTCACTGGTCAGTGTTTTACAATCTACATGTCGAAGATCTCTTCTGGGTTGTAGTTTAGCCTGGGGGTATTTCTTGTGGGTTGTGTACTCGATAGAGAATGTTACTGATTTGTGGTCGGATATTTCGCTGCTGATCACGGACACTTTGCTGGTGATAGAGTCGGTTGCCCGTGAGATGATAAGATCCAAAGAGTGACCAGCCTTGTGTGTTGAACAATTAACAACATATTATTGATGTAGATCATGTATCTTTAGTAAAGCCATGAATCAAAGGTGCTGAACAAACATCAACATGCAGATTGAAATCTCCCGTGATGACGACTCTCCCAGGTTAGCAGCCAAGTCATCGAATTCGTCCAAGAACACTGGTATAGGTAGTGTTCGTAGATATAAAAGGCAGTTCAGTTTTGTGTACAATGCCAAGGCCACCACCTCTCTTTTCTCTTCTTCCAACTCCGGAAAATGAATAGCCTGGAAGACACAGGTTGATGACTGTAGCAGTGTCTTCCTCTTTTAACCACGTCTCTATCAATATGGCGACATCAGCCGCCGTGTCAATGATGTGTTAATTTGCTGACAAGGAATGCTTTCCCAAGAACAGAGTGTGTGTTCAGCAGTAGAACATTCAATTCAGTTGCCCTCGCCGACCTCTGTACTGGAGTAAGGTTAGCCACATTCACGCCCGTTTGTTTACAAAGAAAGAACACTCTTGATAGTACGGACCTTACGCACACCGGCCCTGCAACCGCATTTTATTTTATGTTGGCCACAATAGTGCAGTAAGTTCCACTTCGTTGAAGATAGTCTGGCAGCCAAAGGGCATTTTTTTGACCTAACCCCTTTTGGCCTGATGTAGTTTTTCTTTGTTAATTATTCATCTCTGGCATGTATATAATGATATCCAGGTGGGTGTGGAGTTGTGGGCATTTAAAAAAAAATGAAAATATCAAAAATGGCCAAAAAAATCACCTCATTATCATATCTTTTCAACCAGACACGATACGATTAAAATGTTGTTTTATATGTTTCCAGGTATGAGGAATTCGATTCCACCATAATTTATATGAAAAATGTAAAGAAAACAAAATGACGGTCATACGTATATGCTACAAATGGTCGCCGACGATGCGAAAAGACTATATTTCATGTTCCGCAAACAAATAAACATAAGAACATGAACATTTTTTCATCATATGAGGAGAATTACGTAAGATCATCATTTCGTGAAATTCTTACCTTTCTAATTAAGCATCAGTCCTCTTCATCATGTATAATTAACATACTTGCCGTCTAATTTTTGCAGGCGTGTCCACCTTGGCATGCGCAAAATGGTGTGCATGCCATGTCAGAGCCGTTGCAGATGCATTTGTTCGTGCTACATGGTATTTCACTTCGACACGAGCACTTGATCAGCTTTAGCAACCCATTTGGGGCTGACGACGTGTCTGGGGGCTCCCTTGATTCTTGAGGTCGTTTCTTTTTTTGTGCGAAGTTTGGGCAGATAGTCGTTATCTCTCATCTCGTTCAAGTTGTCGATGATACTATGGCAGATATATGCAAGCTGTAAGCCCAGGTTTTGAGAGTTTCCTGTCCGTGATCACACCTCATGAAGGTAGTTCCAATGGCCATGTCACTCCAAATGCCATTGAACAGACTAGTTCCAATGGCCATGTCACTCCAAATGCCATTGAACAGACCAGCGTTGTGGTGCATTGTGTGCTGTCCGTTGATGAATTGCGCACGTATGCCATCGGGTAAGCCTTCCATAGATCGTAGACAGTAGAGTGCATACTGGGCTTAGTGGACATGCCCTACAGCAAAGAACATAGGGACCATAGCCTTCACAGGGTCAAGATGCAAAGCACAGTCTACTTCTCGCTCTGCTCGAATGTATTTGAGAATCACAAAGACGGGCTTGATGAGACAATCCACCCAAAGCTTTGTTGTTCTGCTCTGAGATGTAGTGTTATCTAGTGCTTGTAGAAGATCACTCGTGCATTCCAGATGGTGTTTGGCAAAGACGGGTCAAAGTAGTTCCTCTACCAGCATCCTGAAAACTGTGACATCCTGAGGGTATTTCTTGCCACTCAGCATTTTCAGTACATCTCCAAATGCAACACTTAGTATTTTTACGATCCAGTTTCAGCCATTAGTGTGCCAATACAGTCACAGTAACTCATTAGGAGGTGCATACCACACAGTCTCAGATAGATGTTACCGAGCTGGGTTGGGTTCCCCCAGATGGGTCTACATACACCCAACTGGGCAAAACTGTATGCAGAATTCTTGTAGACAAACTATCGAGTGGTAAAGAAAATAATCAGCAATACAATGTAATGATCCGCATGCCTTATGTTAGCGTAAAGACTGATCTCTAGGGATCAATAAGAAGTTGAACAACTATACATTAGTGTTTCCATGGAAGTGGGTGAGGCTTGCCGTGAACTAGAAATATACCGTTTGTTGCAATTTTGCAACCGTTTTCATTGTTTTTTACATTTAACAAATGGAATTTCTTATGTCTGAAAACATGTAAAAAGACGTTTTAATAGTGTATGTATACGTTACCTGGTTGAAAATATGTTACAATTGGTATAGTAGGCAACCATTTTTAGGCCGCCATTTTGTTTTCTTTACATATTTTCATATCAGTTATGGCGGAATAGAATTCCTCATGTTCAGAAACATATAAAACAACATTTTAATCATGTGTGTATCTCGTCTGGTTGCAAAGATATGATAATAAATGGATTACATTCATGCTTGAGATGAATAATCAACAAATACAAAAACTATATCAGGCAAAAAGGGGTTACCCCCCTCAGATGCTGGACTAAGATGGCCTTAGTGTTTCAAGGCAGTTCCTGATGCTATGTAGCGTGGTTACCGAGTAACGCAGTGTCATGGTGCCAAGTTCAACATTATTAAAACTCGCAATTTGTAGACAGGTAAAAGCAGATGATATAAAATTGTTCAGATCTCTAATATATTGTTCAGTTTTTGCCGAATTTATAAACACCCGTGAATGAAGCATTAGTCTTGGATTTGATGGTGTATAAAATTATGAATAAAGGTTATTATTATTGTATATGTGCATGCCTGCAATTGTGTGTGTATGGTGTGTTGTGTGTGCATGTGTGTGTGTGTGTGTGTGTGTGTGCCCTAACCCTATGAGGTATACATTTTTGTTACACATGGAATAAATATAGATGCTCCTATGCACAGCATGGTGCTAGGCTGAATGGAAAGCAATGGTGAAGAAGTAATAATACAAATCGAGAGAGATGCAAAGTAGTTCTTTTGTTTAACCGGTTAACTATGGAATGTGATGATCTGAGTCATTTAGTCTGCATGTACATGATGGCACACATACAACTGAAAAGCCGCAGTCTTGTGGCAAATGTCACAGATTATTTATTTGTGCACGTTGTCTAAAAGTCCAAGAAGCAATACATGCAAGCATTGAATAATTTTGTGATGTAGTTTTGGAAAGTAATTTAATAACATGTTTACTCTGAAAGTGTGCAAATGGCTCCTTAGAGTTTGTAACTTCAAATCCATAACAGTGTGGAACATGTATAATTTTAAATCCCTACTAGTTACTGTTTAAAGTAGTATCACGAATCATTAATGTATAATACTGCAAAAAAAACAATAAATTTAAATCATCATTCATTAAATATAATCATAACTACCATGTAGATGAGAAAGGTAATTTTATTTTTGGTTTAATTCAGTTGAGTTCCAGACTCCAATCTTCACCATATGTAGACCAATTCCCTTCGTAAGAATACTGAAAAATCCTCCAACAAAAAATACTCCTTCATCACCTTAATTGAAACATTGCCTATTCATCAATACGTAGAATTAACAAAACTCATTATAAGTCACATCAAACCCATGTTTCCCGTCTTATTTAGTGATCACGTTGGTCAAAGCAAAAGTTACTATGAACATAAAAATGTCCTCATCTCAATGCCTATTGCTGCTATGGCAGCTACCATCAAATATAATAAAAGGTCACCAATAGGTGGCGTTGCATGAATGCCCACAATATATCGACTAAGTATTGTGGTCACCGGGTCACGTAGTGTTCAGTCAAAGTATTGCAGTAGCAAACTCTACAACAATTCATTTACTGTTGATTATTTCCTAAACTGACTACATCACTGTACTGATCACGCAGCCAGCATGCCCATGGGGTCCCATGCTGGTAACATTTTTGCTTCCTCTTTCAGAATGTCTAAAATTTCAGCAGGAATGAATTTCTTGTCGATGACCACTTCGAAGACGAACTCTGTGAACCAATCGTCCGTCATGACGAGATAACCTGAAAGCAAGAATTTTTTATTATTGTGTTCTTAAAGGGAGATTAATCTACCTATCTGTTAATCTATCGGGAATTAGCCAGCATCGTCATTTGTAAGAGACAGTCTGCTGTGTTGAACATCAAAGGGTATTGTAGTTAACTCAGCCCACCTCAGCAGTAATACAAATAAAGGTTTGAAAGCTATGCTCCGTGGTTGTATCTTCCAAATGGTGAGCGTTGTTATGGGATTCCTAAAGACAATTTGGCCGACAATAAACCTTCAACTTAGTTATTATACTCTTAATTAAGAACATTATATTAAATAACAAATGAAAAACTGGGAACAGACCACTTGCTTTTAATACTAGAGTAAGTGTTTTGAACGTACAGTAGCTGCAAAATTGCTTTTAATAAACCCGAAATAGTCTTCGTGATTTGAATGTTTCACCTGGGAAATTTTCAAATTGTAAACAAAACATTCAAATTGTAAACAAACATTATGAGCACTTTTTGCAGAGGGATGTGTCCCAATCGCGAAGTACCTTTGAAGTTGGCTGGTTCCCACACTTCTGATCACAAAGTGGGTGTACAACTGATTCATGTTTATAATTGCCAACCTGGTTGATTCCAGATAACGGAAGAGACAGGTCACTTAAAAGGGAGCCAGTCGATTCCTCTACCCGGAATTAGCAGGCACAGTAACTTGTAAACAGGGAGTCTGCTGCATTGAACATGGGAAAATGGGACATCGTTGAACATTAAAGATATAGCAGTTAACTCAGCTCGTCATGGCCGTATTGCCAATAAAGCTTGTTTTGACACTGGATGTTTGGTTTACCATTTGAACATACCTTAGGGCGTATCTTCCAAATTGTGAACATTGTTATGGACTTACTAAACACAGTTTGGCAGCGCTATACCTTCTACATAGTCAGTATAGTGTTAAGGACATTATATTAATTAATTCACAAAAAACTATGAACCGACAGCCACCTTTTAAAGTCTAGTTTTATAAGTGGCGTACATTCCTTTGACTAATATCACATTGGTTATTTCATTATCTAGTAATTGTATTTTAATCTTTGGTCTACTTTTATTCTGATAAGATGCAGCCATGATGTTAATTATCTGTAACTCGCCAGAACCTTTCCTAAATTTGGATTTAGGAAAGGATATTCCACTGATATGGCTATTTCACTGCTAATTGACAAAATTAGTAAGGCAATTGATACCAAAGAGCACGTAATTGGGTTATTTCTGGATTTAGTCAAAGCCTTTGATACCGTTAATCATAATATATTATTGAGAAAATTAACACATTATGAAATCAGAGGAAATATACTCCAATGGATTCGTAACTTTTTAAGTAACAGACAACGAGTAAAATTCTATGGAACAAAATCTTCCCTTAAAAACATAACGTGGTGTTCCGCAGGGTTCAATTCTGGGACCTTTACTCTTTCTTATCTATATAAATGATTTATCTACTTTATCTGACACAACGTTTACCATTATGTTTGCTGACACGAGCATCTTTATACAAGGCAACAATATAGATGAAATGGAAAATGTTCTGAACTCTGAAATAAAAAACTATCTTTATGGCTTAACATTAATAAACTTTCTTTGAATATACAGAAAACTCACACAGTGACCTTTAGTAATACGATCAGTATAAGAGAGAGGTGTAATAACATTTGTATAGACGGCATACAAATTAACACTGTACATGAGATAAAGTTTTTGGGTTTGCTTATAAATAATACATTGAATTGGAGCATACACATTAAATATATATCAAATAAAATTTCTAAGAATATTGGTATTATAAAAAAGGTGACAAACATATTAGATAACAAATCATTGTTAAACCTGTATTACATGTTTATATACCCATATATTACTTATTGTAATGTCGTCTGGGGAAGGGCCCCGAATATATACCTTGCTAAAATTCATTTACTCCAAAAACGAGTTTTGCGTGTAATAAGTCATGTAGGATTTATTGATCATACGCAGCCTTTATTTACATCTTATCAAATAATGAATATTTATGACGTAAATAAATATTTATGCTGTATTCTAATGTACAAGCATAATAGGGGTATGTTGCCAGATATATATAATGATGTATTTGTCCTGCAAATATCCACACATAAATATAATACAAGGCAGAAAGTAACATATAATAATACATTTATTCGTACTAAAATTGTACAATTCAACTAAATCAATGTATAGAAGTTACTGTGTACATAAAACAGTAAGCAATGAGCGCAGCTCGTCAATGGCTAAAAAAGAAGAGCTACCCACATTATTTATATTATGTAATACATCTTTTGCAAATGAGACTCTACATACTAGTTCATCATCCAGCCCCTCCTGGTAGTGGTCTTGAATCATACCATAAAACTGATTAGACTTCATTCGAAAGAATGTCATGGCATCAAGTTTGAATTTGGACACGATATAGTTAAAACTTTTAGACATATATGACCCACTACCTTGAAAGGCTAGATGAGAGAGCATTTTCAAACTGGAGTTACTGCATTTCAAGCAACTCTGCATAAATCGTACCATTCGATTCATAATTTGAATATGAATCGGTAAACAGTCTGCTAAAAGTGGCACCATATTACAATGCGTGCAAACTGGTAGATTAAACAGTTTTCTGATACCTTTGCGCCACGTAGTATAAAACATATCAAGATGTTTGTTTTGCAAGTTCCACAGACATACACCATAGAAAGATGTACAGTACGACATATATAATTGACGTTTTATGTTTATATTACAAAACCCAAAATTAGCAGATAATGCATTTACACGCCATATAAAATCATGACACATATCTTTTACCACAGCCTGGTGAGCGTCAGGACCAATAACGTGGCCTAAATGCAACTCTTTTTTACTATGTTTCACTTTTAAACCATCAAAGTAAAATGGGCAGTCGGTACCACTGCCATATTTAATAAGTTGACATTTTGTCGGGTTGAATTGTAAATCATATTCATATGCAAATTTTATACATATATCACACATTTTGTTCAATGCATATATCGATGGAGCTACCAAAGATATATCATCAGCATAGCCAACAGCACCATAGTACTTATGACCGATCATACAGCCAAAACCAGACATGCAGAGTCTTGTTAACATTTCATCAATGTAGATAGAAATAAATTGGGGGACAACACCCCACCCTGCTTCACACCATTGGCAGTGGAGAAATGCAATGACATGGAATTGTTCCATGATACATTTAAATGTTGATTAGTGTACATATAAAGTAAACATCTGATTAAAAGGGGATTCATTCCTCTATCCATCAGTAAGTTAAAAAGTTTAACATAATTTACTTTATCGAATGCTTTAGTCGCATCTAGTAATAACACGTAAACATCCGATTTATTCTGCTGGAAATAGTTCACAGTCTCCATTAACGCAAATGTACATTTAGCTGTAGAGCTTTGAGGTTTGAAACCAAACTGTAGATCACTTGTTTTAAGAGCATCAGAACTTTTTATCATTATAACCCAATCAAATATTTTCGACAGAGGGCTACTAAGAGCAATGGCTCGATAGTTGTCAGAATTATTTGCTGATTTCCGTTTGTTTTTTACCAGAGGTTGAATTGTTGATATATTAAAACCATCCGGGGTATATCCGTGATATACCATTGCTGTGAATAGCAAAGAAAGAAAAACATGTAATTTGGTAGGTGCATGAATAAAGTGGTCAGTATATATAACGCCGTATCCATCACATTTGTTAATCTTAACATGATTAATGCCATTCAAAACATCATGCACCGTAATAGTATTTTCACCTTCGTTACAATGTGCATCTACTTTACTATGTATGTTTTGTAGCAATGACGTCATGTCTGCATCATTATAGGCTACTGAATTATATAAGTCCTCATACTTAGTAGCAAAGTGTTTAGAAATATTTTCGTCTCCTGTCATTTCATCAACCATGTTGGGTAGCTTATTATTGTTCTTTGTAACTTTACCTACTTCTTTCCAGAAGTCCCTACTTTTATTTCCAAGTAACGCTGTCGCCATACTTTCTTTTTTAACATTATTTTGATTAAGTTTAACAAAACGAACTGCTCTGTGATATTGAGAGCGTGATCTACGCATGACGTCAGCAATAACAGCATTGCGAGGAGAGCCACAATCTTTCCATAGATTATGCCAAAACAGTGACGCTTCTCTGAATGGTTTAACGTGTTCATTCCAACCCGCTATTACCTTCGAATTTCCCTCTTTTGAAGTATGTGGAATGGAGTTTTGACAAGCTCTTATACAACAATCCATTATTGAATCATGAAATATCTGAATATCATGACAATGCGTTAACCTGCTAGGACAATGTTTATCGCGGCATTCTAGAGAATGCCATGGTATAGATATTTCGTCAATCATTCTTTCTAAAACCTTGCTGTACTGACTTAAGTTACAGTCTGACGCTTCTTGCCATTTAGGTCTAGATATGTACCTTCTAGAAGAAGGTGAACAATAATTAACATATAAACTCAAGGTAAGAACCAGTGGCGAATGGAATGATAAATTTGCACCATCGTGCATAGTATAATATTCTAACATATGGTCAAAGAGTCCATTGTTTAACAAAAAATGATCAATGACATGAGTACCATTGTCCACAGGACTAGTAAATGTATAACAAACATTATGTCCTTCAAAATCAATACATGGCTTGATTGTTTCACGTTCACATATGTAATTTAAATGTTTCGTAAAGTTAGAAGACACACGATTGAAAGACGTGTTCATATCACCTCCAATAATGAAATTGGAACAGTTCATTATATTACATGTACTCATAATTTCAGTCAAAATATTGCAGTACAGATCATCATTACATCTGGTATCACATGGCATGTACACATTAAAAAGTAATAATGACATGCTTTGCCTAGTTATATTAACTGCACATATTCTATTAGAGTTCATGATGACTGGGGAGACAATACAATTCAAGGAATGTTTCCACAGAATGGAACATCCACCATACCCTCTGCCATTTAAAAACATAGTACTATCTATTCCAGAAACATCATGAGATAAAATGCTAACATTGTTATCACATGGTATGTTTTTAATCCTGTGAAACTGAGATTCCATTAACCAATGTTCCTGGAGTAAAACAAAATCATGTGCTTTGATGAGCTCTGAGACATATTCAGGCTTACCTGGACCAAAGCCAGTACAATTATAACTTGAAATAGTAAGGTTACTAGCCATATTAAAAATCGTAAATTATGTCGGAAGATAATGAAATCAGAACGTGTTACGCGCGTTCTTAAAGCGGAATATACGAATGCTGATGCCTTCTGGCCACACACCACTGTCAAACAGCTTATCACATTCTGTGAAAGGTACTGTTAATTTGAACGAACTGTTTTTAGCCTCATTAAAATACCATACTGCAAGACTAATTGTAGACAACTGTCTTTGGCTTATGTTGGTCCTAAAATCTGGAATACATTTATTACAAATAACTATTTACAATATTGTACATCTCTTCATATGTTCAAACAAAGGACCAAGCGTCTAATTCTAGCAAACATATGCTAAATGCTGCTTTAGTGTAACTTTGTCATGTTAAGATGTACCCGGTGTTCAGTGTTAGGTACTCGTATAATGTTGTCGTGTTAAGATGTACCTGGTGTTCAGTGTTACGGTACTCGTGTAATGTTGTCATGTTAAGATGTACCTGGTGTTCAGTGTTACGGTACTCATATAATGTTGTCATGTTAAGATGTACCTGGTGTTCAGTCTTACGGTACTCGTATAATGCATTATTAAATAATTAGTTAGTTTATTATGTTTTTTTTTTTTTTTTTTTTTACACGAATCATAGTTTTCATTGCAAATATGACATGAATAAGGAACACAAGCAATGTGTTGCTTCGTTCCATTTGTTACGTAATGTATACATGTTTCATATTACTGCTACATCTGTGCTATACTTAACATTATGTATCAATAAAGATTATTATTATTATTATTATTAACCCGGATGTAAAAGTCCATATTAACGTCACTATAGGATTTGCTTTGGTGAATGTTGACTTACCCTTCACTCCATAATCTTCTCCCCATGAATTCTCCACTCGCCATTTGAGAGTTTTTCCATCCTGTCAAACAACCAACAGAATACTGCATTTGTCCCAGTAACGATAATTAAACATAAGTCACTGCTATTTATTTATACTGTAACATTTGTGTTGGCTAATATTTATATTTAGTTATTTGGTCACAATGTCAAACATAAGAACATAACACAATCTTTATTGCTTCTAGGGACAAATTCTTTCTACAACATGATCTCATAGATAGGCATTTCAGAGAATGATGTAGGTGGGTGAGTGATGGGTGGATGGATGGAATATAAGGGGATGAGGGACGAATAAACGAGTGATGGGTGGATGGATGGAATATGAGGGAATGAGGGATGAATGAATGAGTGATGAGTAGATGGATGGAATATGAGGGGATGAGGGACGAATAAACAAGTGATGGGTGGAATGAGGGGATGAGGGACGAATAAACAAGTGATGGGTGGATGGATGGAATATGAGGGGATGAGGGACGAATAAACAAGTGATGGGTGGATGGATGGAATATGAGGGGATGAGGGACGAATAAACAAGTGATGGGTGGATGGATGGAATATGAGGGAATGAGGGACGAATAAACAAGTGATGGGTGGATGGATGGAATATGAGGGGATGAGGGACGAATAAACAAGTGATGGGTGGATGGATGGAATATGAGGGGATGAGTGACGAATAAACAAGTGATGGGTGGATGGATGGAATATGAGGGGATGAGGGACGAATAAACAAGTGATGGGTGGATGGATGGAATATGAGGGGATGAGGGACGAATAAACAAGTGATGGGTGGATGGATGGAATATGAGGGGATGAGGGACGAATAAACAAGTGGTGGGTGGATGGATGGAATATGAGGGGATGAGGGACGAATAAACAAGTGATGGGTGGATGGATGGAATATGAGGGGATGAGGGACGAATAAACAAGTGATGGGTGGATGGATGGAATATGAGGGGATGAGGGACGAATAAACGAGTGATGGGTGGATGGATGGAATATGAGGGACGAATAAACGAGTGATGGGTGGATGGATGGAATATGAGGGGATGAGGGACGAATAAACAAGTGACGGGTGGATGGATGGAATATGAGGGGATGAGGGACGAATAAACAAGTGATGGGTGGATGGATGGAATATGAGTGGATGAGGGACGAATAAACAAGTGATGGGTGGATGGATGGAATATGAGGGGATGAGGGACGAATAAACAAGTGATGGGTGGATGGATGGAATATGAGGGGATGAGGGACGAATAAACAAGTGACGGGTGGATGGATGGAATATGAGGGGATGAGGGACGAATAAACAAGTGATGGGTGGATGGATGGAATATGAGGGGATGAGGGACGAATAAACGAGTGATGGGTGGATGGATGGAATATGAGGGGATGAGGGACGAATAAACAAGTGATGGGTGGATGGATGGAATATGAGGGGATGAGGGACGAATAAACGAGTGATGGGTGGATGGATGGAATATGAGGGACGAATAAACGAGTGATGGGTGGATGGATGGAATATGAGGGAATGAGGGACGAATGAATGAGTGATGGGTGGATGGATGGATGGAATATGAGTGGATGAGGGACGAATGAACGAGTGATGGGTGGATGGATGGAATATGAGGGGATGAGGGACGAATAAACAAGTGATGGGTGGATGGATGGAATATGAGGGGATGAGGGACGAATAAACAAGTGATGGGTGGATGGATGGAATATGAGGGGATGAGGGACGAATAAACAAGTGGTGGGTGGATGGATGGAATATGAGGGGATGAGGGACGAATAAACAAGTGATGGGTGGATGGATGGAATATGAGGGGATGAGGGACGAATAAACAAGTGATGGGTGGATGGATGGAATATGAGGGGATGAGGGACGAATAAACGAGTGATGGGTGGATGGATGGAATATGAGGGACGAATAAACGAGTGATGGGTGGATGGATGGAATATGAGGGAATGAGGGACGAATGAATGAGTGATGGGTGGATGGATGGAATATGAGTGGATGAGGGACGAATGAACGAGTGATGGGTGGATGGATGGAATATGAGGGGATGAAGGACGAATAAACAAGTGATGGGTGGATGGATGGAATATGAAGGGATGAGGGACGAATAAACAAGTGATGGGTGGATGGATGGAATATGAGGGGATGAGGGACGAATAAACAAATGATGGGTGGATGGATGGAATATGAGGGGATGAGTGACAAATAAACAAGTGATGGGTGGATGGATGGAATATGAGGGGATGAGGGACGAATAAACAAGTGATGGGTGGATGGATGGAATATGAGGGGATGTGACGAATGAACGAGTGATGGATGGATGGATGGAATATGAGGGACGATTAAACAAGTGGTGGGTGGATGGATGGAATATGAGAGGACGAGGGACGAATAAACAAGTGATGTGTGGATGGATGGAATATGAGGGGATGAGTGACGAATAAACAAGTGATGGGTGGATGGATGGAATATGAGGGGATGAGTGACGAATAAACGAGTGATGGGTGGATGGATGGAATATGAGGGGATGAGTGACGAATGAACGAGTGATGGGTGGATGGATGGAATATGAGGGGATGAGGGACGAATAAACAAGTGGTGGGTGGATGGATGGAATATGAGAGGACGAGGGACGAATAAACAAGTGATGGGTGGATGGATGGAATATGAGGGGATGAGGGACGAATAAACAAGTGATGCGTGGATGGATGGAATATGAGGGGATGAGTGACGAATGAACGAGTGATTGGAAAAGGCAAGGTTCGAAAAAGGCAAGATCAGAAAAAGACAAGATTATTAGGCACGCACATACCATCTTGCAAGGATGAACCGATGGAACTCACTAAAGGGGACATCTCAGAAGGGTGTAATGGAATATCTATTTATATTGTCAGAAAGACCACAGACTAACATCATGTAAATGTCTGCTTAAAAATCTGCATTATTTGCTAACATCAAAACTGAGAAAATAGAGTAGTTGGTTTGTTATAGTTACTATTTAGGTGGTTAGTATATAGATAGGCAAAATCTGACGTCTATCAGGATGAAACAGCTACTCTGATTGGATCATTGGTGTGGTATCTTCTAACATATTAAATCTACACTGCAATAACTGAAAAATAAGAAATCTTGAGAAAATCCAACTTTGCAAAAGAAATTGGCTGAGAACTGTGAGTGAAAATAGTAAAAGAACCAAAAAAGAGAGGAGCTGAGGAAGGAGGTTGGTGTGAAAGAAAGTAGAAAGTTCCAAGAAGAAGCTGACCAGTGAGGAGTATTTGATGAGATTCTCTTCTTTAGAACCACGGTAGGTTAATCCCTAAGTTTGGCAGCAGATGAGATGCAGAGTCTAGGAGAAAAACATTAAGACACTAGCACTAGCTCGATTATAGTTAGACACCTGTGTCTAACTGACTCATTTACGTCATTTACTTCAAGAAACTGTTTTCTGCATCTGTGTATATGTAGTGCTATCTGGGCATGTTTGCTAGTTCGTACAACTGCCCTTACCTCCTCAGTGACGGCAGTCAGTACCATGGCATGAGTCATCAGGGACTCTCCATAGAGCAGACGGTCAGCCTTACTCTGCTTCAAGACGGATGTTCCAAACACCAGGTCATAGTCGTGTCTGTAACAACACATATTAAAGAGGAACTTTGTCAAACTGGCACCACTTACAGGTCACTGGAGCCAAGTTTTTAACAACTGATTGTATTTATGACGTTTTAAAGAAACTTAAAAAGAAGCTCGTGAGGAGTCGGCTAAAGAGAGCTGAGCATGTGGAGAGAATGGGACTAGAACAGTTGGTAAAGGAAGCAGATGCCCGGAGAGTGGAGGGGAAATGGAAACGAGGATGACCTAAACTATGATGGGAGGATTGTTTAAAGAGACATTTGGAAGGATTGGGAGAGTGGAGAATGAGAGTGAAAGATAGAGGGGAGTGGAAACAGTTGGTAGAGACACTGGAGAGAGCAGTGCAAGATCAGTGAGGGAAAAGAAAACAGAAATCGAGGATTCGAATTGAGGCCGGCCTCACTCCTGACAGACAGGGAAACAGGAGAACAACAACAATATCACAGTGAAACTAACTTGGTTGGTTATTTCTTTGAAACATCTGCAGTCGTTTAAAAAAAATGGGAATTGAAGTGTTCAGAGTTCAAAAAGGCCAGTTCACAAGTTTCTTGATTTTTTGTACTTTTTGCTCAAATCCAGCCACATCAATCTTCATACAACAGACATTTTCATAGTTACATACAACTGTTTGCAATGCTCTACTTGTCGTCTATGATTATACCATGTTAAGTTCTATTTGATACAACCTATGTCAAATGCACAGCCTCTCCGAGAAAGACACTCTGGAATCTGATGAGACACTATGGCATTCCAGAAAAGTAACCTCCATGATCCAGATTGCCTTCTAAGGAATGTCTTGCCAGGTGGTGCATGGAGGACAACTATCAGATTGTTTCAAGGTAAAGACGGGTTCGGCAGGGATGACTGCTGTCACCTTTCCTGTTCATCTTCATGATTGTCCTTATGAGGACCACCATGGATGGGAGACAAAATGGCATACAGTGGACACCGTGGACTCAGCTGGAGGACTTTGACTTTGCTGATGACCTGGCACTACTATCACACACCCACAAAAAGATGCAGAATTTTTTTTTTTTTTTGAATCAACATCAGCAAAGACAAGTATGAAGATCAACAGATGCAAAACCAAGACCATGACAATACACAGTAGGAACAACTAAAATCAGGATTTTTAACTCCAACATAAAATCAGTATTGTTGTATGGCTCTGAAACATCGAGAATGACAAAAACAACATTAGGCAAAATCCAGACTTTCCTTAACCGATGTCTGCGAAGAATTCTACGCATAAAATAGCAAGACAAAATCAGAAATGAGGAGCTATAGGAAAGGACTAGCCAGGAACCCGTTGCCCAGCAGATCCTGAGGAGAAAGTGGGGTTGGATTGGACACACATTGAGAAAGCCAACAACAAACATCACAAGATAGTCTCTGATGTGGAATCCTCAAGGAAAAAGAAGCTGAGTAAGGCCAAAAAACACCTGGCTGCAGAAGTACAAAGGAGTGGCTACAACTGGAAAGAAATAAAGAAGATCGCCCAAAGTCGTGTGCACTGGAGAGTCGTCATCGACAGCCTATGCTCCGCATGGAGTGAAGGGCATAAGTGTGTAATGTAAAACGCACTGGTTTTCAGCAGTTTTTAGCAGTAAATGATTCCACTATGTTAGCAGCATGCATTTTGGTCAAATTCTTTGCATTTGCTTTGAAATTTTAAATATGTTTTCACCGACTTTTAACACATACATTCAAATCATCACCAACTGGGCCCATATGCATGAAGCACGGGTAACTCCTTTATCTGCATTTAGTAGGTATCCGGCAGATAAACGTAATAAATTGGTATGCATGAAGCACAGATAGGACTATCCAGATAAAGTTCTGCACACATTTTTCTGCGTATAGTGACCTATCCTCCAGATAAAAATGGTGGCTCTCGTTCTGCAACGCTACTGACAATGGCAAATGCTACAAAGAAATCGGGACCGAAGCCATAATTTTGATGCGTTTGAAGACAAACAACAAAAGTTATAAATTTTTGCTGTAGGCAGTGTAGACGACAAGACCTTATAGGCATAAATATTAGACGACACACCAAGAGATCGATCATCAAGGCCGCTGCTACAAGTGCTTGTAACACTGCGATATTACGACAGCGGCAGTTTTCAGGACGACTGATTGGGATTTACCAGTCTAACATACATATTGGACTACCAAATCAGTGCCAAGCAGACAGGCAAAGGCAAAGTTATACCAAGTTAATTTTAATGGCGTTATTATTTGTCAACAATGAATAATCTGTAAACACAGTTATCTTAGATCCGAGGTTTTCACAGCATGAACCAGTGCATCTGCAGATTGAGCAGATCCAGTAACTGCGCTCAACGTTTTATTGACGGAAAACAAATTTGAATACAACTGTCAAGTTTCGTCTGAGAATGAACATGAATTTGTCAATGATAAGAGGAAGGGATATAATCAAATATAATAATGTCGGTGTATGTGTATTACTGGGGGTCACTGTAGTCACCGGAACAATTCACAACTGCTACGATGGTGTCTATAAACAGGTAAAAGCTGCCAGATGAAAACAACACCAACTAAACCTTGGTATCACGAATACTTGTCCACTGTGTGTCCAGGGTGCAGATCATAACATTTAATGTTATCAAATAAAAATCTACATTTAGGCGCCATTCCAACCATCATTGCTCGATGCGACATACGATGTGTTCTAAAAACGTGTTTTAATATTAGTTTTAAAAACGTTATCCATTGTTGACCAGTTAAGGCCATATTTGCGTAAAATATGCTGTTTTTCAACAATAAATCAAGCACTGTTAACATAGTTTGGCGTTTTACTCACGTCCTTGACACTGCCAAAACTTCCTTATATGGCTAAACACGACTGGATAGCTATCCGCAGTCATATTTATAACTTGTGCATACGAAATGGGAACAAAAATTAAACACGAATAGCTATCCATGGACAGCAGCTATCCGCGGTTAACTTAATCCGGTCTACCTGCATACGGCCCCTGGTTAAGAACCACTGGTTTGGACTATAGGTTGGGGTTTCATTTCAGAATGTATAAGATCATTACATGAACAAGTTGACAAATACCTACTGCTGGTGACATGTAAAATACCATGACACCTACTGTGTTAAGTCGAGTAGACCCTTGCCTTTGGACAGGAATTTGACAACATCGCAACCAAACCATACCGGCTGCAAGAGAAAGACAGCACATCACCAACATCATGCCAGCAGCTTCATTTACTATGTAAACATTCATTACAAGGGCTCTCAGAATTTTTTCTCTTTAATAAAAGGTATTCATTGATTTTTTCCAGCATAAAAACCACAAGAGATTGTGTTACTATACCACAAAAGTATACAAATTTCACATTCCTAACAACTCAATTTATCCAATTTAAACTGAATATTGGGGTCTACGTTATAAATTGCCGCAGTTAGTTGTTAAAACAATTGAATTTTTAATGCGATGACGACATCAGGAGGTAACAAAATATTATCAGTCACAATTCAATGTGCGTGATAGTGAAATGAGAACTGCACAACTACACTGCACTGAGCATATCACACACGTGTATGATAAACCTCACAAAAACACATGACACTGTTCCACTAACAGACCTATGAGCTCATAAGTCTGATTTTGATATTTAAAACCAATTTTGTTCCATAACTGATTTTGTGAACTGAAAACTGTCAACACCAGGGTGCGCCACCTGTATACGTAAGCTGGTGTGTCACGGAAAATGTCTCCTCTGTGATATGTCAGTGGTGTTTTTGCATTTTTAAAAACCTCCTTACATTTAACAGTAATAATGTACTTTATTTTTACACACATATCCAGAAGACAACTCTGTTAAAGGGTGTTGACAATGAAATGCTAAGACTGATTAATACAGCAACTAAAATGTGAGTAATAAAATTAAATCTATAACAACATTAAAATGTCATTAAACAAAAATGTACTAAACAAAGCTAAGATAAAACTATCAAAGTGTACATACAAAATGATATTGTCGACAGTCAGATTATAGTAGAAAATAATAAAACTTGAATAAATAAATACACAATAAAATATTGTTGATTAAATAATATGCTAATATAATAGTAGACAAAATAAAAGTAATAAATACTATGATATGGGGAGTGAGTGTTATATAGATCAAGACATAAAAATCAAGTTTGAAATAATGACTCTTAAGACATGCTTAAAATGTGGATTCTATTCAATAATGGATTTTCCTGGTGAGCTTATTATGTTAGTGAAAGTGACAGACCTCGTTGTTCTTGATAGAATCTGCAGCAAGTTTCTTGAGCACGTCGACTGGCTGATTGATGTACTTCTGCACCAGGCCGTTCTCCATGTTCGACAGATACTGCACCGTGTAGAGTTTGTTGAACGGATTCTCTGAGCGTGGGTCATTCACTAAAACCACCTGCATCGTGGAGGTCATGGGTCAAAGGTCATCAGTGCAGAGGTCAGGGGTCATTCATATGAGTATTGTGACGATGGGTGCAAATGATTCTTGAACTTGATTTCTTTATCAAAAGTAGAAAATCAGATTTTTTATAGTAAAATCATGTTATAAAGTATCTATATTTATGGTAACAACTAGATCACTCAAGTGTGTCAAAATTTAAATAAAATGGTTGTTGGTATATGCTGAATTTGAACATTTCATGGGGAATATTAAATTTATTTCAAGTTGAACAAGGCCTATTTTCACAAACAGAAATGAGTTAAATTATAAAAAATAACTTGTTTCATTACACCACATTTTGGCAGTCAAGATTAATTTTACAATATGACTTTTTGATAAAAAAACATATTTTGTACATAAGTTGCTTATATAGAAATACAGCACTGGGTACCATGATCACAATAATCCAAACATATTTCACGCTAAGATTTAAATTATATTTTAACATGATTAATATTTTACTTATAATTAACAGGATTAAGATTGTGTTAATCTATCGTCATAAAAAGTTAGTGAGTAGAGTAACACTTCAAGAAATTTGTTTCACTGTCCTTCATTATTCTATTAGCATAAATAAGATTCATGCTTTAGGGATGGTCTCATAATATCGCAGTCTAAATAAAATTTGCGTGTAGCGTTGATTCACCCCCCCTTCTCCCTCATCAACACGTGCTTTGGGACTTGTGGTTTTTTACAATCCAAATGGCTATTTGCATCAATTTGCATAAAAACATGTTTCCCTCACTAGGTGATGCAATTATAAATAACCTATATTCCTGTCATATGTGGTGAAGATTAAACTTATGCCGTCACGCTGCCTAACCAGTTCAACAATTTTAGTGTGTTATAAGCTTTATGTAAAAATTAGTTAACCCTTTAGACCTCAGAGTGTTTCTATGTAAAGCCCCTGGTTCCTCAGAGAATTAGGTCACATTCTGAAAATTGTTTGGGGGTGTCCATTTTTGTGGCGTAGCCCTTTTATTATTTAATTTCCACTATTGCAAGTTGTAACTATTTTTAAGGACTTAGAATGCTCTTCACATTGGGTGTAAATATGCTTTTGTATGAATACAAACAGTTATCCATATCTCAGTAGGCGGCCAGTATTTCGATATTTCACTACAACATGTCATATTATGAGCCATAACTTTTTTATGCTTCATTTCTTACTGCTACAAGTTGTGTTTATTTGAAAAATAATTTCATTCCTTATATTTTGTTATAATTTTTTTTATTATATATAAAACATACGTTGCACATACTGGAATACAATGGAACCATACTTGACAAATTTACAAAGCTGAAATTAAATATGGGTACATCATTATATGGAGTCTACTGTCAATGCACACCATGTTGCATATGTTGCAGTGCTGTAATTTATATGATAGTAACAGGTAAATAAAAAACAATATATTGGTACAACATATGTTATTGTATTTTGCCCAAGTATTTTGTAAGTATTTTGCCCAAACAATATGTGGTAAAACAAAACCCGGTCGGACCATAATTTCTACACCGAACATAATGATTGACTGTAACTTTTTTATTATCAAAATTATACTGCTACAATTTTGTTTTATTGTAAAGAGCAGATAAATGCCTACACAGTGATACCTGGATTGTTAATTCTGATGGCTAGAATTATATATACTTTATTATTGTGGGACTGGGGGTGTCTGGTGACAGGCACAGTTGTCAAGTGTCAGCGCTACCACCTCGCCCCCCCCCCCCCGGGAAGCCTCTGTCAAAACAACAGCAAGTGAACATACAACAGGACAGTCCCGCAAGTTACAACACTTACAAATCCCAAAATAATACAACTACAACATCATCATGCAATGTCCTAATCTAAATATAATAGCGCATTGACTTCGTGCAAGAATAAGGGACACAGAGTGCGGGACTCGTCTGGTAGCGTGTTTACAAAATGGGCATGACCGACTGGCTTCCCTGACAACAACAACGATTGTCGAGCCGAAGTATCGAACAGTCGCATATAATTACATCAACATCGATGTCTGAATCACTTTCTTCGATACTACTGTCATTGCAAACACGTTGACAAACTTCTGCAGTCAAACGACTAGGAACAGCAGATGCCATTTTGTTCTCTCAAAAACTGGAGCACTTGGAAAAATGCATGAAACTCCAATAAGTCGAATAGCAACATACACCAGAAATACCCACAATGCATTACCAATATGTTAACGAGACACATTGAATGTGTTTCAAAAGTATCCTACAGAGTGCGCCTCTGGAATATATGAAACTATGACGCTAATCTTTTCGGGGCGGGGTTTGGTCGACTTGAGGGGTCGAAGCTCGGGCGGGTTTGGCCGACTTGAGGTCTAATGGGTTAAACCAGTTGCTAAGCAACAGTGCAAAATGGCGTACCTTATCCTCCATGTTAAACAGTGGCTTCACATATTGTGAGTAGAAGTCGACAGGTTTGATGGGTCCTATCTTGTGATATGCCTTGTCCTTGTCATAATACTCAAATGTGAACATATCTGGCGGCGTTCCAACACAGATCGACACAATCCGGTAGATCTAGACAAACAAAGAAATAAATATATAATCACAGTAACAGTTACTAATGAAGGGTTTCACAACAAAATGTAATAAACGCCATTTGTGAAATTTCACCCAAATAAGGATGAAACAATTATTTAAACATGTGGAGCTAGTATACTATCTGATTTATATAAAAATGTCATAAAAACCCCATTAAATGACGTGCACAAAAGAGCATCTGTTTTCAAAACACAATAAGTGCCATCTGTCTTTTTTATCAAAACACAATCCCTATATCCGTTTTCAGCAGATGAGTACCGCCGTGCCACAAGTGCAGCCATGCGGAGCAGTGACAGCGCATGCTGTACGGATATATGGCATTTTAATAACAAAATAATTTAATATAACATCCTGCATAACAAATTGGCAACAAATATTTTATACTTTGCTAACGTTCTCTATGATTATCGATTCTTAATAATCACCAATGTCATTTATAAGTTTTTATTTAAACATTGAGAATGAAAATTGACTTTTACTCTAAACCCCTGAAACCTTTCAAGTGTTATTATGAGAAGACTAAAAATATGTATAAGAATTATACTAGTTTTAATCATCCACAGGACATTATATAGAAACCACAGAGTACTAAACAGTTAAAATGATAAGACAAATAGTTCTGGTTAGCGACTATGTTAAGAGTCATGTGTTCAATTCCTTTTCAAGAGTGAAGTTAGTCATGAGTATGACAAGTTCTCAAACATTTTGTGGGGTTTTAAAGTATGTGAACATCTATGATATCAGGAAATACAAAAGTTGGGTATCAATTGGTTTTTGTTTGAATATTTACTAACATACAAATAAATGCCTTTTATTTTGGCAAAAGGTCTATTGTCAATTCGTTATGACGATTCATTGTGAATTATACAATAACACTTACTTCTTCCATCATTGCTTCCTTTTCTTTCTTTATCGTCTCATCATCAACATCCTTCTCCACCAGATGGTGTAGACGCATGCAAAATTCACGCATCTGTTGGAATGAAATTAATCAAGTAAACAATTCAAGTATTAACAATAACAAAATTATAATTGGGATCAGACCCCCTTATTTCAAAATGATAACTGCTATACTTTGTATCATTCAAGTATTATTAATACATGAATAGTGATGAAATAAGGCCACATGAATGACGTTTATTAGAGATTAAATTAAAGAGAGAGAAATGTGGGCTCTACATCCCAAGGCCAGGCCGGTGACTGAGCAAAACAAGTAGAAAATTATCGCAAACAGCAGCAATAAATATTGTTAATGCCTTACAAGCATTAATAATTCTAAATTAATAATAATATTTTTATAACGTCTATCGCCTAAAAAACTTACTACGGTAAAAAAAACTACATTAAAAGTGCACTTCAAAGTAACAGTAAAACAAAAAAGAATTATTGTCAGGACAGTAACCATTACAGCATCTATAAAAAAAATTAAGACAAAATGAAAATAACTATGTTAACACCAAAGAATACATGAATTGCAAACTGGCCCGTGACTGGATAATATGAATAGCTTTTGGCCTGGCGACAGGATCCTCCTGGCGATTAAATACGTTTTATGAAATATTGTTCACAGGAGGAGCACGATCAGGCTTAGTTCAGACAAAAATATATATCGCTAAGTATTGTAGTAGTATTAGTATTACCTTAGATAAAACAATGTTGTTACAAGTGTAAGTAGTTAGTAGAAATTGTACTTTGTTACTTGTCAATTACAAAAAAAAACTATTCAAGTAAAATAAAAAAGTAATTTTACTTCATTCCACGACACCACTGTACCTTGGTATTCATGAGAACACCCAGTTTCCTCGAGGCCTGAGCAGTCCAGGTGTCGGGGAAGCAGTCTTGGGGCATGACACCGTACTTCTCTATGAGGCCCACCAACATATCCCACTGACCCCCGTCCTCAGAGGAGGGGGTCTTCAGCAGGTGTTGGACGAGGCGACCGTCAGCTGGTTCCTTGTTACGAGCTGTCTCCACAAACACCTGCAGCTGGTAGTTGGACCTCTCCAACTGACACACAAACACAGCGGACATTATTACTAGTACTAACTACACAGATACAAACATAGCTGACACTATTCCTCCACAAACACCTGTAGTTGGTAGTTGGATCTCTCCAACTGACACACAAACACAGTGGACACTATTACTAGTACTAACTACACAGACACAAAGATAGCTGTCACTATTCCTCCACAAACACCTGTAGTTGGTAGTTGGACCTCTCCAACTGACACACAAGCACAGCAGAAACTATTACTAGTACTAACTACACAGACACAAACATAGCTGACACTATTCCTCCACAAACACCTGTAGTTGGTAGTTGGACCTCTCCAACTGACACACAAACACAGCAGACACTATTACTAGTACTAACTACACAGACACAAACATAGCTGACACTATTCCTCCACAAACACCTATAGTTGGACCTTTCCAACTGACACACAAACACAGCGGACACTATTACTAGTATTAACTACACAGACACAAACATAGCTGACACTATTCCTCCACAAACACCTGTAGTTGGTAGCTGGACCTCTCCAACTGACACACAAACACAGCAGACACTATTACTAGTACTAATTACACAGACACAAACGTAGCTGACACTATTCCTCCGCAAACACCTATAGTTGGACCTCTCCAACTGACACACAAACACAGCGGACACTATTACTAGTATTAACTACACAGACACAAACATAGCTGACACTATTCCTCCACAAACACCTGTAGTTGGTAGCTGGACCTCTCCAACTGACACACAAACACAGCAGACACTATTACTAGTACTAACTACACAGACACAAACATAGCTGACACTATTCCTCCACAAACACCTATAGTTGGACCTTTCCAACTGACACACAAACACAGCGGACACTATTACTAGTATTAACTACTCAGACACAAACATAGCTGACACTATTCCTCCACAAACACCTGTAGTTGGTAGCTGGACCTCTCCAACTGACACACAAACACAGCAGACACTATTACTAGTACTAACTACACAGACACAAACATAGCTGACACTATTCCTCCGCAAACACCTGTAGTTGGTAGCTGGACCTCTCCAACTGACACACAAACACAGCGGACACTATTACTAGTATTAACTACACAGACACAAACATAGCTGACACTATTCCTCCACAAACACCTATAGTTGGACCTCTCCAACTGACACACAAACACAGCAGACACTATTACTAGTTCTAACTACACAGACACAAACATAGCTGACACTATTCCTCCGCAAACACCTGTAGTTGGTAGTTGGACCTCTCCAACTGACACACAAACACAGCGGACACTATTACTAACTACACAGACACAAACAGAGCTGACATTATTCTTCCACAAACATCTGTAGTTGGACATCACCCACTGAGACATAAACACACTGGACACTATTTCTCCATAGACACAGTCAGGGCCTCACCCAGGATCACATTTTTGCCAGTTCAATTTTTTTCCGACATGCTACGAAGCGCGGTCGGGTACGTGATCGGACACGCAATTGAACGCCCAATCGGACGCACAATCAGCATGCTATCAGATTTTAGGCGAAGCAAGGCACATGGTTGAATGCACATCTCATGTAATGGTGATATGGACTTTTAGTTTATTTTTATATTTTTATGATTGCACACACTAGGTATGAAATAAAACCTAAATTTACCATGCAGGTATATTATATTATATATATAGCCAGTATATATATACATACACACATATATAAATGTGTGTGTGTGTGTGTGTGTGTGTGTGTGTGTGTGTGTGTGTGTGTGTGTGTGTGTGTGTGTGTGTGTGTGTGTGTGTGTGTGTGTGTGTGTGTGTGTGTGTGTGTGTGTGACTGTATGTTTGTATATACCTGCATGGTAAATTCCAATCATAAAAATAAAAAATAAACTAAAAGTACATATTACCCTTTATGTAGGCAAGATAGAGCACATGGCTGAATGCACATTGCATGTGTTATCAGAAATGTAAGTAGTAATAACAATATAAATATGACAACAAATATGTATATTTCTTTACATAGGAATTAAAAAGATACTTCTTAAAACACAGCAGCAATTACGAGTATATATATAATTTCATATACATGTATATACTTGCTATTGAATGAGAATTCCTAATTTGTATGTATATTTTGTTCAAAGCATGTGATTCACATTTTAATGCCACTTGCAATATAGCACATAATATGTTGTTTCATTATAACACATTTAGTTGCCACAATTTGCAAAATTACTAACAAAACTATAACTAATTAGCAAATATATTTAATGTGAAATCCCAATTTTTATATGCTATAAAATGTGTGTATACACATTTTATATACAAGGTATAATGGACTATGAAAGGTAATAATTGGAATTTTAAAGCATAAGGATGTTTTTATTGTACAAGTACCATATCATAATATTAGAAATACCATAGTTCGATTTTGTTTAATTTCTAAAACAAAATATTAGATTAACAAATACTTTTAAAATAAGTTGCATGCAATGGCCATGTTTTGATCCATAATAAGTTACAGTTATTAATTAAAACATTGTGTATTCATGTTGCTGTGAATGTTTCAATTGTTAAACTAGAAATAATTCCAAACATTAATTAATTTTATTGGCCAGGGTAGCTCCATGCCTAGGCCACGCACGCGACGACCAAACAAAGCGGGACGAGCAGGAGTCGCCACGACAACGCACTAAAATTAGCGCAGACGTAACCTAAATCTAACACAGTCGCCGCACCTACATTTATCGTAATCCTGTTAAAAATGGTGCGACATCGTCGAACAAAACCTAGTTTCTGCACTTGTAAATCATGTTCAATTATCACACAACGTGCATAATTTGAATAGTGGAAAACTGACAAATGGCAACATTGATGTACGAAGTAGCATATTGGGCATAGGTAAATGTTTACACTTCAGCTCATCATAACTTTCGTTTGTCTAACGGCATCCATTTTGTGTAACATCAACAGTGAAGACCAACACATCTCTTCATTGGTTGACTTAAAAACATGACGATTCAAATATGTTTACAAGTATGGGTTTTCGATTTGCTGCGACCTGTGTTTGTGAAAAAAGTACCTTTGTGATGCGCATTCGGCATAACATTTTTGGCACGCATTATGCATTTTCACTAAATCACGGACGATAAGTTTGTCAAATAAAGGAATACTTCTAAAAAACTTTATACCATTGTAAAGAGTGTTATGTTGTCGAACCAATGATATTAGATATGTATTATTTAATATGGACTGAACAGTGTAACTGTAAGGGCTGCGTGACCGGTGGTATGTCATAATTTAGCACCAGATCTGGCCAGATCCAGCGGCCGCTATGTTAATGCAAGTTAGTTATTGTGATAGCCAGTATTACTCATTGTTGTCTTGTTCGTGGTCGCTGGTGATTTTGACAGTTAGGTCTTGGAAATAGTTTGGGAACGAAAAGAGCGGGTTCTTCACAGGCACAAATATTTACAGCAATACGCTCAATTGGTCCCTGTGTAACATCACCCAATCAGTTCACTAAACCATCCAATTGAGTCTCGTCATAATTGGCAAGTGTTTATTATATCTCCCCGCCATGACGTTGACCGCACGTAGGATTATTTGGTCTACGCAATTGTTGGCTTCAAGCAACCACCGCTAGCGGGTAGATGACAATTACCCCAGCAAGTGGAGGCCTTAATAGGTGTCTGGCGTGTGTCAGGCAGCTGGCCGGGCGACTGGATGATCGATTTAAAAAAACCAATCTCCGTAGATTTTGCAACTGGCTTCGCGACAGTTTTAATGACGTCATAAAAATGGCTGAGACGGGCTGGCAAATAAACGACATGGATGGATATGAAAGGGCAATCCCGGCGACCAGTCCACAATCAATTTAAACCCATCCAAAAACGCAATTTTTGAATTCTACCCATCCAAATTACGGGTGGACGGGTCTCTGGGTGAGGCCCTGGACACAGTAGACAATAGACACATTGGACACTATTTTGCCACAAGCACAGTGGACACTATTCCTCCACAGACACAGTGGACACAACCTCCACCAACACAGTGGACAATATTCTTCCATAGATACAGTGGACACTTCTTCTACAGGCTCAGTGGACACTATACCTCCACATACACATTGGACCATATTCCTCCACAGACACAGTGGACATATTCTTACACACACACAGTGGACACTATTCCTATACAGACACAGTGGACACTATTCCTACACAGACACAGTGGACACTATTTCTCCACCAACACAGTGGACAATATTTTTCCATATATACAGTGGACACTATTTCTCCACAGACACATTGGACATATTGCTACACAGACACAGTGGACACTATTCCTACACAGACACAGTGGACACTATTCCTACACATACACAGTGGACACTATTTCTCCACCAACACAGTGGACAATATTTTTCTATATATACAGTGGACACTATTTCTCCACAGACACAGTGGACACTATTCCTCCACAGACACAGTGGACACTATTCATCCACAAACACAGTGGACATATTCCTACACATACACAGTGGACACTATTCCTCGACAGACACAGTAGACACTATTTCTCCACCAACACAGTGGACAACATTCTTCCATGGATACAGTGGACACTATTCCTCCACAGACACAATGGAAACTATTCCTTCACAAACACAGTGGACACTATTCTTTCAGACACAGTGGAAACTATTCCTCCACAGACACATTGTACAGGACACTATTCCTACACAAACACATGCTGCTGGTAGTTGGACCTCTCCAACCGAAAGATATACAGGCAACATTCAGCATTCTGAAAATTTGAATAAATAAAATTTAATCAACCATCATTCAAAATAAACCGGTTATGTATATGCATCCTGCCATGGGTCTTGAACGACCACTTTGGCTGTGCAAAAGAGATGGTCACCCAAGATTGGTTCCATTGTATTGCTGTCTGAAAAATACGGGTCTGACGTTTTAGCTGTGTCAGACTGTTAGTACAAAACTAACCGGAATGTTGTGAGTGATTTTTTCATATACCCGTGTATATATGGCATGGTATATATATAATATTATATATGGCATGGTATACCATATATGGCATGGTATACCATATATGGCATGGAATACCATATATGGCATGGTATACCATATATGGCATGGAATATCATATATGGATTGGAATACCATATACTGGTGAAGTATGGAAAGTCCCAACAAGTGACAAATATAATTACCGTGAACACTCCAGTAATGTGAGATATTACTACAGCCACATTCCTATGTCCAGTCATGACAACTTGCCAGCTCTCATTGGCTATCCGCTAGAATATACCCTGTTTCAAAGCTTACCTTATCGTACAAAAACAAATAGTTCTGGCTGAGTTGTAGTTCTTCCAACTTGAGATGTTTCATGAGAGGAATGCGCATGCAGTTGAGTACAGCGTAGATCCAGCAACGACCGGAGTTCTTCTGATTGGTCACTGGCTTTCCTTCACCCTCCACCTAAAACGTTCTTTATTTCAGGACCTCGTCTGTTCTCATCCGTGCTAAATAAGCTTTCTTGGTTGAAAGCGGCAGTTTTTACTACCTTAGATTTTTCTTTGGCTGACCGGCCAAAGTCATTCTGTTTGAATGAATGTCAGTACAGGATGCATATAATTAAATATATTATATTGTCACATAATTATCGGTGGTTCTACTTCTAGAGTTACTCTGCAATTAATTATGTTCTTATAATAAGATTACTTCTATTGCGCCTAAATCCTTGCAAACCAAGCTCAGAGGCACATCAAAACAAAAGGATTGGTCAATCTCAAAATCCATAAGTAGTTTTTCAGTTGTCAACAGATGGGTCAAGTTTTAAAATGACGACGGAATTTTGTAATATTTTCAACTGATCTAACACTAAACTAGATGATCGAAGCTGGATAGGTTTTCTTACAGGAGTAAGCAATGCATGCAAATAAGTTGGTTGCTTATTGGACAGTGCCTGGTATGTAATGGTACAGATCTTAAATATTATATGATATCATACAAGAAGCCAATGCAGACTTCAAAGCGGTACAGAGCGAGAAAAAACGAGGAGATCTTGTAACTACTCTTGCTAGACAATTTTGGACACGCTGAAGTTTTGTGATATCCTTGCTAGCAATATTATAGAGAAGGGAATTGCAATAGTCAAGTCTGCTGCTAACAAGCGCTGTTGCAATAGTTTTAGCAACAGAAAATGACATATACCGGCGAATACGGCGAAGATCACGAATATGATAAAAACAGCAGCGACATGTTTGAGATATGTGTTATCTGTAATAACTGTGTAATTGTGTTTATGGTACAACCAAATAAATAAATAAATTCATAACATTTAACCATCGTACATTCACACGAATATTCAAATTTCTGAATCACACAAATTAAATGAATTAAATAAGGTAATATTTTGACTGATGTTTTACCACAACATACAAAACATTGCACAAATGAATGCGTGTCATCTAGGTTTTCTTTTTTCGCAAAATGAATTTGGAGTGAGACAAGCAAAACATTTGAACTGAGAAGGCTGGCCAAGACAGGTAATTACAACTGATAAGCATAGACTAATGGAGAGACCTGTCACCCTGTCATTTGGACCGGCTGAGTCAGCCAAGAGCCGGTAAGAATTGTGTCAACCCGTCATGTAGACAACTGGAAACTATTTGGACTGGTAACATTTCCAGGCACATGATGCAAGGCACTGTCATGATTGTCAAAAATAGTATCCTGCATTAGTCCCTGCTGATAAGAGAGGTGGAATTTAGAGGGATCCAGCTGGCCTCTAGATTAACTAATAATTCCATGTCTAAGGGCCAACATTAATGACTATCATTGGCACAATTGGTAGTGAAACAAATCAAATGGATCAGCATTAATTAAATAAATGGTTCAAATGACACTGGCATGTCATTGAAAAAATTAAACTGGCCAATAACGGCTGTGGTTGACATGAATGGCTCCCACACTAGCCGTTTATGCACTAAAAGGCACACTTTTGATTAATTCAAGACAGGAGCAAAATTATTTCTGGCTAAGGACCTGGTTTGTACCTTGTGTGAGAAGACATGACAAGCTGTCTCGTCAGACTCCCGCGTACGTAATAATTCCTCTGGGGAGATCTTTGTGCAGACATTTCTTGCGAGGCGATTCTTTGGGTCAGACTCAAAGTTTGCCTTGTATCGTGCTCTCACGGATTCTGGAATTCCTGTAAAATAATTAAACAAATGAGTACTAGTAGGTGTTATTCATGAATGCTTTTCATATAATACCTAATAAAAATGGAATAATAATAATTGCTCAGATGTCTTTTCCAAGTATGGAAAACAAGGAATGTACACATTGACTACATGACACCATATTTACTGCAAAATATTTCCGCAGAGCTAATCATAATTCAATTCATCACAGATTTTGAATTATGGTACATAGTGGCACTACCCCAGATGTGTGGTTCTTTAATTGTTATCCTTTTCCATCTTCTTCTTCTTCAGTCGTTGATGTCCTGCTCCCATCTTCTCCTTGGTCTTCCCCTTCCTCTCTTTCCCTCCACTTTGCCTTCTAGGACTGTTTTCTCTAAGGAATTATGTCTTTTGATGTGGCCAAAATAACTCAGTTTTAGTCCTTTTATTCTATTCAGTAGTTGGCAGTTCTTTGTCAAATTTTTTAAGGATCTCTGCATTGGTTGTTCTTGTTATCCATGGTACTCTTAGGACTTTGCTGTAACATTTCATCTCAAACGCTTGTATTCTTCTCATGTCTTCTTTGTTCAGTGTTTGTTTCATTATGTATATGTGTAATGGCAGACGAATCCTTATTTTGCAAATCTTCATGAAAGATTTATATCAAGCTATACATATAACTAGATTAACCACAAAGGGAAATTTACACTGTCTCAATAACAATTAAAATATGCGTCATCAAACTGTGCACACCTCCAAGCTAAACAGCGCCTTGAGTTGATTTAAACACGCTTATTTGGTACCTTATACCACATATGACGTTTGCCTGACAACGGCTGACATTAATGGTAATGAGCACAACATATGGGCCAACACAGTGTCTTACCAATATGGGAATAAAATACATAGAATATTAACTAAATTAATTTTTTGGTCATAAAATATTGTATTTTTTTGCAAAAAATACACAAAAATCATTATTTTAAGCAGCATTTTATAGGACATGCAAGTTGCATATCTTAACGAATTTTGGTATAACGTAATGCCCACAAACTATGCTAAATAATATGATGCAATCACGAACTTTATGTCACTCATGTACGACACCAGCGTCTTTTGATGGTAACTACAATTATATTGTAGATAACGCGTTAAAACGGTGGGTAAAAATTTTGGTATATACATAGTACATTATAAAACCAAAAATGGGATGCCCAGTAGAACATATACATCTTACTTCACACAAATTGTCATCCTAACCCCCCTTAAAGTAACCATACTTTTACACCCACGCAGATCTCTGTTTGATACAGAGTGTCCAAACATCGCCACACGTCAGTTACTTGGCCACTATATATTTTGCTGATATACACAAATTTTTGGAAACAAGAGATACAGCTGACAAAACGTTTGACAGGGACATCCAAGACATGTGATAAAGGTTGCTGACAGTTGTGGCACCCAGTATCTCTGCAAGTACATTGATGAGTCCATTGTCCTAATCATGTTTTATTCAAACATCACCAAATTCTGACAAGGGTGCTAAAAAACATTTCTGATGTTAAATATACAGATATAAAATAGTACAAAATAGCAGCGATAAAAGCAGCTTCTTGTCAAAGTAGTTGACGTAAGCCTACGATTAGTTTAAGCTGTCTTGCCTTGTGTAAACTTCGGTATAATTCGGTTATATTACAGCTGAAAAGTGCCTGACCATCACCAATGATAGCATGCCAGTCCATGTACACAATTTCAACACATGGCACTTCTGTTAGGTGACCAGTTTTAATTGTTATGGCTAAAATGTTGATCATTGCAGTCGATGCATATTTGGAGAGTCATACACTGCTATGATATTCTCAGTCACATTCGGGCTATACTTATGCAGATTCTCAATTGTTCTTGTTGTCTCAGTTAGTGTATGGATGTTGTTTTTAAAAAAACAAGTGCTAGATGCCTGATTGGTGTGTGGACAACCTGCATCCTATGCATGGTGGCCAACTTTTCACTAAAATTACGGCTGCGTTAGCGAGGGGTGGGTGGAATCAAAATGTTGCCTGCTTGCCCATTATTGCTTATTGTGCGATCCAAGTATGATATATACAAGTGCCATATAATTACGAAGGACAAGTTGGAACAGGAGAAACACTCACGTTAGTATTGGAGTTAAGAAACATGCATTTATAGATGTCGCTTACAAAAATATAAATTATATAACTGAGGCAAAATTAATCTTACTAGAAATTACTGGAAATTTGTCAATATTGTCGCACATGATGTAGATTTAAAAGAAACTCCACGCTCTGACACTGATGCACTTTTTATACAATCTTTTGTGGTACACAGTACCATAGAACATGCTTGGAATGTAGTTTTTAACCTTCACACCACCTAAATTATCACTTTATTTTCCATGCATATCACCTAATAACTGGCTTATTAATGACTTTTAAAACTTCTTTTAGATGTAATACTAACAGTATGCAATAGATGCACAGTATTCTGGTCTACATCAGCTTCCTAATGTAGCCAAATAAACCATCACCCATCGCTCAAATCACATTTTGATGATTCTACTGATAAAACGGGCAAATTTCTAATTTGGGGTAAGACCACATTTAAATTTTATATAGGCGGCCATTATGTTTCCTTCATTTCCTGCAAAATTTTTCTAACGATTTTCTTGAAAATTTCACAGCATATTTAACCTATATTGACTGGAAAACTCGTGAAATTCTCATATCTCATTTTCGAGAAAATTCCACCCAAACCTGGTGACAGATTTTGAAATATTGGTGCGTTTTGCAAAATAGCCACTGTGCGAATAAGTGAGTGGCAAGAGTATATTTATTGCTATCTCGTGAAAGATCTATTGCAGTAGTACATTCAGTATTCACTGGACTAACATGTGCCACGTCAAAGTACCCGACAATTATTCACACCAAAACGGTAGTTTCAAGGGCACTCTTTTGGTGGGTAATGGCGGAAGTTTCCCCTACACATGTACATGTTTACAGTTGGTGGCCCAACTCAGCAACCCCAGTGATCAGGGCAAAGACCACTATCCAGTTATAAATAGAGATCATTCATTCTGTTCAACAATGGGACAATAGCAGGCAGAGCAAGCTGGCCAGGGGCAGTGACCAATACACAGAACTTGGCAGCTGGCCAAGATCTGCCACAGTCTTAAGGAAACAGATAATTTCGTGAAAATTTAGCATTTTGGGTAAGGTGCCCTTAGAATGATTCAATCAAATACAGATTTCATGTGTATAGTGACACTACCACATGAAATGTTTATGCAAAATTAGAGAAAAAGTTACTGAACAGTTTTTGAAAAAAAATTGGCCAAGAGGCCCTGATGTCCTTTGGACTACATTGTGAATTTGTAATTATTCATGAAATGTTTTTTGGTGAATCCTAGTTACAGATCATTAAGAGTTATGATGGAAGTAAAGTGTTGACATGTTTAGTAGCTCTCTAGACTATATGCATGCCAGTGAAGATACACCTGGAAATAAAGTATTCGAGTAGATGATTTCGTGAATATTGTATATATTAGTTAATGTGTTATTAAAAAATACTGTCAGATTTTATCCCAATACTCTGCTATTTAGGCAAATTTCCAGTGGTTGTAGAAACCTTGCAGGAGAGTGGGTGAGCTACAATCTCACATGTAGCATAGTAAAACATTGTTTAAGAAAATGCACATGCTTTGTCTGTTCTCATTTTGCCCCTACCACACTCCCCCAGAATGGGAAGAAGAAAGAGATGATAAGACTTTATTTGTTAACAAGGTACATATGCATAACATGCATTTTGACTTAAAAACAGTAGTAACGACAGTTAAAAACAGTAGTAACAACATAATACTAATATAACTGGAGTGACAGAATAGCTGCAACATGTATGAATATAATAAAACATCTGAATAATATTCGTTATTATACCTAAGTTATTTTATTTTAATCCTAGGTCATATCTTTATATTGCATTGATAATTATGTCTAGTGCTGTTTTAACGTTCCTCGGGTTGTACCAGTGCAGTAGGGATTCCCATTACACATTAGTTACAGCCCACTGTTTGACACAGCTTAAAAGGTACATGCAACTGTCCAGGGGTCAAGTGGGTGCTGTCTGTTGATACAAGCCTCTGCCAGTGACCAATTACAGATCAGTCACAGTTTCCATCAAACAATAGCACAGTTTCCATCAAATAATACACAATCAGTTGGCATTCTACCAACCTAGTCCAGGCAGAAACAGACAAAAAGTGAACATTTAGCTTTTTGGGAGGCCCTGAGGTGCCTTTAGAATTATTCAATCAAATACAAATTTATTGTGTACAGTGACACCTATGCAAAATTAGAGAAAAAGTTACTGACCAGTTTTTTAAATAACAGAAAATACAACCTCTGATCCATGCAAGACACAGACTCCACATGTGACAGATGTTGTAGGAAAATGGATTAGTTGAGGGAAGGACTGTAGCCAGCCAGTTGTCAATAGAGCTCCAGGCTGTGCTCCTGCTGTAAAAAAATTATTTAGCAAATTTAGAGAAAAAGTTACCGAGCAGTTTTTTTTAAATAGGCAAAATGTAAAAAATTACCAGTTTTTTTGGCCCTGTGGGGCCCTATGGAGCCCTTAGAATGATTCAATCAAATACAGATTTCTCGTGCATAGTGGCAGTACCCTAAGACACGTCTATGCAAAATTACAGAAAAAGTTACTGAACGGTTTCTGAGATACGGCAGCTAATGGCGGACGCAGCGTGATGGCAGTAGTCCGTTGGACCTTCAGCCCTAAGGACTAAAATTAGGCAAAATGTTAAAATTTACCCGTTTTTGGGGGCTTGGTGGGCCCTTCAAATCAATCAAATACAGATTTCTTGTGCATAGTGACAGTACCATAAGATGTCTATGCAAAATTAGAGAAAAGTTGCTGAACGGTTTCTGAAATATGGCAGCTAACGGCGCATGGCGGACGCAGAGTGATGGCATAAGTACATTGGATCTTCGGCCCAAAGGACTAAAAATCATAAACCAATGTTTTTAAAAAAAAATGTTAAGTGATATAAATCATGATTTAAATCAGTGATTTAAATCAAATGATTTAACTCTGTTGGTCATTATGAATCAAATGTTTTTCGGTGAATCATAGTTACAGATCGTTAAGAGTTATGATGGAAGTAAAATGTTGACATGTTTAATGTTCACTTATTGCACCATGTCTTGCATTTAGAGGAATAATTATAATAGAAAATAAAATGTTGTGGCACCTATTTTTAAATATGCATTGATGAGAAACCGGGAATTACTTTTCTGTGGCCTAAGAGTAAGAATAACTAATTTCAGAAACTTCCTGCTTATAATTACATAACAGAAAAGACAACCTCCAACCTCCATATAAAACAACTGCATAAAAATTGATATCCATGCAAGACACCATCTCCGCATGTGACATATGTTGTAGCGAAGGGGTATAGCTGCCAGGTTCTGTTTCTGGCACAATACACAAAATCTACTGTTAGGGGGTGGTCTCAAGGGCCCTCCTCAAAACCACATCACTAGATAGTGTAAACATTTTGCATTTTGGGGGCCCCTGAGGTGCCCTTAGAATGATTCGATCAAATACAGATTGTTTGTGTATAGAGGCACTACCACATGTAATGTCTATGCAAAATTAGAGAAAACGTTACTGAAGATTTTTGGAAAAACGGCAAGATGTGAAAAATTACCAGTTTTTTAGACTCTAGGGGGCCCTATGGGGCCCTTAGAATGATTCAATCAAATACAGATTTCTCGTGCATAGTGGCAGTACCATACGATGTCTATGCAAAATTAGAGAAAAAGTTGCTGAACGGTTTCTGAGATATGGCAGCTAACAGCGCATGGCGGAATGATGGCATTAGTCCATTGGATCTTCGGCCCAAAGGACTAAAAATGAGCAAAATCACATAAATGTATGTGATGAGATTGTTTTGCTGTAACATGAATTATAGTTCTTTGTATAGAGCTGTGTAAATTTCACATTTCAAAATACGACCTTTACAATGTGTTTGAATGGCTGCCCCCCAAAAAGGCACATACTTGTGTGTGGTATCATGCCAGCTTTTTATGCCAAATATTTATTTTGCAAACATTACAACTTACAGGCAACTCAGAATAGAACAGAATAGACAACAGAACACAACATAACACAACAGAATAGAACAGATTTAGTTATCCAAACTGTACAAGCATTCAATAATGTCTGCTACAAAATATTTTAGTGTACAGAGAGGACCAAGCAGACCCCGACTTAAGATTTATTAAAAGTCACTACTGCAGGAGCCACCCGGCGTTCTTTTAAGTACTTCCGTTTCTGAGGGAAAAAACTTTAAATTATAAACATTAAAATGTAATAAGGTTCAATGTCAATGAAAACCTTGAGTGTTGTGTTTTATTATAAAGAGCTCAGTCATATATGGTCATAGTGCATACTGAAGTGAGAAGGTAAAGTATTGACAGCATTTGAATGTAGCTTATTGCTGCACAAGTCATATTTTAAACAGTCCTGAATTTCACACAAAATCACTCTACAAATTTTAGATAAAAGTCTCAAGTGAAGTAACAATACAAAAAACACATATTAAACAACTGAATTAACTGGGACACATACTGTACATGTCATCCAATCCAACAAGCATATAACTGTGTTCTACAAAATTCACTATCGCATGGTTAATTAATGTTCATCAGCCTTCCTTCATGTTTTCAGCATAATTACACATAATATTGTTCAATATTAGAATGGACCATCTACCTAAGGGACATTTTGCAAAAGATTCACACTTGCATCACGGAAAATGTTTTCACGCGACTTCCGTCGCACAGTTGTTATCTGTAACTATTTTGTCAAAAATCTTATTTTTTTCACCATTTATTTGTTGAAATAGAATAAAGTAAACAGTTAGAATGTGAGTTTATATCGCACAAAGTTCTTCTGATATAAAAAACTGCATGTTTTGGTTAACATGTCCGACTCTAACATGTAACATGGTCTTGCTGTTTTCATGAAGAAACATTTGCGAAAAATATCCATATTGTAACTCCTTACCATTTATTTGTCTCATGTTATGCAAATAAATTATCAGAAAAGTTGGTTTTAGTGAAATACTTAGTTTTCGTACGAAAACACAGCGCCGCGCAAAGTTTGGTAACACATTTACCATGTTAACGGTTATAACCAATGAAACAGTTTACGCACATGACGTAATTGCCTTGGGAAGTCACGCTCAATTATCATACACAGAAATCAGCGGCTAGATCTCGCAAGATTCAAAGCGACAGATTTTGGTGTGGGTTGAACAATGACCCGGTAACTATATTGGCCGTTTAAAAAACTATTTACACAATTAGGCCTGCTTATTTCTATGCATGTTTATTTATATCAATGCATGCACTGACAGTACATAACATATTAATTGCTGTCCAGTCTCCAGTTGGTAATCCCAGAAATTGTTTGTGTCACTCACGTACTCACTGTCGATGTACATGATATAATTGTTATAATATTATAGCTAGAAGTATAGTTGAATCGCTTGTAGGTAGACAGCTGGGTTTATAGGTATGACCAGCTGTCTAGTTTTAGTAGGCCAAAATATCAACTTCAAGTATGAAGCCGGTGCATGGTGATAAACTCGATAGAAAACTCAGACCCAGGCCAGGTCAACTGACAGTGATACTGATAAGCACTGACACAGTGAGTGACAGCGTTCTAAAACCTTGCCGAGGCATAATTCCATAAAAACAGCAATTATGCACATTCTATTGCGGGCCTAAAACAGTACTTTCATGTGACACCCATACCTGCCATCGGAACGCACTCGCGTTCAACTTCTTTGCTGGTTGAAACTGAAACAGAATACACACGCTTGTGACAAACGTATACGGTGAGCTGATTCGATAGAGATGTTGTTGGCTTTGACGCGCGTGTCAGTAGCGTCGAGTATAGTAAGTATCGACAACCACGGAAGGCCGAGTAATGTAAAGGCATTCGTAATGTAAACGCGACGAGTGCAGTAATGAACTTGTTGCGGTCGAGTACATTTTATAGAACAATATATATATATATATATATATATATATGTATATATATATGTATATATATATATATATACGCGAATCTAAATTAGCTATGCATATCATATTTTAATTATGCATTACAAGGTTTAGTTGCCAATAGTTTGTCCTCCAAACGGTGGCTGCACTCGATTGGTCAGGCCTGAGTTGGACCAGCGAGATATCCCGAATTCACCCTACTAGTACCACGTGATCGGTCTACTTGTCAATCGAGGAGAGATCGGGTCGCGCGGTACAGCGCCAGTATGGGCCTATTATTTTTGTCTCTCCGACCTGTCCGCGGATATCCGCGGAGAGAAATTTGCTATTCTATTTGATGCGGAGAGATCACGTGATCTCTCCGCGTTAAAAAGAACAGCCCGGAGAGGCTCTCCGGACGGGAAACGCTAAATGCCCGACTGTTCATGCACATGACGTCACCCATTTACGTGCATTTTCTTTATTTACATGCTGCGCATGAATATAGTCAGATACGGCGCCGTTAGCGGGTTAACGAACGGAAAATGGAGGGAGAGGGTTTGTGAAATATGTTAGGTTATGTTTGAGTAAATCATGATAATGCATGCTACCTTCGATAGCTCGTTGCATTCTTATTCGAAAAGTGAGTATGCCAAGTAGAATGCGTAAACCGTAACTGACTAGAAGTAGAACACAATTATGATGCTTATGTCGGCGGTACCCGTTCGGCAATCGGCATACTCATACTGTCATTATTAATCACGGACGTTTTGCCTAGGCTTTAAGTTTAATTGGTAATGCATGGCCAGGCTGCCATACATATTAGGCCTTCGTAAGAATTATTTGTGGTTTCACAATTTAATGTTTGGGTGGTAACTGAAAGGGTCTACTGCTCTACACAATGTCAAAGCGAGCTTAGCCTTAGGCATAGCGTTAGAATTACATGTAGGCCTACTGTAAGTGTAATAAATGCCTTGCCCTTGTAGTTATACTTATACGAAATAAATTTGGATACTTTTGGTAAGTTTTGCCGTTAACTTTAGCCTTCAGCCTAAGACTAAGTTCAGGCCCACACCTCGAAAAAAACAAGAAAACGGTCACCTACACTGCAGTCACCAAACTTCACACCATAATATATGTACAACACCTATTCTACACATGCACAATTATCACGTGATCAAAACATTTAATTTATTGTTTTTTATCGATCAAAATGTACAAGAAATTCGCTCGTTTTTACATGTATTTATTAAGTCCACAGGAAACTCCAGTAGGTGGCGCCACCTTATGGATGCCTTCAGACGTGGGGATAGACCACAATTCATTTTATTGACTGACAATAATTATTATTGTCATAATCAATCAAATACACAATGTTTCATTAAATCAATTAATTAAATAAGGTTACGGTAAACTTAATGTTGACAGCAGCTGGGGGTATTTATTACGGTTATTATTTCTGCATTTTAATATTGTCTACCAGAGGTAATTTATCATACTATGATGCAGTCAGTATATATTATTTTGTGTTTACTAACAGTTTGTTGCAAAATGTAATGATGTATATTGTTTTATATGCTGTACTGTGCTATCCATGATGTATACATTAAAGATAATAAGCTAATGTTTATGTCACAGATTTAGCAAATTTAAAAGAAAAACCAGATCTCCACGCACGAAGCCCCCGATGACATATTGAAATATTTGGAATGTTGTGGAACATTTATATTATGAATTTACCAAAATTATTGTAAAATCAACTTTGTTGGCACCTTTTTATACACTACTCCCAGTATAGTTCATTTAACACAAACTTGTTTCAACAAATGTTGAAGAATATGCTGTAGAACACAATCCAAGCATGATGAGCATAAGAAAGCATACATTTTATTATGTACACCGTACTCCTATTTTGCAACATAATGATGGAATGTTGTGCATTTGGATGCACAAATCGATTGATTGCACAAATCCGTTTGAAACATGTAGCGATGTACATATTCCCAGCAGAAGCCACACAGAACTAATGACAATGTGGCAGAACAAAGTCAGGCATGTTCTTCATTGCTGTGTCAGTTAACACATTGTCCAATTAACAGTACTGCTATGCATTTTGATACACAAAGCTATCAGATGCACACATCCATTTGAAACATGAAGTGATGTACAACTTCCCAGTAGAAGTCGCACAGAACAGAATGGGGCAGAACATAGTCAGGCATCATCTTATGTCAGGTGACCCATTGTCCAATTAATGGCACTGTTGGGTAGAGCTCTTCAGTTTCCTCTTTCCATCAGCAAAGCAGTTTACTAGCTACACAGCATAACATTCTTGGTATAAGTAATAATTTTTATAACATTAATGACAACATTTATCTAAAATGTTCATTACATTATTTACAAGCACTCATTTTTAGTTTTACATTTGTTGTATGAACCAATAAAGGATTTTCAGAAATTAAATGGCATGTAATGTATAACATTTATCTAACAAAATTAGCTCATTTGAAATAGATTACTGTTATTTTCTATGTTGTAATTCATGCAATGTTACCACTTATCAGAGCAGTGGAGTTCATTGTGGTCCAGTGATGTGTGGCAGGTTCAATTCCTGCTGGTGTTTGAATGTTGCATCCAAAACAGTACTGGTTGTGCACATCTACTGTTTCCATTAATTGCCTTCAGCATGTGTAATTAATTTTTTATGTGGTCCCTATCTACCTTTTTTTGTCCTTTGTGCCGAAGGTCCAACGGGCTATTGCCATCACTGTGAGTCCGACGTATCACATTAGTAGCCGTATCTCAGAAAACGTTAAGCACCTTTTTCTCTAATTCTACATAGACATATCTTAGGGCACGGTCACTATGCACGAGAAATGTGTATTTGATTAAACCGTTCTAAGGGCTCCCTAACACATTGACTAATATATAATATTCACAAAATGGTCTACTTGAATACTTTATTTCCAGATGTATCTTCACTGGCATGCATATAGTCTAGAGAGCTACTAAAGATGTCAACACTTTACTTCCATCATAACTCTTAATGATCTAAAACTATGAATCACAAAAAACATTTAATTAATAATTACAAACTCACAATAATATAGTCATTTTTATTTGAAGTGATATATTAATTTGTATGTGATTCAATAAACAACACACAAACAAATCAAGTATATACAGTGTTTGAAGATTTAAGTCTGAAGAGATTGTATCAGGAATTGTTATTCCTTACTCAATATCACTCCTAGGACAGTCAGAATGTATATCTTGCATAACAAATACCTACATACTAATATGACAACAAATGTCTACATACTGATATGAACAAGCACCTATGTTGCATGGAAGTTTTTGCACATATACCTGTACATTAAATACACTTATTTAGTAAAGGTAACACCATAATGCAATTCAACTGTTTTATTTCTCCATTCAATGCAGGCAAATTACATCATGAAAAACACATATTGCGTTGACTATGATTGTGACAATGATGATGATCCATAACTGTTTTTCTTCTCCGTCATGTTAGGCAGCTACTGCCAAACAGTTTCCGTGAACTTATTACCAGTGTAATGCAAATTAAACAAAACTTATTGTATTGGAACGTGTTAATGGGAACTGTTTGCCACGCAAATACAACCACACATTTGTTTAAATACACCCAGCATTGCAGCTTCTTGAATGACCATACAAGTACAACCACAGATAACGCATTATATACACGCACTAGGGAAATGGTTCCGAATGGTCGGGCTTTTAGCATTTCCCCCTAGGAAACACACGCACGGGAATGGCCCGCACGCACGACCGAATATGACAATTAACGTGCCTAATACTTCTTGATTACTTCAGTAAGTTATTTCAGAAAGTCCTGCAGTACGCGTGGAACAATCGTTGTCCATACATGTGTATGTTGTCAACCTGTGACCATCAAAATGACAGAGCTTTTAGATAATGGACTTCACTCCCCGATCGAGAAGGCCCGGCCGACTGCTTCGCAACTGGGAGCATGACACGCATGCATGCACACACGCACGCGCAACGAAACACACACGTGCACACGTAAACATACACACGCACGCGCACACACATAGAGTCTACGTACACGCACACACACGCGCACGCACGCTCACGTGACTATTAATTAACGGAAATAAAAATAAGGCATTAGCTAAAATCCTTTTTCCATGTGTACACAAAGTTTAACATTGTATGTAACATTTGACAACATTAAACAAATACAGAAAATACATTTGTAGCATAAATTCGATTTTAAGCCCGTCTGTGAAGCGATTCCCGTGGTGTTTTAATTCCCTTTAAAACCTGTTAACATAATTTTCATAATTGACAATTACACATCAGTTATGAAAACAATAATAATTTCGTCGAACGCGTATCCAAACACAGAATATGCAAAGACCACAAATTAGTTTTCTGGACCGGTAACACTATACAGGGTACGATAAAAAATTATAATACGTCATTAAACAGTGTAACATTGCTCGATATAATATACAAAGATACAAGGCTTATGATGTATAGACTAAAAAAGTGGTCCCGAATGGTCGGACTTTTAGCATTTCACCATAGCAAAGGCGAAATACCCGAGTTTTCGGGACCGTGTAGTGACACTAAGGAACGATGATGTTATATTTTCTCTTGTTAGAAAGTACAAAATACGTCATTATCCTACTATGATATTGTTCAGTATATAGTATATACAATGCCTATATATATGATGCATGGACTAAAAAGGGGTCCCGAATGGTCGGGCTTTTGGTTATCACCCTAGCAAAGCCAAGGCCAAAAGCCCGACTATTCGTGGCTATGCAGTGACACAAGGGAACGACAATGTTATATTTTTGCTTGTTGAAAATTACAAAATACACCATTATCCTACATCTTAGCATTGTTTAGTATATAAAGTATATATAAGGCATATGACGCATAGACTAAAAAAGTGGTCCCGAATGCTCCGGCTTTTAGCATTTCCCCTTTGCAAAGGCTAAAAGAACGAGTTTTCGGGACCAGTGACACAAGGGAACGACAATATGTTACATATACTCTTGTTGGATAATACAAAATACGTTAGTATCTTTTTGTAGCAGTTTTCACTCTATCTAAATATAAGGCCTAATATGGATGTACTAGAGAAGTGTTCTCGAATGGTCGGGCTTTTAAGTTCTCCTCCTAGGAAAGGCTAAAAGCCCGAGTGTTCGTGAACAGTGTCAGTGACACCTGGGAATGAGCCACACGACAGAATAACGTACATATGTATAGCGTGCTTAACGCAAAATGTCTTAAATTACTGTTTTGTTACTTTATTATGGATGTGATACATATAAAGTTTCTCTAGTTGTATGCCCATTTAGGAACTATTTCCTGCCGTGGCGCTGCACAGCGCCGCAGCGCCATGCGAGTGCTAAATATAGGTACACGTTTTGTGGTTGACGTCATGTTCATGAGTGGTCGGGCTTTTAGACACACCCCTCTCCTGACCGCTCCGATTTCTCCGCCTGTAGGGCATGTGGGGTAAGACCACATTAAGGATTCGTCCGCCATTACCCTAACTTATCAATCAGGCATCTAGCACCTGTTTTCATCGCAACATCCATACACTAACTGAAACAAGAAGAACAATTGAGAATCTACATAAATATATCACGAATGTAACAGAGAATATCGTAACAGTGTGTGACTCTCCAAATGTGCAGCGACCGCAATGATCCGAATTAGTTAATTTTTAGCCATAAAAATTAAAACTGGTCACCTAAGAGAAGGGTCATATGTTGAAATTGTGTACATGGACTGGCATGCTATCATTTCCAACGATCATGTGCTTTTCAGCTGTAATATAACCGAATCATACCGAAGTTTGCACAAGGCAAGGCAGCTTAAACTAAATGTAGGCTGACGTCAACTATTCTGACAAGAAGCTGTTTTTACCACAGGTATTTTGTACGTTATATCCGTATATTTAACATCAGAAATGTTTGTTAGTACCCTTGTAAGAATTTGGCGATGTTTGAATAAAATATGATTAGGACAATGGACTCGTTGATGTACTTGGAGAGATACTGGGTGCCACAACTGTCAACAACCTTTATCACGTGTCTTGGATGTCCTTGTCAAACGTTTGTTTCTTTCTGAAATTAACTATTTTGCCAGTATATAGTATATAGTATCTCTTGTTTCCAATAATGTGTATACATCAGCGAAATATATAGTGGCCAAGTAATTGACGTGTGGCGATGTTTGGACACTCTGTATCAAGCAGAGATCTGCGCCTGTGTAAAATTATGGTTATTTTAAGGGGGGTTAGGACAACAATTTGTGTGACGCAAGATACACGTTCCACTGGGCATCCCAGTTTTGTTTTCATAATGTACTATGTATATACCTCAATTTACACCCAGCATTTTAGCCCGTTATCTACAATATAATTGTAGTTACCATCAAAAGACGCCTCGATCTGTGCCTTTCAATATTGTGAATATTGTTGAAATGCCTGGCTTGTGCTTTTGACACCTACTGGTGTCGTACACGAGTGACGTATAGTTCATGATTGCATCAGATTATTTAGCATAGTTTGTGGGCATTACGTTATACAAAAATTCGTGAAGATTTGCAACGTGCATGTCCAATAAAATGCTGCTTAAAATAATGACTTTGTGTATTTTTTGCAAAAGAATACATTTTATGAAAAATTACAAAAAAATATATTTCGTTAATATTCTATATATTCTATTCCCATATCGGTAAGATACTGTGTTGGCCTGTATGCTGTGCTCAGTACCATTCATACCAGGCAAACGTCGTATGTAATATAAAGTACCGAATAAGCATGTTTAAACCAACTCAAGGCGCTGTTTAGCTTGGAGGTGTGCACAGTTTGATGACGCATATTTTAATTGTTATTGAGACAGTATAAATTTCCCTTTGTGGTTAATCTAGTTATATGTATAGCTTGATATAAATCTAACTTTCGTGAAGATTTGCAAGATTCAGGAGATCTGTTTGGGGTAAGACCACATTAACAATCCAGGCCGTCGTGTTGGGCCAAGCGAATGCTGCCACCTCACGGCACCTGGATAATCGAGGCTATCTACCTGTGCGACTTTGACTGTGACTGTATCTGAATAACCAACTGGGCGATTTTATCGCGCTTGATGTTGCTACTTTACCACGATGTCATTAATTTGAAATAATACAGGTACATAAGTTGTTGTTCATTTTCTAACATGTTGTTCAGTTAAAACGCAATACAATGGGATGCCATCTGGCGAATAGTAGATGCACTAAAAATCGGCATCAATTCGTTCGGCGACTCCGCCCAGATGGAATCGCATCAATAAACATGGCTTCTGCTTGCGTGTTGGAATGGGTGCCTGATTCCCTCTATAATACAGCAGTTTCAGCCATAGTGGCCCTATATTCTAAGTACAGAAAAGAACTGAAATCATTGCCAGAAAACGTGCAGTTCGATGTCTACTATAAGGTTGGTGAAACAATTGAATTTCTCGAACGAGAGGATATAGTCGAACTCGAAGTGTCCACCGTATTCGGAATTGTTTACCATGATCATGTTGTGCTGTTGTTGACTCAAGTCTTGGCTTGAGCATGGCTTTGCTAGTCGTTATTATAGACATAATTTTATATCAGAACATATACCATCTTCCTATTATGCTTTTTTCGTTTTTTTTGCTACATACATTATGTTTTAATTACTAACGTAGGGACGTCATGAATCATGTCAAAAACTACGACTACCATGGCATAGTAATCATAGGCGTAGTACTTACCAACCGTATCACGTATGTCACGATATGACTAAACATTTTTGGTATCGTCATCACTTGAGTGTCTTCTGCTTTATTACCTTGTGGTGAATTCAATCGAATTTTTTGTTTTTGCAATTTCAAAGTATAGTGCCTAGTGCAGTGTTTAGTTAAAATTGTTGCTTTAAGTTGAACTCGAAGGCTTCAAGATTCACTCCCTGTTAGTGTTAGCGTTAAATCAGCACTGTCACTGACAACAGGAAATATAAAATGTTGCCATCATCTATATACCTATCTTTGATATTGCTTCTCCGGCACTTCATTTAGTGTCCAGGCCCACCTAAATGTTGTCATTATAACTACAGTTTTGCCTAAATTTAATACCTCCATGCATTAGTTCGATCCTTCCATATAATCCCAGGCATATAATATTGTGTGTCTTCACTACACCAGTTACCAATACATGATGATTATCGTACAACATTTGGACATCTTTTCTTGTGTGACTGGTGCTCCTGACATGCATTCATACAAATTGACTAATATACCCATTTCAATGCCAAATATTGTTTTGATTGTTCATATGCACTTCAATTTAAAACTGGCATGTTTTTAATAAAAAATTGGAAACATTAAAAAAAGATGCTAGCCACGACACATGGCTTTGGGGTAGATTACCAGCGAAACATACAGATAATAATTCTTTTCACTGGATTTATCCCCTCTTTTTGTGTAGCTAACCTGTTGTATGATTCACGTTTTAGTAGCAAGCATCATTGTGTCTCATTTTAAATCTGTGTTATTTTTTTTAAATTTTATTGCAAAAGGTGTTTCTCGCATTAGCAACTTTGTATATATTAATGAGAGTATCCTTGACCTTACAATTACATGTAAGGTCTAAATAAATATGTGTGTGCCTATCCAACCATCCGTCCGTCTATGTCTGGCTGAATGGGTGGCAGGCGGGCTGCCTGCCTGCCTGCCTGCCTGCCTGCCTGCCTGCCTGTGTCATACTAAGCAGTACATATGTCTTTTTTTGTTTTTGCAGCTCTACAACAAAGGAAGACTGTGTGAATTGGCATTGGAGTTCACCGAACTTGAACTATTTGCACGAGTGCTCAAAGTCAGCAACAAAAGGTGTGTATAACAGAGACTCCAGATGCTTTTATGGTTTTAGTCAGAGTGTGACTTCATCGTTGGTTTGGAAATATTTCAAAGGCAAACATTAAAATGGCTACTAAGATTTAAGGCAATTGGAAGCATGGGAATTTGTTGCATAGTCTGGACTGGCATGAAAAGAGCAGTTCTTATATTGTTGTTAGTAGATAATATAAAATTGTGATACATTTATTTATAGTTATATGACATACATGGATAAAGCTAGTCATATCAGTGTATCTGGCAATAAGACATATCCTAGATTCTATCAGGGCTATATCGTGCAATTTTGTTTTTCTTCTGGACCACCTACTGCAAAACATCACGCATTTTGCATTTATCCCATTCAGTACCATAACCACTGTGCCAAAGTGTTGATCTCTGATGGTCATCTTTCAGACATCTGCTACACAACTGCTTCCAGGCCGTACTGGACCATGGTCAGCGAGTGACCAGTACACTCGCCAGCGCCTACAGTCAACACTGCTGTGTGACAGACTGTGGTGATCCTGGGAGTCAGGAGAAAGCCATACAACTTGGCTTTTCATTAGGTATTCGGATGCCCACCATTAACATCCATATCTTCCTATGTTTTAGTAGCTAATTCTGTATCTTCAAAAACTTATATTTTTCTAAACATTGTGGAGATTTGTAGGTTTCTTGAGATGCATCAGTACAACATTGTTTTTTTGGTAGAAATGTACATGTCTATGGGTGGATGTTTGATTGTGGTATTGATACACCTGTATATAAAAATAAATGAGATGGTGTTCGATTGAACAGATCTGCCAGAGAGTGAAGTGTAAAGCACTCTGAACAATCATAAAGACTGGCTTCCACGCTATATCTGTATATATACATATATAAAAACTTACCATAACCTTTTATCCTTTTATGTGGAGGACGATATTAGAATTAAGGTGGGTACATTTGTGTGTGGTCACTGATAAACAATGTGAGTTATATATAAAGTTTTTGTGTTTTTTTACTTTCTCCCTATTCTGCCAAATCTGCCGTCACCCAGCCCTCCCATCTCAGTTGTCGTCCTCTTGTCCCTTCCACTTGCCATTATGGTTCACTAATGCTTCATTCACACAATCATACAAGGCTGTTTTCCAGAGTATTCCAAAATTATGTTTGTTATGACATAATTCACAAAATGCTAGATACGTATAACATGCTCATCTCTCGGCGGACCAATCACGTGTTTCAGAACCACGCATAACAATATTAACACTGTTAACAATCAGTTTATGTCCATCTAAAGTCTCATATGAACCCAAAAATCGTTACAAAACCAATGGGGGATTTTAAAAAAATTATTTTTTTTCTGTTTTCTGAGGTGTCAGACATTAATCCCTGAAAGTTTGGTGCCCAAGTTGCAAGCAATCTAGAAGGGAAACATTAACATATCCACATGCACGCACACACACACACACACACACACACACACACACACACACACACACACACACACACACACACACATGCTAACTCGACTATAATTAGATGTATGATATTTGGTTGGTTCAAATATTAATGTCCTGTTGGTTGTGGTGCAGGAGGGTTCCTCAGTGATGCTGGTTGGTACCCGGAGGCTGAGCAGGTGTTTCGGTCATGTCTACAAGTTCTGAAACAAACACAGGATGATCTGCCCTCTATCTGTAAAGCTCTTGAATGCTGCATCAGGTAAAGTTATGTTGACAACAATTAAGTCGGGTACAATTGGGACTGCATGGAATAACTGTGGCGTCTCTGGTGCTTAATATAATATTTCATATACAGTTTTCATATATAATTTTATCCTTTAAATAGAGAATTCAGAAGTGTTGTATATCCATAACAATGATGAGAATTAATAACCTTAACAAATTATCAGTTCAGCAAAGAATGAGAAATCGACCAAGCTATGATTCAGATAATTGTTAACTCTAACAAGTGCATGTTGACGTAGATATGCTATTGTCTCTGTAATAGAGAGTCTGTATGAATGCAGGACTTCGCTAGGTGTATGACTGTTCATTTAAACCTTGCACCAACCATCCGTGGGTACGTCAGCTAACTCCTCAGGATCGGCAAATGTTCACTTAAACAGAAATATCACCAGTTATTACAGACCATCACTGCAAATGAATTCCTGTAAAATAAAATAAAATTGATGTTAATAAAAGTATATATAAATACTAACAAATAATGCTTTTTAATGATAATATCTGGGAACATTTTTGCAAATCATATGCATGTTCATGTATGTAAACAGTGTGCCAGAACTGCGCATTTGTATATCTGACCATCCTCTTAATCAGGCCAATAATTCCAGTCACAGGGATTCTACTGTATGTTACCTATTCCCAATCTGCTGTTAACACCTGTCTCTGTACATAGGGGCCATCCATAAAGAATGTCACAGTTTTTTTGGAATTTTGGTGTCCAGTCAACCTCCTATCATGCTTCATAATGTTGGCATGTACACGCCTCTAAAAATATGTTTGTTTTGACAAATACCCCCCTCCTATGATACATAATTCTTGATAATTATTATATTTGTTTTATGGCTGTAGGGCCATTGACAAAAATATGAGTATGTAAAGTAATAAAAAGTTGCTGGTTTTTATTGGAATGCTGTTGAAATCTACCCCAAAATGGGCTGAACAATTAAACCTGCATCTGTGTGATATTGATTGCTCAATGAGCCAACATTTCAAAAATCATTACGTAAAACTTACCCAGAGTCCTCTTCATCACATTAGCCCCTAGACTCTCTCACCCCCTTAGTGGTTGTTGTGCTGCAGATTGCTGCACACCCTGAATGCATACTGTAAGTTTGACGAGGCTGAGCGGACGTGGCAGGAGGCTCAGGGTTTCATGGAGAAGCTGCGGGCTGCCGACTGTGTCATCAACTCGGCTGTCCTCCACTCCGAGTACTGCACACTGCTGTTTGCTAAGAGTCTCTACAATGAGGTGAGCTCAGCGCCACTGGTGTATGTGCATTGCTCCTTGGCATGTCATCATCTGCACGGTTAGGTCAATTCCAGTATGTTAAGTGCAGTGGCGCAGTGACTAGAGCATCGGACTCTCACCCGAGAGAACCCGGGTTCGAATCCTGTGCGGCGGTGTCGAACCTTGAGCAAGTTTGTTTACTCTTTTATGTACGAATAGTCTTCGCTCATTAATTGCAGTGTGGCTGAATGCTTCCCAGAGAAGTCACGATGGTGTTTGATTGAACAGGTCTGCTAGGGAGTAAAGTGTAAAGTGCTCTAAGGATGTATTCTCTGCTCATTGAGCAAATATTGCCAGTCTGGATGCTTAAAAAATGCTTAAATAAGTATGTTTTTGTTATAAAGAGAAACAGTTTGGGCCAGAATTTCAACTAAATATATGATGAAATGTCCAAAGGTTCAACATTTTCCCCATCCATTTTTTGATGGCTCGATGGACCTTTTTCTAGACAACGGGTCACTTGATGGATAGGTGTAATCACTGATATAAACACCCAATCCCTTTGTCATACCCTACTCTCTGGTGTCATGTGACAATGTCCCATGATTGTCACATGACAGCAGCTCTAAGAAGAGGTTGTAGCCACTGTCTGTTGATGGCTGGTGTCCCTCCTGTATTTGATCACTTCAGTGTTCTTCCCACACTAGAAACTTTGTAAGCTGTACAGCTGGTACAAGTGGATCTATTTATCATCGGTCGGCCGGGGCCAGATGAGCCTTTTCTATATGGGTCGATCATTCATCAGGGATGGAAGGTCGGTTTCTTCAATATTAAGGTTTTCGCAGATCAGCTTGGTGTATATTTTCTTCTTTCCATGTGTGGCTGTCCACAGGATGAATGTTGACACTGGTTCTTCAGTATTATGATAGCAATGGCCAGCTAGTTGTAGGCGCCTCCTGCTAACCTTGTATGTGTGTTTTTCTACATGTACATATAGTTCTTCATTTGTAAGCCTATTGCTCCAGTGGACATTTAGGCATTCTCTTAACATTCTGGTGTAACTCCCATCTAGTTTTCTTTCCATCCTTTAATGAAGATCTATTAATGAGATGCATTAATGAGGATCTATTAATGAGGTTTAATCTGGCCATCTTGTAGGCATTTCGATACTGCTGCAGGGCCCTGGAAGAAATTACACCATCACTTCCACCAAAGGTTAGTTAAATGCAATCATATATTTATTTATTTAAGGATTTCTCTCAAGACCCACACATTTATTGAAAAATATAATGTTGAAATTTGTCTTCACGGAACAATGATTTTCTGTATAAAATGTCCTCAGAAAATTGCATGATGTTGAATAACTAAAATTGTATAGTAAACTTCAGAGTTGACACCAGAAATTAACACATTTTCTAAAGTTCTATTAATGCTCGTGCAACATCTGATAGTGTGACTTGGTTTCAGGCTGTCGTGGATGTCCTCCGACAATGTTCAAAGGTAAATCTACAAAGAATGGCATTAGGGATGGTTCAGTGGCAATGTTTGTAAGGGTGTATTCTATTTGTCTTTCTGGTCTGTCCATTTGGTAAATGTTGCCTGTCTTATACAGTAAATAGCAGTGTTTCTCCTGGTATATAACAAGCGAGGCGGGCCACCTTGCCGTTTTTTTATGCCGCCTCGCCCAAAATATGCCAAAATAGCCGCCTCGTAGCTACTTTGTGCGCGTATTTTTTCTTTTGGCGCGAATTGACACCACAGTCACTGTCACTTATATTCCTACAAAATCGCAGATTTGTAGCAACATTGTTTAATTAGTCGTCTTAACGTCACTCAGGGCTGGTTTGGATTTACCTCTTGGAATTAACTCTATTGGACAACATGAATGACATCACTTGTCAGTTGTCCAATCATGGAATATTCCCGCGGGATCCCCAGTGTCTCCAGTGGTGACACCTTGTAGAGTTTCGACATACTAGAAATCTAGACATTTATGTAACATTCATGCATTTGGGAGATTGTGGAACTTGGAGAAAAAAACAAAGAAAACGGTAGCTGATGTCTTTTGCGCAAAAAATTTCTATTATAGAATGTGCCCACATTAAATCAGATTTAAATCGGAATGCTGGTGTAGCTGATGTTGAATTTCTGGTTTATGACGATGGTCGGAGTAAAACTGTGCAGGCTGATGGCACTACGTCACTAGTCGGCACTTGTGTCGAATCCGGATGCTTTTGAAGCCCAAATAAAAACTGCATCCTATTCATTAGTTGGCACTTGTACTAAATCCGGACCATTTTGAAGCCCAAATAGCGACCCGGTTTGCGCTAGTCTGCGCTGCTGCGGCCATGCGTTACCGTACAGCGCGCGTAAAATTAGCGATATAGCAGCGTATGTTGATACAAATCGGGGCACTATTTATGCCTCAAAGTAGACGTAGGACACTATTCTTAAAGTTAATACGCCTAGGATAATGTTAAATAATGGAACTATTTCACTGCGGTATCAAAGTTAGGCAAAACTCAAGTTATAACGGCGAAATTGAGGTGGATCCAGATTCGACACAAGTGCCCACAAGTCTATTCAACTAATGCTCTATGCCGTTTTTTTATAGCAAAATGCGGAATGTGATTTGTAAGATATCTTTGTGCTAAGTATATAATACATATTCTAATAAAGTTGTACAAACAAACTTTTTGAAAAGCTCATGTGAGTGACGTACTTACAAATATAGATCCATGGAAGTTCACATCTCATAAAAGATGCTTATTGCCCCAAACTGTGTATACTAACAGGTTATCAATAACTTGGGCTAAGCAATGATGTTTGCACAGAAATTGGATATACTAAACAACTTATACAGTTTTATAAAAAGGACACAATTTGAGAAACTTTCTTGCGATTAAAAGAAACGTGTGGCATTCCAGAAATGAATGTTTAATTAATTGCATAGCATGCTAGCAACAAATAAAATATAATCTTTGGAACATAAAGTCATAAACCACCAATTTACCATAATATTATATTATAATCATTTAAAGGTGAAGATGAAAGAGTCTTCAGATGATACTACTGGACGATTCCCAGAGAAGTCGGGATTGTGTTCGACTAAACAGATCTGCCAGGGAGTAAAGTGTAAAGCGCTTTGAGCAGTCCTTAGGACTGAATACTTATACTGCGCTATATAAGAACTTACCGTTTACTTTTTACTGACTCTGTCAGCATGGTAACACGATCTAGGGTTAGGGCAAGAAAAACATCACCACAACCAAGTACCAGTGGTCAAGTGGAAGCCACACCTCAACACGATGAAACAATCATGATTACTGACTTTTATCAATCGTGATTACTACATTTACAAGTAGTGTCTTGTTGTTTTATATCTTCCCCTTTATATTCAAGAGTAAAGGTTAAAACATACCTCAGAATGCAGTGTTTTTAAGCTAGTTTAAAAAAATCTCTGGGGGAGCATGCCCCCGGACTCCCCTAGCAACACTTCACGTCTGCAGCGATCACTTAGCCCACCACTACAACTACAACCTCACCCATCATTTTACCAGGGGAACACACTGAAATATCCAATAAAATCTTTATTTACACCACTATAAAAATAACTTGATACTGTTTTTTATCATAAATGGTTCTGAAAAGACTATGTAGCATGTAAAAAATTCATATTTGAAAAAATCAATAATTTACATTCTGACCACTGATGATGGTCATTCCTGCTCCCATGATGACAATGTAAAGGTATGATATTTACTGGTGTTTTCAAACTCCGAAAACAAACATTGTTTGTCCCTGTGGCATGTTTTCTAGTAACTTCTGTAGTAGCTGCAGAGTAACAATTCATTTAAGTAGTGACCTGTTTCTTTAGTTCTAATTGTTTATTGCACTCAACCACGTTCTATTTACTGACTAGTGTGTATAAGTATATTGTGGTTATAATGTTATGGTCTTATGAGGTCTTATTCAACTAGTTAGCCATTTTCAGAACATTATCTCCAAAGCCGACCTTTTTATGTTGGCACTGAGGGTGGTCACTGCTAGGGTGCTTGTCGTCCTCAATAGTTCTTTTATGTCCCAAATTGAGACTATTAAATACAGGATCAGTAAAAAAATTTAAATACTTGGTCATTCACCTGAAAATTTAATTAATATGATGAACTGCATGTTGAACAAGATACTTCAGGGTGACAATCTTCAAAATGTTAAACAATCTTATGCAGTTGTAATCAAACCATAAAAAGTGTTATAAACATAGAATTATTATGTAGTTAAAATGTAAGTGATTGACCTGCAGAGTTGACCCAGTTCCTGGAAGTTGAGTCACTCGGGTGTATTTTGACGTGTGGCTTTGTATATCTTGTAGGCATGTGTAGTGAAGAGAGAATTCAAGAAGGCAGAGATGCTTATTAAATGTGCCGTACAACACGCCAGGTAAGTAATTTTATTGCCTGTTTTATGGTAACCATTTAGGTCATGTTCAGCTGTAGGCACGTGAGACCGTCACTTGTCTTGATGTATACAATACGTCCTGGGAGGGAATCAAAGGGACATGTTCATTGCTCACATTGTTACTATACGAGTTGGGAGACCTGCACTGGCTCAAGGCCTACACGTATGGCTCAAGGCCTACACGTATGGCTCAAGGCCTACACATATGGCTCAAGGCCTACACGTATGGTTCAAGGCCTACACATATGGCTCAAGGCCTACACGTATGGCTCAAGGACTACACATAACTCAAGGCCTACACATATGACTCAAGGACTACACATATGACTCAAGGCCTACACATATGGCTCAAGGCCTACACATATGGCTCAAGGCCTACACATATGGCTCAAGGCCTACACATATGACTCAAGGACTACACACATGACTCAAGGCCTACACACATGACTCAAGGACTACACATATGACTCAAGGCCTACACATATGGTTCAAGGCCTACACATATGGCTCAAGGCCTACACATATGGTTCAAGGCCTACACATATGGCTCAAGGCCTACACATATGGTTCAAGGCCTACACATATGGCTCAAGGCCTACACATATGGTTCAAGGCCTACACATATGGCAAGATGAATACAAATAGAAGATAAATAAAAATCCTTCTTATGGCAGGTTGGTTGACTACTCTCTTATAGTGACCAGCAAAGTATAGTTCTTGTTAGCACTAACATGTAGGAACAGTGAAAAGTGACACAAGTTTATAGAAAATAAATTATGTGAAGTATATATTAAAATTGGGGGATAATTGGAGTAAGAATGTCTATATTATAAAACAATACGGTTTTCTGTATGTCTGTTTGTGGAATCATATCTCTGTTAGTTTTCCATGTATGGTGCTGACATTTTGTATTTGGTCTACCTGGCCCATTTGTCTGGTTCGTAGATTTAGATTTTTTCAAAATTCTTCCTGTCAGTTTTGCATGTATGGGGCTAAAAATGTGTACAATCTAACGAACCCATTGGGGTGGTTCGTATATTTAGAATTTTTCGAAATTCATCCATGACTGTGGTAATCTTGGAGGGTGACATACATATGACTGCCTTTTTTACCTGGGAAACGCAAGGTAACTCGGCTATTTATTTATATATACAACTAATTTGCAGGGAGAACTTTGGCCTGAAGCACCACAAGTACTCTGATGCACTGCTGGACTACGGGTTCTACCTGTTGAATGTTGACGCCATCTGTCAGGCGGTGCAGGTGTACCAGGCGGCATTAGACATCAGAATAGCAGTGTTTGGTGGCAACAACCTGCATGTCGCCATCGCACACGAGGACCTTGCCTATTGCTCATATGTGCATGAATACAGCTCCGGCAAGTTTGACGACGCAGAGTGAGTGTATATGTCTTCTCTCCATCCCTCACTCCCTTTCTCTCACTCCCCCGTAAAGCTGCCCATTTATTGCCATGTTTAAAATGTGTAATATATATAACATGCGTATAACAAGATTCTTTTGTAGAGTTGTTCTGCCCAAAAGTCCTTTCACATTTAATAAAATGACTATTTTATTTCCGATGGTTTCACGTGTGGATATGTGTACGTATGGTTAGGTGTTGGAGTAAAGGCACAGTAGACAACTAGACATGCCATGTTGTGCTCCAGACATGATAGAAATATTTGCATGATTTATATATATATGTATACATATATGTGGTGCAGAATACCACCATTATGGTGAATTACTACCATTGTGGTGGTGGCAGATTTATAAATTTGGCATTCAGCTGCATCTTAGGAGATCTTAAGATTTTGTAGATTCAGCAGCTCATTAAAAAATTAAGTACAAATGTAGGTCAATCCAAATGACTTGTAGTTAATGTTGAGCTTGAGTTACCAGCATGGAGATGCTGTTTTCATTTGTCTCTTAGAGAGCATGCTGTCAAAGCTATTGAAATCATCACACGGCTGCTCCCAGAAGACCATCTCCTTCTGGCCTCTTCGAAAAGGGTCAAAGGTTAGTGCCACAGGTCATCTGATTGGCCATTATAAGTGAAGTTTGTTCAACACATGGTGTAACATGATGTAACGAAAGGACACAACATATGGTGTAACATGATGTAATGAAAGGACACACAACACATGGTGTAACATGATGTAATGAAAGGACACAACACATGGTGTAGTGAAAGGACACAATTGTCATGCAACTTACAAACATGCTATGTTCATTTTTAGTCCTTTGGGCCGAAGGTCCAACAGACTTATGACATCACTCTATGACATCACTGCCACTGTTAACTGCAATATCTCAGTTATCAGGTCAATGTTTATTCATTCAAACACTGATCATATTGGTGACAGCTCTGATCCTCGAATGTTCCTAATGTATTACAGTGTCATGTTTATTCATTCAAACACTGATCATATTGGTGACAGCTCTGATCCTCGAATGTTCCTAATGTATTACAGTGTCATGTTTATTCATTCAAACACTGATCATATTGGTGACAGCTCTGATCCTCGAATGTTCCTAATGTATTACAGTGTCATGTTTATTCATTCAAACACTGATCATATTGGTGACAGCTCTGATCCTTGAATGTTCCTAATGTATTACAGTGTCATGTTTATTCATTCAAACACTGATCATATTGGTGACAGCTCTGATCCTCGAATGTTCCTAATGTATTACACAGTGTCATGTTTACTCATTCAAACACTGATCATATTGGTGACAGCTCTGATCCTCGAATGTTCCTAATGTATTACACAGTGTCATGTTTACTCATTCAAACACTGATGATGTTGGCGACAGCTCTGTTCCTTGAATGTTTCTGATTTATTACATAGTGTCATGTTTATTCACTCAAACACTGATCATATTGGTGACAGCTCTGATCCTCGAATGTTCCTAATGTATTACAGTGTCATGTTTACTCATTCAAACACTGATCATATTGGTGACAGCTCTGATCCTCGAATGTTCCTAATGTATTACACAGTGTCATGTTTACTCATTCAAACACTGATGATGTTGGCGACAGCTCTGTTCCTTGAATGTTTCTGATTTATTACATAGTGTCATGTTTATTCACTCAAACACTGATAATGTTGGTGACAATGTTCCTAATGTATTACTCAGTGTCATGTTTATTCATTCAAACACTGATCATGTTGTTGACAGCTCTGATCCTTGAGGAGATAGCCATAGACAGTCACAACAAGGAGCTTGAGGATCGTCTCCTGCAGGAGGCCCACGACCTTCACCTTGCCTCGCTGCAGCTTGCCAAGAAGGCGTTTGGAGAGGACAATGTGCAGACGGCCAAGCACTACGGCAACCTGGGACGTCTCTACCAGTCAATGCACTTCTACGAGGTATGTCACTCTTTCTCGTGCCAAACTCTCAGTCTTACCTCACCAGGGATGATTGTGGAGGACCAGCATTTCATTTCCCACCCTTAACATTTGAAAAAGTTGTGGGGTGCCGCACATCCAAAATGAGCAATAACGAAGGCATTTGGGCAATTTGTAGCACTATTCCAATCACGCATAGTGCACAAACACACAGTATATTTAACTTACCTGTCCTGGTGAAGACATATAAGGCTGCAGTGCCCTTCCTCCAGCTCGCTAGCCTTCTTTTACCACCTGTGTACCTCCAGTCCCGCAGTGGCAGTCTTCTTTCTTTCACAGTACATGTCCAGTCCAATTCCATCTTCTTTCCATTTGTTTTAAGCCAGTCCTTGTTTTAATCAGGATATCTTTCTTTGACACAAAAGCTGGCCTTCTAACTGTCAGAATCATCTTCACTTAACACTTTACATTACTGTGTCCAGCCTCCAGTTGTCACTTACATTTCCTGTCTCACTTCTGTACAGTGACACTGAATGGAATGTGTTGTAAAATTCACAGCATGGTATGTGTTAATGCAAATGTTTTGCAGACATGCCAACAAGTCATACCAATTTCTTGTAAATAATTTTTTTTTATTTGAGGACAAATTAATATTGTCCATATTGATGTAGGTAGATTTCCAGCAAAACTTAGCAGTGCATCTAAAGTAGAAACGGTACATTTTATTGAAAGTTACGATGTGACAGGAGGCAGAACAGATGCACCTGAAGGCCATCGCCATCAAAGAGAGGCTGCTAGCCCCCGAGGACTACGAGGTGGCGCTGTCGGTCGGCCATCTTGCATCACTCTACAACTATGACATGCAGAAGTTTGATGAGGCAGAGACGCTGTATAAACGGTCTGTGGCCATTGGTAAGTTTGATGAGGCGGAGACGCTGTATAAACGGTGTGTGGCCATGGTTAAGTTTGATGAGATGGAGACGCTGTATAAACGGTCTGTAGCCATTGGTAAATTTGATGAGGCGGAGATGCTGTGTAAACAGTCTGTGGCCATTGGTAAGTTTGATGAGGTGGAGACGCTGTATAAACGGTCTGTGGCCATTGGTAAGTTTGTCCCAGACTGATTTGAATTCCACTCAACTCAACACACTGATTTGTTTGTCTTTGTGCAAATGTCACAAGTGAAATGTTAAATTTTGGACATTTCATCACTTCATCTCAGTTTTATAAGTCTTGCATGAAACTAAATTGGTCACGTTGTTATTATACAGAAATAAAAGCTCTGTTGGGTGTTTCATTGCATTTTGACCTATTTCTTCCGAGATGTTTTAAAAAAAACCCACAAAGTCAGTTATTTACTTTTTTCAGTGGACAGATTGCATTGTCAGTAAGGTGGTGCCACTGTCAAGTTTGTGCTCGTATAAAGGACGCTGTGCACCGCAGTTCTTCCAGAAGGCTGAAGATCTCTTTCTTTACTGGCGTTTCTGTATGCCAGGTTGCCTTCCTCTCTTGTTGTTGGAGAGTCTTGTAGGAGGTTCCCAGTGTCACTATACTTTTAAGTTCAAAAGAGTGTCTAGGTGACAACTGTTGCCTCTTGTTCATTGCTCGATAGGAGGGTATGTGTAAGTTGGTGTGGACAGTAATATGACATTGGTGTTTGACGCAGGTCGCAAGTTATTTGGTCCCGGGTACAGTGGGCTGGAGTATGACTACCGCGGCCTGTTACGACTCTACCAGTTCACTGACAACACGGACAAAGCCTACGAGTACAGCCTCATCCTCCACGAGTGGAACCGCATACGCGACAACACAAACTCTCAAGAACAATGCCCTCTTGAATTGACAACAAACGAAAATGTCACTGATGTTGTTCAACGTTTCTTTGCCATCATGTCCGCTGATTCATGATAGCCACCTAGCATTAGGGAAAGTGAGTGAAATGCCAGATGATATCATGTAGTAATTGTGGAACGTGAGAGTGCAGTGGTGAATTTGTGTTGACCCTGAAATATGGATACAGGTAGTTATTGATTATGTTCAATGCAATGCAACTTGTGTCTTTGAGTTCTGTTTCAATTGAGCCATAAAACACACTTTTGTTGCACTGCTTTTTGAAACGTATTAGGATGATTGCTTCGTTCAACAAATGTGCCTTGCTTCCGTTCGAAAGAACATTCTTATGGCACCATGATCAACAAATACCATATTAATTTATGATGTAGTTATTGGAAACACATTAAAGGGAATGTACAGTGATATTAGCTGACTGAAAGACTGGATTATGGGACACTGCAGCTTGAATTTATAACATTTTGTATGACTAAAATATGCATGAATTTATGAATATAAAACATGTTACTATCGTCTTCTTTCAATCTTAATATTTTCCAAAATAACCACTTTGGCAAAGAAATTGATTTTATCGTTGGTTTATCTATCAAGTTCCTGTTTTATACAAATTTTGATGATAAATATACCAACAGCAACAACAATTACATTGGTAATTTAGATGTACTTTGAGAACATCTTTTTAATTATACAAAAACCTCCAACAAGTTTGTTATCAATTAACCAATGAAAATCATTGTTTCCTTTAGTGAATGATTGGATTGTTTCACACCTATTTAGCTATGGAATTACTTGTCATAAAGTTACACTTGCTTTCCTTGTGCAATAAAACCAAAGAAAACATGTTACCAAGTTTGCTACATAGCTTCTGTGAGAGAATCATCTTTACAAGATGTGAGCATATAAAATGTATTGTTCTGCAAGTGTATCGTGCAAGCAAATGTATAATAAAAATTATTATTGTGTACAAACTATGAATGTAGCCATTGCTTAGGAATACTGGTGTATGATCTTATTTTCACTGTGGGAGAATAGGTCGCTACGATATATAAAATGTCGCCAATCTTAAAATAAACTAGTAAATTATATTTTACTATGTGAACAAGTTTTGTGTTTGTACCAGAGGACATATGTTGGCGTTATTAACTGAAGAAATTACTGTTGTAATCTGATCAATACAGTTGCACTCATGTAACTTAGTCAATCTGTCATGAAAGACATTCGACACCATCTTCTTGTGTTTAATTTTCTGGTGTTGTGCCTCATTTGCAATGGTTCTTGGGTAAGGCCTATGAGAAATATGTAGATATTTCATAACCACAAGGCTGTGACTATTGTACATAAACAGTTAAGGGTAGCCGCTGGTCCTAAACTAAAGTAACTACGGGCCATATCTTGGTGAAAACTCATTCTATCTTCATAAAACTTGAGGATTGTTGAACATGTAAACAATCGGCTAATTTGCTTAATTATTGCCATGGTAACTGCGATTTATGTGCCTATGGAAATTATTCAGTAAAAAAATATAAAATATCCCAGAAAGTTAGTGTGGCTTACATGAATCACAAATCATTTGAAGATATTTCTATTTGTTACAGGAACAATGCAAATGAGATTGGGAAAAGGGTCTTTATTGGTTGGTGATAGGACATTTATGCTGGTGAATCACCTTGGCAAACTGTTATCCTAGACACCAGAGTTCTGAGAACTGATCCTCGGCATTGGTGAAAAGTCCCTTTGGTGGTTGAAACGTTGTAGCAACATGCTTCATTTTCTTCTGAACTTCTTTCTCAAACATCTGAAATTAAAATGATTCATCAAGAAATATTACTTAACAATAATATTAAAAGAAGCCAGTCATCAAGTAAAACAATCAGAATGTTACCTCATGTTTTTCTAATTAGCAAAGAGAATAAATATTAACCATTTTGGGTCGGCAGCCATCTATTGCGTGCAGCCATACAGACTTGTGCAGTCGGCTGTCCGCAATAGTGGGTTCGGGTATAACAAGATTAAAAAAAATTGCCACCCAGAGAATTAACTCTAGATGGCAGGTGGACAAGGAAGCCCTTTGGCTTATTGAGAGTCCAACCCTTTTATTTACATGTATCCTGCCCTTCTGAGGTATGTGTCAATTTAAAAAAAAAAACATTCACACTACTAGCAATCAGCAGATAACCTGTTCCATTCTTTTACAGTCCTTCGTGAAAATGAGAACTTTGTTATATCTAATCTACACTGCTGCTTTGCTAATTTAACTTCATGTCCTCTAGTCTTTCTATCTTTCTTAACTGATGAAAATATTTCTATCAATATTTTCATAACCATTCAATATTTTAAACACTTCTATCTGATCTCCTCTCAATCTCCTGGTCTCTAGTGTTGTTAAACCACTTTCTTTTAGGCGTTTTTCATAACTAAGTTCCCTCAGTTTTGGTATCATTTTAGTCGCTCTCCTCTGTACTCTGTCCTTCCTGCGACATGGCCTCCACACTTGTACACAATATTCTAAATGAGGCCTCACTATTGTTTTGTACAGCAGTATTATTAGCTCTTTTTCCTTATTCGCCATATTTCCCCTAATTAATCCAAGGAATTGATTTCCCTTTGAAGCTGCAATTCCGCACTGCTCTGAAACCTTCATATCGGAACTAGTATGGTTAACCCTAAGTCCTTTTCTTTTACAGTAGTACTTAGTACAGTATGCCCATTGTATATTCTACATCTTCGTTCCCATGTCCTGTATGGAGGCATTTACATTTCCCAAAATTGAACATTTGCCACTTTTCAAACCATTTAATTAACCTGCCAAGATCATCTTGTTAAATGCTGTCTATCTCCATCACTTTTATTCCTTCTAAACACTTTTGTATTATCTGCAAATTTCAACACCTTGCTTGTTATTTCATCATCCAAATCGTATATATATATATTAAGAATAATATAGGTCCCAGTACTGATCCCTGTGGTACCCCACTCAAAACTGATTTCCAACTTGCCATTTCCTATGCCATGGGCCTTTAGTTTAAGCAGCAATGATGTGGCACTTCGTTGAAAGCTTTTTGAAAATCTAAGAAGATGATATCTACTGGTGATCCCTCATCTACCCACTTAGTGATGTCTTCCAAAAACATAACATATTTGTTAAGCATGACCTCACTTTTAGAAACCCATGTTGAGATGGGTTTATTAAGTTATGTTTAACAAGAAAATCCACCATATGATCTTTAATTAGTCTTTCTAATAATTTGCAAATCACCGATGTTAAACTCACTGGTCTATAGTTCTGATTTGTTTCTCGAACCTTTTTTAAATAACAGTATAATGTTTGCTTCTTTCCATTCTAAAGGAACCACTCTCTCTTCTAATGACACATTGAAAACTGTTGCAAGTGGTATGCTAATTTTTTTACAATTTCCACTCCAGGTGATTTATTATCCTTCATAGCCCTTATTTTCTTAGCTACCATTTCTGGGGCTACAATTAACTGTCCTAAATAGTCTGATTCTGCCCCCTTGAACTTAGCCTCTGGTCCTGGCAGTGATCTATTATCTTCCCTGGTAAACACTGAACTAAAATACTCATTCAGGTCTTCTGCCATCAAGAATCCCTCTGATATTATATTTCCAGCACTATCTTCTAGAGGACTGACCTTATCCTGAACTTTCTGTTTGCTTCGAACGTATGCATAAAAACTCTTGCTGTCTTGTTTTATATTACAAGCTAATTGTTTGTTCATAGCTTCTCTTTGAATTTCTAATTTCAGCTGTAGCTTTGTTTAGTGCTTCTTTATAAATGTTGTAATCTTCATCATTTCCAGTACGTCTATATGACTTCCACATCATTTGTTTGTACTTAATCTTTCTAATGGCTTCTTTCGATAAGTGTTTCTTTTTGGACTGTTTCCCTTGTTTTTCAAGGGAACAAAGTTATCGACGATGCACTCTATTTCACTCTTTAAGATATTCCAGCATTCTGTTGTTGCAATAAGCTTGCTTGCATTCAATAAAACTCCCGTTTAGTTGTTATGTGACACTGGTTGTTGCATATTGAATGCCAGAGGAATAATTTCGACTTCTGTTCATGTCGGAAGTTGTCATACAGTTCTATTGAAAATTCCAAAGTTATTTCGGTTTTTCTGCCAACCATCAATTATGGTGGCGGCTGTTTGCAGCAGCAATACTGATGACGATAAATTTGGGATGTCTGATGGACAGTTTTAGTGACAATTCGGACTTAGACGAAAGCGCGTTTCTGAAGGCAATAATGTGTGTTTTTGCTGACTTGTCACTGAAAGACGGTATCGATGAAGATTGTGACGATTCAACTGGTGAAATTGACTATAGTTTTGATGGGTTTTCTAACGTTGACGATGCTGGTGACACTGGACCATTGGTAGATTTTTAATTATCCTTACTGTGGCAACCAGATCACAAAATAATTGCAAATTCTTATTCGGTGACCCTATTCAAAAACGTATTATGCAGTAGTCACGCGGTGATAGGGCTGCAGACTTGAAATGGTAAATAAACAGTTGGTTCTACATAATGCATCTGTAAATTGTATTTGTAACTGATCTAGTGTAACTGCATCTGTAACTGATCTAGTGTAACTGCATCTGTATTCAATGAGAATGTTTTATGAATAGAGAATTATTCTCACTATAAATGATTCAAATTTGTATAAAGTGCCACCTACACTAGTTGTTGTAGTCTCCAGCAGGGGGCCGAGGTCAGTCTCCATTGGCGACAACTTGTGCTGAATCTTACGTGCTTCTGTCGACACCTCGTGGTGGTAATGATGTTGCAAGGTCTGGAACAAGAGGGGGCTACCAGTGTGATGCTTGAGAAATCAGAAGTGCCTGCATTTTAAAACACATTTCCCTTAGTGTTTTGTCTGTCATGGCTTATATTTATATTTTCCGTTACAACCACCTGTGTTATGTTGGAATTCCATGACTTTGTATTAGGTTTTGTACCCTGAACTGGATAATTTTGTAATTTTCGCCATATATATAATTTTTATATCACCTCAAACTGTACACGTGTTACAAATCATTGCAAAATAATATTTGAAATGTGCGAATGAATTGTTCATCTGGATCAAATGAAATTTATATCCCTCTATAAAATCTGTCAGATTACTAATTTGCTATAACATTTCTACATGCTACAGAACATACACATTGTACCTATCTGAAGTTACTAAGAACATTGATGCTCTCACCTGCAGTTCCCACAGACAGCTCTCAAGTGCACTGCATTTGGCAGGGTCTGGCTCATCCATGTTGAAAGGGTCTTCTATCAATTCTGTAATTCAAACCACAACATGCTGATTTTAAACACTGCATTTTGAGCAATTCAGTGTTCTTTTAATAACCACAATTCACTGTGTCATGAATGATGAAAAGCATGAATGGTAGTAATTCATACAGTACAAAGTGAAGCAAACTAATTAGTGTCTGTAACTTTGTACTAGAACAGAAACAACTGTGATACCTTTGTCAGTGCGATGCAGCAACACCTTACAATTGGGGTGTCGATGAATCAGATTGTAGATGAATGGATTGATGATAACGAGGCTGCTAGGTGGCGCTGTCAGTGCCAGTCGAGCAAACTTCTTGACGAAAGCTGCTACTAGATATCCTGGCAGGTAACTACAAAAAAAATAACAAATCGGTGAAACCAAACAATTGTCTCTTATTTGATTCGGGCAACATCACGAGTCATTGGTATGTATTCATCTGCATTTGTGTATGCAAATTTGTTTCATTGTTGGAGACAAATCTGAGACAACTTTCAACCTTAAACATGCAAAATGTCTCCAAACCATGTGAATATTCTGGCTGCAAAGAATCTCCAACACAGAACTGATCAAAATAACCACACAAAGTAAAATGAAATACATACTATGATACGATACAATATAATTATGTTCATCCCTGTAAGGGCAACTGCGTCACACTATAACCACAAGATGATGGACCGGCCACGTGTTGAGGAAGGAGGAGAGCACTGTAACCACAAGATGATGGACTGGCCATGTGTTGAGGACGGAGGAGAGCACTATAACCACAAGATGATGGACCGGCCACGTGTTGAGGACGGAGGAGAGCACTATAACCACAAGATGATGGACCGGCCACGTTTTGAGGACGGAGGAGAGCACTATAACCACAAGATGATGGACCGGCCACGTGTTGAGGACGGAGGAGAGCACTATAACCACAAGATGATGGACCGGCCACGTGTTGAGGACGGAGGAGAGCACTATAACCACAAGATGATGGACCGGCCACGTGTTGAGGACGGAGGAGAGCACTATAACCACAAGATGATGGACCGGCCACGTGTTGAGGACGGAGGAGAGCACTATAACCACAAGATGATGGACCGGCCACGTGTTGAGGACGGAGGAGAGCACTATAACCACAAGATGATGGACCGGCCACGTGTTGAGGACGGAGGAGAGCACTATAACCACAAGATGATGGACCGGCCACGTGTTGAGGACGGAGGAGAGCACTATAACCACAAGATGATGGACCGGCCACGTGTTGAGGACGGGGGAGAGCACTATAACCACAAGATGATGGACCGGGCACGTGTTGAGGACGGAGGAGAGCACTATAACCACAAGATGATGGACCGGCCACGTGTTGAGGACGGAGGAGAGCACTATAACCACGACAGCCTTGAGGATGCTTGAAGATAACAGAGGATGTCCCAAAACAACTTGGAGAAGAACTGTGGAGGGGAAGTACAAGATATGCACCTCAGCTGGGACCAGGCATCAAGGCAAGCTGAAGACCAGAGGAAGCAGAGATGTCTCGTTTCTGGCTTACATTATGTGTCAGTTGGCACAAAGAGGTTCAAGTAAGTAAGTATGCTACTAAGCACAAGTTTATAATTATGTTGTCCTTTGATTCACATACTGTGGCACTACAACATTTATTGATAACACCATAACTGTGAGGATGTATTGGTTAAGGCTATGTCATTATCATGTATACAAGTTCTTGCATCCTTAGTAAGCATCATTATTTTTTAACTTTCTAAATGACTCACTTCTGTTGTGCAGGTAGATAGCTAACATAAGTAGCCAGTTGGGAAAGGAAGGGGTAATAAAACAGTACTCAGTAACGAAACCAATATATATCATTTGTAACATAACAATTATTTTTGAAAAAGTAAATGTGATTAATTAATCTGTTTACACATATACTCTTCAGTCTACGAAAACAAATATGTTGTTGATGACAATTATGACAGATTACATCATCTACTCAGCATTATTTAACTGAAACGGTCAAACTGACGTGGATGTGAGGAACAGGTCGGCCAGAAAGAGGAAGCGAGCCTGATACTTGACGTGGAAGATGGAAGGCTCGAGTAACGCATACAGCTTCTTGTAGAAGTCTGGGTAGTTTCTGTAAACAATTAAAAACTGACAAGATGTAAACGCTGAAACTTGATACAGGATATATATATAACATAACTAATACATAAAATAGGCATGATTAATCGTACATCACAGTGCTGTAGCAGTAATCAATGAAGACGTGAATTAAATTAAATACAAACCACTAAATTTGAACCAGACATGTCTGTGGCAATTTATTATTATGTGAACATTGTGTACATCACACACCCATAAAGGGCATATCTTTGTATCAATAGAAGGCATGCCGTTCATCTACACAAAATTAGCCAGCATGGTAACAGGAAGTCTGCTGTGTTGAACATGGGAAATAATTGAACATCAAATGCTATGTTATGCACCCAACTAGACATAAGTTATGAGAAACTGTATTTGCTAATTCAATCAACATTCTGGTCAACTGCTATTTTCAAACAACATATTTAAAAGCATCTAAGAACATGCAATAAAAATGTACATGACATGCAGATGGTACAAACTTGTACACACTCTTGAATCAATACCACACATTGTACAGGAACAGTAAGAATAAACTACACTTACAAGTTAAACTTGTTCACTAATATGAAGAGGCTATTCAATGACAGGAGACTAATAGCGCCACCTGTGAACAAATAAAGAAACACGTCAACAGTCTATCTTTCCATAGCAGATGTTTGTTTATGACAACAAAGAAGGATTCGTCTTATATAAATGCATTATATTTATACTAAACTAGCCAAGTTACCCGGTGTTGCCCGGGTGAAAACATTTATGTTTATCAAGATCTCCACCGCCCAGAATGCATTTAGAAAATAACCAAATCTACAAACCACCCCAACAGTGACCTAGATCTATAAACCACCCCAAAGGGCCTGCTAAATCACAGACAACATTTCAGCCACATACATACAGAAACCATAGGTCCACAAACAAACAGACAGAGAACCATATTGTTTTATAATAATTATAGATATTAAACATGGCAATAAATGTGCCAGCCTGGCTGAATCTCTATGGGGCCAGCTGTGACATCGAGAGGACTGACTGCGAGGCCTGGATGTTCACATAGTACGGAAATAATCTTTTGTATAAATTCCTAGTAATTATCCATTAAATATATTAATTATTATAAAAGAAGTTATGTTTAATAAGTGTATCCTTAGAACTGCTTTAGTCTTGTAGCTTGGGGTCTTGTAATTAGATCTGAGATACAGGAAGTTCCCCTAGGTTTAGCTCAAGTCGTCTCCAAACATAGCTAGGCTGGACAAGTTGCTTGTAGCGAGCCCAACTGTAGTGTGCCATACTAAGAAATGCAGAAGAGGCACTGACCAATGGGAATGGCCAGTCATTAGGAAGAGAGGGAAGTAGTGAGTATTTAAGGAAAGAGTAGTGTGCAATTGGGAGAGGACTTGCGCGCGATAAATGGCAGTACAGGGTTAGAAATGAGGCTCAAGACTGGCACTATAGTAAGTCATGGATAAGTCAAGGTGACATAGATTTGGCAAAGACTGTGAATGAGTCAGCAAAAGGAAAAACAGGAATGAGAAAGAATGATGCAGTTTTTCCTATTCTTTGTGTGTTGAACAATATGAAAATAAAATCTGGTGAGAATAACAACTCACCTATGTTGTAGGACTCTGTGAGGAAGTCACTGAGTAGCAGTGGACTGGTGAAGTGTGGCATCACTTTCTCATGTAGACCCAGCAACACTTGCTTATACAGACCAGCAGACATCTGGTACAGGTGATATGTTATACACGTCAGTATCAACTATACATATAGAAGTATATAGTGCAGTATCCAGTCACTGTGACTGTTCAAACACTTTACACTTCACTGCTGGCAGACTTGTTTATTTCAACAACTTCACTTCTCTTGGTTGCATTCAGCCATGTTAAAACTATTGCATAAAACCTATTTGTTTACATACATCCACCATTCTCTCATTCAGCTGGGTGAACTGAGGCAACCAGCCCTCTAAATTGTGACTGTTTTTTTGTTTCACGACTGACACATTATGTACGGTCACCAGCCGGAGACTGCGACGAGTCTGTAATAACAGATCATGCGTTGTTATTTGCCGTTTCATAAACCATTTGTTGTCGTTTTTCGGAAACACCGTAAATGATACCGACTTTATTGGCAAAATTTTGAAACAAACATGATTACACTGCAACGGTATTCGTTTATTTTGGTGGATTTATAACATAGGATTGTTAAAACGCACAAGGCAAATTGCTACGAAGTGTCATGGCATGGCACCCATGGTACATCGTGTCAACAGACGTAAATGGGAATGCAAACGGAAGACGCTAACGTAAACCATTTCGCGATCGTTGTCTGGTTGTCCGCTAAACGCATTGAAGACATGTTGCTAATTAAATGTAGTTGTCACATCGTTAGAACACACATAAGTGTACATATTCCGGTTTAGAATACAAAACTCAAAGGAATAACAACAGGTTAAGCTAGGATTCCATATGTATGAATACGAAGGAATAACGACAGGCTAGGTTATGCTGGCTCAAATTTCAGTAGTTCTCACAAATTCCGTTGGATGGCATAATAGTTAAACAAAAATTTAATTGTCAGTGAAACAGCAAAAGTGATTTAAACATTCATAATTGTTAATATGACTGCTTGTGTAATTTACATTTATTAACTTATATATTATGCACTTCTGCATCAGAAACAACCAGTCATTTATGTTATTGTGTGAGAGGAATTATTTTATTATCTAAATTTATTATGTACAGTTGTTACTGTATTGCAAATATTGCACAACTAAATGTTGTTAGAAAAGTTAGCCACACAGTAAAACAGTATTATAATAGATGCATAGATCATAACTTTGTGATATTTTAAATATTTGACAGAATTTATTATTTCTCAAAGTTAACATTGAAATAAAAAATATTACTTTTCTAAACAGAAATAGGCATATTTTTCACTTAAAACAGGAAATGCGTCATTTGACATGGAAAATGCGTCATTTGACGCAGAATTTGCCTTTTTCTGAAACAGAAAATACGTCCCACTTAATATGAGCTAACACTGTAACATCCAGGACAGATTGTCTACTTTGTTGCAGAAATTTACATTTAGTTGTAGCAATAAATTAGAATATACAGCCATTTTATAGGCAAATATTACAACAATAACAATTCAAGATATAAAAATCAGACATACCTTAAGCTTCAAGAATTCAAGCCACAGTGTTGTGAAGACCTTTTTGTGTTCATTGTAGTTATCTATCTTGTGAGATTGTTCTGTTGCGCAGAAACAAAAACAAAATAGTCCCCAAGATTCTCATGAAAACAACCCATAAATGTTTGCATTATTTACTTACAAATAAAATAGGAATAACTTTAGCAATGATTACAACATTTTGTAATTTGATGCTTGTTCGACAACTAAACAAACTGTTTTATTTTCCAATTCTTCAGCATTACCAGCTGCTGTCCTCAGTTCTGGCATTTTATGTTCTAATGTTATTTGGTGCAATTAACCTAAACACTGACTCATTGTTTATTGTAACACCATGCCATATATTAAAAACTACATCTATTCTAAATATTGGCACCCAAATGAGTGTTATTGAACAAATCTTTTTAATATAATCTGACCATTATCTTTCTATGAATATCAACATTGTTAGTTGCAATATTGATATCAAATGGCACCTTAGCAAATTGCATGGATTGAATGAGACAGAGGCATGCTAACACATGTAGTCGGACTATGACTACTGTCTCATCCAATTATATGTGTTGGTAGGTAACATTCCACCAATAGTTAGTACGCTGCCACCGAGTACTATTTCAGTGGAATCCATGTCACAAACATACCATTCACATTAAACAGACAATGGTCCAAGTACTTTTTTTAAATAGTTTAGTTCACTAAAATACATCTAGGTGGTCAAAATGTTAGAATTTAGAAGATACATAGTGTATAGTATGTAACATGACTTCACGATAAAACAATCAGACTTAGTACATAGCAATTTATAATTATTTACACATGCTTATTAAAGAAACATGTCACTGTTATACTCATGGATGCATACTAAAATGCAGGTGCTATAATAATAATGATTATATAGTGCCTATATCCCCAGGAACCTGAGCTCACAAGTGCAACAAACAAGAATCATAAGGCATTCTATCATGAGCAAGGACCTGCAAAAGTCATCATTAAAGCAATGATGAGTCCAGTGGCAATTAAGGGTGGAAATCCAATTTTGAACAAACAAGCAGTAAACATTCTTCTCTACCTGGTCGTTTCATGAGGAAGTGGTTCAGGCGGTCATCGCCAGATGGCGTGGGCATACTCAAATGTTCCAACAACGACAGGCAATTATGCATGAACGTATCCGCCAAAACCTGGAATATTTTCAAATACAATATATAAATGAATTAATTTTTATTGAATTAAGCTTTATTTAAACAAAATTACCATCAGGTAATGATTTTTAAAATAAATGATCATTTGTTTAAATGCAAGAGACATTTACTAGAAACATCTGATTTTTCAAATCTAACAAAACTGTCAGAGCCCAAAATGTTTTATCAGCATCTTGATTTGTCAAATTATACAGAATATGTTCAAGTTGGTCAGATATACAATGTGAATGCAAACCACTATGTAAGTACCTCTTTTGGCCGTTCTTTTACAATCCTCAGGGCAGTTTTCATAGTGTAGTAGCGGACATCGTCGTATTCAAGGTACTCCTGGAAGCGACTGATCACAGCCGTGAGCTTGTGTTCAGAACTGAGGAGCCCCTCAACAACAGGCTGTAGAGCGATTAGAAACAAATGTAGGTACAACAAAATAAGCTGCCATACAAGTAGATAGCTACCATTCTAAACAACCACCAAATTGTTAACAGTATTTGTGTTACTATTTTATGGAACTTGATGATTCATGTAAAAAATAAACCTCAAGAAACTTTTTTGTAATTTTTTAGAAATATCTGGCCTCCGTTGACAGACTGAGCTCACTGGTCATATGACATGCCTGGAAGTGACCCAACACCAGTCCATTGACAATGGGGAGTAAGTTGGTAGAAATGTTTGATTGTCAAATCTGTAAATCTAGCAAAGGACAGACTTGTGGAAATATATGGAAACTGGAGAAGATGGACTAAATAAAATTTCAGATGTGCGAGATCCAAAAGAAACATAACAATATAATTTTGTGATAGCAGTGTGTCATTACAATCAGCTACAATTTGTTGATAGAACTGATGATTGACTTACCTTAAACTGAACGACTGGGAAATACAGGTTGTTCTCTGGAATCTTCCTCAGTGGAACTTCTCCTTCTGCCTTCACAAACGTCATCAGTGTACACAGTGCCAGCTCCTAGTGTAACAATCACCATTTGTCACACTTGTAACCGTATCATTGTAAGTTCATCTCCTCCCAGGAGCCACAGTTCACTCCAGTTTCTGTTTATTTTTCTTCTTGGACCATTGGCCTCCGGTCTATCAATTAGCGATGTACTCAAAAGAACACAAACATAGTTATTTTGAGTTATTATTTTTTCAGTAGATTAATTCCCCAGGTGGTGCCATTGGAGTTAGTTAATATTACCGGCTGCCATAGCTGGCGACAGCGGAAATAAAAATTGTCACCGGAATGAGTTTAAGTTGAACATACTGTTATGGTGAGAGTCGTGGCATTTGTTTTGTTGCTTCGCGGGTACTACACAGTATACTATTACAATTTACAAGTTGTATACAAGTGGACTGGACAGGTGGAATAATGAATGGAAGGAAATGAAATGGCTAATGATGAGAGTAGATGAACAGTGTGGGACGAGAAGAGGAAGACCACGAGGGAGGACTGCGTGAAGAGAGGCCTGCCCATGTTAACCTGTTAAAAATACTGAGTTTGCTCATAGAAACAGACCTAATAGCTGGCAAGAAAAACAGATAATGATGTGTACCTGAACATTGACGTGCTGGTCTGTGAGTAATTGACACAGACTGGTCGTGGCATCATTGTATCTCTCTCTCAGCCATATCTTATACTTTCCCTCGCTGTCTACAAACAGCAAACAAGAATGGTCACATTACAGAAAACATCTGTGTTGTAACTAGTTAGTGATGCTGTATCTTTCACTTTATGTTTAAATCACTGTTTGCATCTGAAAACCTTTTTCCTCACATGACTTATTGCCTAGCAACAAGGTCCATCACACCATCAAAATGGATACAGAACCTGTTGGACAAACAGTGGTATATTTTGGTTTGAAATGTTTGCCTTTGCAACAAAAACATAAGATAAAATATTGAAGCAAGAACTACTGTGAGAAAAATTGATGTCATGCCATTCCTGTAAAAATTAGCCCAAATTTGAGACATCAGTGAAAAACAAGATCTACGACCCTCTGGAAGACATGCAGCGTACAGCAACCTATATATGAAAAACTGGAGTTACAGTCTGAGCAAAAGCCGACTAAGAAGTTAACACATATTTGTAAAAGCTTGAGGTCATAAGCACAATTATGAATCTGATATACATAGATATTGGATACATCAATTTAATTTAATCCATCACAGGTTAGGTTTGTTGATGTTCAAATTATGAACAGTTTATTAAGTAATAGGCACAAGCAGTTAATAAAAAAGGGCATAATTTTACTATTTAAGATAATTTAAAGAATTGATTGGGTAAAATAATAATGCTGCGTTTATACAGCACCAATTCCTGCATTGTGGATCAAAGCACTGTAAAACAAAGCACCGTAAAACATACACACAATGGATAAAGCTGAAAACTATAACCTGCAAATGTATGAATAGCCTTAGGTCATAGTATCTAGAACACGTCCACTTTTCCCATTATTGGTCGAATGTTGACAACTTGACAGGATGTTGTCAAAAATCATAAAAATGGTTTTCAGGGGTCAAGAACTGTTGATCAAGTACAATTCCAACTGTTCTCAAGTATAAGTACATTTCAATAAAAATGATCAACAATAATACTATTATTCAGGTGCCAATTATAAACTTTTGAAAATATATGTATAATTATTAATTGTAGGTACAATCAGAATGGGCATTCAGTGTTGCACATCACATGGGGAAAAAGTGCAGTGAAGGATAACTTTGTATTTTAAATACTCAAGTTATATATTAAAAATGTACTTGATATATTTGCAAGTACAATTTACCAAGTACAAAACAAATGTCCTTAAGTACAAGTCTAAATACAAGTACTTGACCTCAACCCACTAAGTTTGTACAATAATTTCACTAATATATATTTGCACAAATGTCTTAGTGGAAACTAGATAGGTCCAGTTCTATTTTTTTGCAAATGAGCCACAAATGAGATGAGTTCCGGATGGACTTTAAAAGTAGTTTATTAATAACTTGCTTATATCTGCATTGCTGACACAAAATATTATATACATGTCAAATGCACAGAGATATTGGTATACTGCCTGGTGTCTACAATTGCTGAAATATACATGATCATCAGATTAGCACCAAATAGCATGACTTAGCATACTTACCGTCAGGCAGATTGTCTGGATCAACAAGTTTTGGCAAGTACATCTCTTGGGTTTTGATGAGATGTGAAAACACCTTGTACAATGCTTGTATTGCCGCCACCAGCACGACTGGGTCTTCTGACTGAAATGTATAAAGTATATGATAAGTGATACATGTGTTGTTTACTTTTGTACTCACAATTGTGCCTACTGAAGTATTTTATTACATTCAATAACCACTTTTTTTATCAAAGGTCCATAAATGGTGTACTGAAGAAACCACTATTTGTTGTGATCAATCGCGGGCTCTTGAGGAGCCAAACATAGAAGAAACAATTTTTTTACAGAGTACACCACAGGTTTTTTCTATTTTCCTGCATGGCGTATTTAACTTTCCATAGCACAGTCACCAAAGGTAGAAGGTATCTACAGCAGACACAGGATAACTGAGGTGAAAGAAATTGCTTAAGTTTTGAAACAACAGCAGCAAGTGGACTCAGACCTTGATCCTTTTGATTGACAGTTGGGCAACCTAACCATTGTTCTACACCACCACCAAATGTGTTGTTTTATTTTAATTTCTTACAATAAAAAACAATCTGGGGTATCCATTCATGTCTCAAGGTGTAATTTAAAGAGGCCAAACTTGGACAAACACAGTTTTAGGAGAAGTCCAAGACAGTGTTGTAGAAAAATGTATAAAAAACAGACTCTAGTCTATAGACTATGTAAGGTCAGAACTCAAAAAGACCAAAAAACAACAAACCAATAGACATGAAAATATTTCTTGCATTCCATATGTACAGCACTGTTGTTCATGCAAAGAACAAACTATGTCTTGCACAGACTATTCAGTTGACAAGTGACCTGATATGGACTATCCCACTTGGAACATTATTATCGGTATCGGGACATTTCCTGCAATTACTGAACTAGGGACGTAACCAATACTAACTATAGGTCCATGTGTATTTGATTTGTATCTAGGATCAGCCTTAATTAGGGAATAGGTGGAACAATGATCCTTGATGCGACATGTACTTGAACTTGAATACCCAGAGTCTGATGGTGGCAGTTATTTGATGGTTTTCACGGATGCAGAGGATGGATGGTCTACGTTTTCATGATTAGAAACACTTGTGATTTAGGTATTCAAGGGCGATCAAAAGATAAAACATCCACGTGAGGCCGATTTACACAATTACATTTGGTACCAATGGAATCAGGACTTAATTCTGAAGATTTCAATAACTGATACCAGGAGTCAAAAATGTATTAATAATTGTCAAAATGGCATCTGAAGTTGACTGTATCTGTAATTCTTTTAAATTTGTATGAACTCAAAAATTTATAAAACAATTGTATTGTAAAGTTAACCATTACAAAGACAATTTTATTAGCTTTTATTTGATACATACTTTTTGGCGCTTGCTGATGAATAGAATATAACAAATACAAAATTAACATAGACCATGTAGACAATAAAGGGAGGCTTATTTTGGATAGGCCTCTGGGATCAAGAATGAATTAACAATATACAGCCACAGTAGTGGGTAAAGTCTATAGACAAGTCCCCATCAATGCAACCAGCAAATTAAATGCTACTTGTCATTTAATTGCTAGGCATAGGGCCAGGCAAATAAGTACACATCGAGTCGACTAAGCAGTAACCCATCTGCCAGATGTCTGTCTGATTCAGACTCGGAGGCTTGGCCTTGGCCTTGGTTGGAATCATACCCATTTGATTTTGTCTTTGAGTAGGCACTTCAATGAATCCTGCTACCGCGATGTTTTTACGTGCGCTCAGCGGCGTCGCAGCAGCGCCGTCTCGTTTACTCGGCACCTGGGTAGTGTTTTATTTCAACCTCTATTTTCGCGCTCTTTTCCCGGTCGTTTACGTCATTCGCAGCGGGATTCCTTTTGCGGGTAAGTCGAACTTTCTGTATGTCCTTTTCTTTTTCAAATTTGATCAAAATTATGGTAAATTTAATCGATTTGATGACATAGCTGTGTTTCAGTTGCAAAATTTATAGTCTAGTAATGATTTGTATCGAACGATTATGTCTGTAGGTAGATCTATAGGATTGAATTAGTATGTGTTGAAAATTTCGTTGGCGTAAATGCTCGTGCAATGTGGTTTTTGCGCCATTCAAAACATGTGACATTTGAGCGATCTGTGTCAATATGACCGAGAGCGCGTCACCGGAGACGCGGACCGAGATCATGGAGCGCCTTGATCATGACTTATTTAATTAATGTCTGTGCCTTTTAGTGAAAACAAAAACAACAGTATCTAATTTAACTTTAAGATAGGGCCTATAATGATAATAATATTACTTAAGTTATTAATTTATTTAATGATTATAATTTATAGTTATACGGGTCAAGCCAATTCTGCTACTATTAATTATTAATATTAATTAATGATATAGTATTACTATTATTACTAGTAATCGTAGTATTATTAGTATGATGTTGTCAACTAGTAGTATTTGTTAGTCAGAGTTAGGTTTATACATTTTAGTTTGACTGAGTTAGGCTTGCTAGAATTTAGAAAATACAAATTTTATATCCAGTCCTGTTAATATTCAATTTGTTTTGAAAGGCTGATATTTAAAATAACTAACAATCAATTAATTGTTTTATTAAATAGATTATTTAATCAGTTTGTGACTTTAAATTAAAATTATGTACCATGATTCATCAAAAGTTGTCAATGTGTTTAGCATGCAATGCATTATATTTGTGATGTGACATGTAGAATTTTACAGTTATCTTAGCCATAAGTAACAAGGGCAGGGATATCAAAATATTTTACAAGATTTTGCAATCAAGATTTTACATGTAGAATAAAGATATTTATCATTGTATGATACATGACTGTCTTGTTATTTCAGATATTTTGAGATTGACTGATCTTACAAACACAGTGACTCTTATCTTAAGTATCAATCAAAGGTTTTGTCAAGTATGAACATTGCTGCACAGATCTTGCAGTCTACTGGCATTAAACTATGAGACAATCAACTGCCAATATTACAAAAAGACTGTATTGTGAGCACACCAGACTTCTTCTTCATGACTTGATTCCCATGCTCCCTAGCGCCTTGACCCATCTGTTGACAACTGGAAAACTACTTATGGACTTTGAGATTGACCAACCCTTTTGTTTTGATGCGCCTCTGAGCTTGGTTTCCAAGGATTTAGGTGCAATAGAAGTTATCTTATTATTATTATTATTATTATGGGGAGTAACACAGAAAGCAGTCTTGCATTTGGCGCATTTGGGTCCAGCAACGGATTACTGTGAACAATTTATGAATATTACTTCATCAAGTTCATGTTGAAATGCAGAACATTACATTATGAAGCAGTGACAATTTATTACTGGACTGTACTGAGCCTGCAACATTCATCCAACCTGTCAGGACACAGTCACACATAGACACAGTGAAGTATGACTACCCCCCGGTACTGTATTGATCTGTTGAGTTTGTGTGTTATTTAGCCAATATTTACTTATTAATAAAGTTATTGTTAATGATATATATGACTTGTTAATGTATATTTATTATAATGTTTAATGTGGTGGTAAACATTGCATAAATTATATAACTGTCTTCATAATTATGGACATTCCAGCCTTTTATCGAAATGTAGTGGTCAGTCGTTAGCGTGCTAATATTAGCCAATATTAACTTATTAATTAAGTTACTGTTAATGTGAAATGACTGGTTAATGTACATTTATTACTATAATTAATGTAGTTTACTGCTTTTATAAATTATACAAATATCTTCATAATCATGGACATTATGGCCTTTTACTGAAATGTGTCGGTTTGCCGAGGTTGCGCACTAATTAGCCAATATTGACTAATTAAATAAATTATTAAATTATTTGTTAATGTATATTTATTACCATTATTAATGTGGTTATACACATTGCATAATATGTATAAATATCTTCATAGTCATGGACATTATGGCCTTTTACTGATATGTTTTGGTCTGTCGAGGTTGTGCGCTAATTACCCAATATTGACTAATTAATTAAATTATTATTATTTTTTAATGCATATTTATTACCATTATTAATGTGGTTATACACATTGCATAATATGTATGAAATCTTTATAATCTTGGACATTATGGCCTTTAATTGGAGCGTTTTGATCTGTTGAGTTTTGCATGCTACATAACTAAAATTAACTAATTAATTGCATTAATTTGGTTATAATTAGTACTAAAAATATTAAATATTATAAATTTATTACTCTTGTCAATGTGTTTGAAAACCCTGAAGACAGTATTTAAATATCTGTATAAATAAAAAAGTTATTACATTTTAAAGCAAATATTTACCTATAGAAAACACAAAAATGAGTCCATTTTGCCATTGTAAGAGATACACAAAAATGATGCTGTTTTTCTGTCTTAAAATCGCAATATCTGTTGATCTATTAAAGGTATCTTAATAAAATAAACAGTTATGTGATCCTTAACCTATTACCTTTAATTTAAGCCCATTCCCAATGTTCTAGCATGATATTTAATTTTTTGTTGAAGTGCCTACTTTGAGTCAATTAACAAATAATCAAAATGCCATACCTAGGCTGTGGCCTGTGCCTGTGCCGTGGGCCACAGGTATGGCATTTCGTTTATTTGGGGACTCGAGTCTAAACTTAAGTCTAGACTCTACTCTCGACTCTACTGTATGTTCTAGTGATTGTTTAGTCAAGAGACAGAGTGGACAGAGTCTAGTTCAGACTTCACTCTTCAGTAGTTGACAATGACAGTCACACTGACAGTGACAGCAATCAACATATAAAAAACCGGTAAAACGTATTATTTTACGATTATGATATACTCAAATTAGTTACCTCACAACACAAGATGACATCGATCAGTTGGTTAGCATTTTTTCTGTCCTTAATTATTGCTTTAGTTCGATCTTTCAACTGTTTTATGCATTCTTTTCCATTCAACTTCGACATTTCTCCAATCTAAGCACGTTGTATGGGCGCTGCCATGTTTAGGATTCATCCAATCAGCACTTCGGTTTGTCAGGAAGTTCTCTTCAGGACGAGGCAAATTTTGAGGTTTGCAAGACAGCCATTTTGAGCACCCTTTCTCGGTTTCTACGTGGCAAGATGGGGTCGTAGCATCGAGAGAATTTTAATGCTAATTTTACATGTTAATTTGTACGCTGTGTCAAAATGTTTAGATGAGACCCCAGTGTTGATGGATTGAGGGTTTTTGACCAAGGATGGATGCAATATCACCGAGATATTTCTAACTGAAGATTGGTAAGTCGACGGAGGCCTGGGATTCGTCAGCCGTGTATTCGTCATTACCAATGACCTATTTTTAACATCGTGGCGCGTGTCTTTGTGGCGGCGTTGAAAACCGCGCTTCAGAAGGTGTTTTGTATTCAGTTATAACAATGCACAAGTATTTGGGTTTACGTTTTATGCGTTACATAGTGTGCTTATTTGCATGCAGCACATAATTAGAGCAAGTAAAACTGGCATTTGAAAAGTAGGGCCTTATTAAATTGCGTCAGACTTCAAATTTGAAAGAGTCCAGGGCAGGGGTCGGTAGAACACGTCGATCTCGGCCCACTTATTTAGTTGTTAATTGGGTAGTTGTGTGGGGGGTGGAGATATGTGTAAAGATATATGTATATTATTATGTGTAAAGAAGTAAAATATTACAAGGATGTCATGTTTTTAGGCTTTACGTACCGCGTCGATGTCGCCCCACAATGGATCTCGGCCTACCTATTTTAATTATCGTTTAATTAATTAGCTTGAACTTATTTCATAGGCATTTAAAATTATATTTGACTGAAAACCATTTTGAAATATAAAAAAACAAAGCCCCTCGTAATCAGGTTGGTGCATTGTTTCATTGAGCAGATCCTTTCAAGTGATGTATCGACTTTGATATGTGTGGAGGCAATAGTAATTTGCTTGCTGCTCTGGCTTTGTTTTATTGAGCAGATATGTTTGTGTTCTTTCTCTTTTATTTGTATATGGTAACAATATGTGGAGTCCGCAGAGGCATTAGTAATTGGCCTGGTATTCTTGCACATTGATTCATTGAACAGATCCTTTCATGTCATTTGTCTTTGAAGAAAGCTTGCTGGCCTGGCATTGTTTCATTAAGCAGATGAACCTTCGCAAGCCAGGGCTTTGCTGTATAAAACTAGCCCTGGCAGATCTTCTTAATGAAGTGCGGAAATTAGCTGAGTGCAAATACCCGTCCCAATTTGAAGACGGATAAACGACTTATGGGAATCCCAATATATAATGATTCGTTTGCCCATTAGCACGAGCAGCTGAACGGTATGTATTCGAATAATTGCTTCTACTTCCTAAACATTACATGTAAAATGAGCCATGGTTGGTAGAAATGAGTTTTATTATGACCACCTGACCTGCCGCCGACCACTGATATAGTGAGCGATTTCATAGGCTGAGCTTAAATTCAGTTTTGCAAAGCGATCAGCCAGGGAGTACTACTGGCTGGCATACTAGGATGAGCAGATGTGTTTGTGTTGTTTGTCTTTGACTTGTGTGTGGTAACAACGTGAGGAGTTGGTAGAGGTATTAGTTACCGGCTTAATTGGTGCTCGTGCTTTGATTCATTGAGCAGATTATTCCATGTCTTTTTCTTTGATTTGTATGTGATAAGAAAGGTTGTAGGCCATAGTAATCGACTTGCTCTCTAGCATTGGTTCATTGAGGAAGTTTTTGTACCTGCTTGTTTACTGCATCCAGGCTATAACTAAAATCTGATTTGCGTACAAAACAATATTTGTATACAAAAGTGAAATATTTTACATTTGGAGACTAGTCCCCTTTTGAACAAGTTTCATGTTTTACAAAAAAAAGAATATCTCATAGGCAATGTTTAGTAAATGATAAGAATGTCAAGTAATACAATTTATGCTATTTAAAAGTAGACTATATAGTTTAACTTAATAAAGTTACATTAAACATAGTACACTAAAAAAAAATATTTGTTAATGTTTTGTAAAAAAAATAAAGTGCGTTATCATGCACACAACAATACAGAAAACACGATAACTGATAATTATTGTTTCACATTTCAAAGAACCCCATTGCATTTCTTCTTTGATGTTAGCTGTTGTTGCATCGTGAATCGTTGCGACCATAGTTGTGAAGTTGAAGCTGTGTCTCTTATTTACGCCAGCAAAGCTTCCGACACCTGCATTATCTAACTGGACCATTAATGTTTTGAATGAAGAACCGAGCAGATCTTGCATGTCAGGTTTTCCTGTGAGGTGGGCCGAGATCGACATTTGTGGTAGGCCTAAAACATCCGAGTAACATTTAATTTCTTGACACGTACATTTTACAAGAAACTCAATTACGATAAACAGTTTGTACAAGAAACCACTTAACAACAGAATAGGTGATCATGTTCTCTGTTAGATGACTTTTAGGCTTATCTTGTATTGATCACACTTGCGAAAGTGTTACATTATTATTAAATATTTTGTATAAAGTTTATATGACAATGTAGAATTTACATCATGAAGGAATTTGAGGTGTGAACTAGGTCAACATGATATTTATTAGTAGTAGCTACTTTAATTTGGTTAAATGCCAACTAAATATTTGGTCCCTCCAGTAATCTCTTCCCTCACAGTCATTCTCAAAGTTGGTATGATGTCATCACAGAAACATCCCAATCAACAGGGACGAAGGATCAAAATGATGAGTGTCGGATGTTGGCACGAATAATCATAAAGTAGTCAGTCACGTAATCCTCCCTCAGTCACGTAACATTTCACTGATCTGAAGTGTAAAAAATTAGCCCCTAAGGCTAAATAGCCGACTGAGAATATGATAATTGAAAGTGAATGGTGATGTAGGAATATGTAAGCAAGATGCAGTTAGTCTCTACATTTCTTGTTATATTTCTGTCTGACATCTGACTGAATCCTTCCAGGTGTGGGGGCCTTAGGGCGGAGCCACCATGAACCGGGGTAACAACCCTGCAGGTGGTTTGCAGCGACAGACCTCGGGTGGTAGCGCGAGTGATTCTGCACCAGGTACGCAGCAACAAGCGGCAGTGCCTCAGCAGATCACACTGCAGCAAAGCCCGGTGCCACAGTTCATGTTGGCGACTGGCCCATTGCAAGGCGTCAGTCTGCAGGCGTCGCATCAGCCACGACCGCAGCTGCTTGGTGGTAAGACGGATGGTGATATGGTGTGTTATTGAGACTGGTAACTGAGCTAATTTTTGTGAGTGCTAATATTTAGAACAAGCCTGTTTTCTGTATTATTTTGAATTTAAGTACATGTGCCTATTTTTGTGTGAAAGATCTTCATTACAAACTTTGATTATTGTGGAATCACACCCTTAATCCGACACCTGTGGTAAAATATTTTGTTGTTGGTTGTACCCATAACAATACCCTTGTCATGTTTACAACTAACAACTGTCGAGGGTCATTGTGAATTTGTGATACAATTTTCTAAACGAAAACTAAACATGCATGAACCATCTAAGTAGCTACTGAGTACACCGTCACAATTTTGCTCTCACATACAAAACTGACTAAGATGACGGAAGAAAGAACAGCTCTACATTCTGACAGACATGTGCATAACTGATTGTGTTTCACCTCCAACAGCTCTGAGCCAAGGTCTGCAGGTGGCCTCTCCCACACAGTCTCCCAACACCTTCCCCCAAGGCGTGATTACCACCTACTCGCCAGAGTCAGTGGCACAGTCGGGTAGCGGTCAGCTCCGCACGTCTGGCGTGGCTGTCTCCCAGGCTGCACCGGCGCCATCTACGCCTGTCGGTGTGGTGGCAAATGTGCTGCAGCATCAGCTTGCCAGTCGAGGTGGGTTTGTTGAAATATTTTGTAGGCTCCCTTCTTTTTTGCTGGTGTTTGGACCAATTTTGGTTCTTCATTACTGGCTAATTGACAGTTGGAATTAAACTTTCCGCGGGAATCGCTTCACAGATGGGCTTAAAATCGAATTTATGCTACAAATGTATTTTTCTGTATTTGTTTAACCCATTTTATCCGGGATATGATTCTAGTCGTAGTTACCCTTTGTATCCGGGATACGATTCTAGTCGTAGTCTGCACTTGGCATGGAAACCCCGCATTGTAGTGCTATGGATCCCTATTGGTTGATTAACATTGAATGACGTCAGTATCTTGCCATCATTGGGAAACACGTAGGAATCACCAAATCAGCGCTGTTGATTGGTTATTCGACGTAGACATAAATCGAAACCAAAGATGGCGGACAAGTCGCAAATATCAAATTTCGATCGTTTTTGAAGGATAACTGCTAATTTACTTCATAGTGGTGATAACAAGGAGGCAGACAAGCGGATAGACGATATAATATGCACGGGCATGCTAATTGATGCAACATTTGTCAGTGAAAATGTACTTTGAAGGCTTTGAATTGGAGTGAACCGACAACAGTACCTATTTTCGCCCACTTCGCGCCACAACACATTTTCGGCGGCAACAAACTTAATGTTACTTTCAACAACAATAACTGCTTCACATATAAATTTACATTGAAATGTTGACCAAATTTGTTACTTTACTTTCTTGGTTTATTTGTTATAAGAAACAAAACACAAAAATAGATAGCGTTGTCAGAAGATATTAAAAAAATGTGCGTAAATCCTATCACTATCACAGAGCTGCCACTCTGTTCTTTCGTGTAGGGATGTTATTACAGAATTGTACATAACGAGATAATTATCCAAGATGCGTGAACAAGTTTTATACCATTGTTTTCAGAGGAGAATGGTGTATAAAATCAACTTGTTCATTGAGATGTCGCCTCTTTCATGGAGAAAATGTCTTGTGAAAAGTAGTGACAAAACAGAACACAAATTTGAATTTGTTGGGAAATGTTTTGCCATATGCCACATAGTAAATGTTATCAAACAACTAATTTGTCAATATAACTTCATAGTTTATTTTATCTGCTTTCTAATAGTAGAACACATTTCAAAATTCATTGAGAAATAATAATTTTAAACGAAGGCCTGTGATTTTCTGATGCTGATAAAATGATTTCTTGGATATGGTCAGGAACTGGCTGCAATTCGTCTGCACTAGCTTCAGGATAAAATGGGTTAGAGTTGATCAGGCTAGAGTGAGTGTTGGTGACAGCATAACTAATGGGTTTTACCCTTCGCTACCCCCCCTGGAAACCAATATCTTACACAGTTCTGAATTACTGACAGGAAGCCTATATTCCTGAAAATCAGTGTCAATGGGAAGATGTATTACTGAGAGGAAGTTTTTGGGGTAGGCAGGTCTGAACAAGCAGTTATCTTACGGTTCCACATGAATCAAATTTTATTCAAAACAACGAATGCGAATGGGCCTACAAGTCGACTAGGTTTTGCCGAGCTTGGGCTCGTTTTCAGAATAATTATATCGAATGCAACCAGCGGGAGATAATCTCCACCAATAAACATACATAGCAAACATATATTGTATCCAGCTACATAAAGTAACGTGTAAAATCTCATAATATCACTAGAATATCTATATATGAAGGAGTTGCACAATTTAACTTAAATCAGTCGGGAGTTTCCGCTGGTCCCGATAACTCAGTGGTTAGGTGCGTTGGTTTCTTGTCATCTATTTTACAATCGGGCGACGCCGGTTCAATCCTGATAGCATGCAAACTTTTGATTTTCTTTACACTTTTTTATGTTTTCATAAACGAAATCATTTTATACTATAATGCACTGTTTGTAAATATGTTTTTATTTTTGTAGTAATTATTTATTCACCACAAAAATTATAATATGGTCATTGTATATAACGATGTTTCTAAATTGTAATTTTTATTTTCCGTGGGAATCGCTTCACAGACGGGCTTAAAATCGAATTTATGCTACAAATGTATTTTTCTGTATTTGTTTAATGTTGTCAAATGTTACATACAATGTTAAACTTTGTGTACACATGGAAAAGGATTTTAGCTAATGCCTTATTTTATTTCCTTTAAGTGAAATGGTGTTTTAAAAAAAAAAAAGATTTCTGCCAGATTATTATACCTTTGTATGCATATACAGAAGCCAATAATATTAGCTGAAGTGTGAATCGAGGCAAAGAGTCACCATTGCATTGTTTCGTGTGCGATGGTGCTGATGTTTCTCGTACAGTAATATACCAGCCTTGTCAGAGCTTCGTACTTATACGTTGGTTCTACCTTCCCGGCTCGCTACATGTCTTCATTACCTACCTGCACAAAAAGTATGTTAAGGCTAGACACCCCAGGTGAAATGGTGTTGTTTGACAAAAAATACTTTAAATAGTTTTCTGCCAGATTATTATACCTTTATATGCATACTATCAAAAATAGATAAGCGAGCGAAAAATTAACAACTCGGGACATGTCCAAAATCACTCAGTTCAGTGGTCGCTAGCAAACTTAGGTTAATCCGATCCGAAAAATCTTGGTACCGTTTGCAAGATTACACCTGTTATTCTAGCACATACGTGGTTTCCCGATAATAATTCCTACAAGAACCTTCACACATATCTGCAATCATGTTGTTTCCAGTCTTTTACACACCAGCAAACCAACTTGTTTCGTCGACAAAGTTCACCCATCTACCGATAGGAGCGCAAATTCTAATTTGCATAGGTTTCAGACATGCGTATACTGGACCACTCGGTTTCTGCCTTACGCAAGCATAATATGCAGTTTTCACACAAAAAATTTGAAATCGTTCAGCAACGTATCAATATTATCAATCAGAACCACTTATTGCATTAATGGAATGCAAACGAAACGTCAAATAAGTTGTTTTAGTTAAATACTTACAATATTCGTAAGACGATAATCACTTCACGCGCCAAACGGAAGCACTCGGTTTCTGGCTCATCGTGTTCAAAATCATCACTGTGCGACAAATCGCTATGCATTCACTGTAAACTCCACGGGCTGTTCGTTAACATTCCTGTGATGATTAGGGTGAATAGTTGCTTACAATTTCGTCAGCTAAATTTTAATATTATGGTTGTTTACGTCACCGACATGGTGCACTGTAGTCACGTGGTCTGCGTTCGCTATCAAAATATATGTCAAAAACCTGTTTGCCTCGTTTTAATTTGAGACAAATAATTTTGTTGCAAGTTTGTAGACATCCTTTGCTCATTGTGTCCGATATATCTGACTAAAGATGTATTTAATACGAGATCCAGCTATATAATTGTAATGAGGCAGAAACTCAGATAGGGCAGAAACTGAGTAGGTGATTATACTTCATAAGTTCTTGTTTTCATGCTATTTAGACTCCACCCACTTTGCAGACGACATAAACACAAGTAAAACTGTCTGTCAGCATCCGGCGATCGCTAATGTAATGCCAACATTCGGTGAAACTTAATCTATCTTTTTTGACATGCAAAAATGGGTGGAGCTTAACATGTAAACATCAACTGCTGAGATCGGCCATGTGCGATGCCATAGCAACGCAGCAGTGATTGACAGGAAATGTGCAGTTTCGCCGACAGATGGCGAAGAATACCCGATGCTAACATCGTTCGCTGAGTTCAAACGGATGAAAACAACCACATTTCAGATAAACACAATGGTAAAAATATACTTTAACATGATCAACCGTGCTATTTACTACGTAGATGAAAAGGTAATCTTTCAAACGGTACCAAGATTTTTGGGATTGGATGAACCGTAAGTTTGCTAGCGACCGCTGAATTGAGTGATTTTGGACATGTCCCGAGTTGTTCATTTTTCGCTCGCTTATCTATTTTTGATACTATCAATAAAGTTAACTTCTATGACAATTGCATACCTCTAAATGAGTTTTAGTCATGGATCATGTCGATATCATGTACTCAAACCAATTATGCAATCTTTGGCTGCCATTTTCTCCAAAAAAATGTTCTTCAAATTTCTCCATTTGCAAACGGGATATCTCTGGGAGTAATTATGCTATATAAATAATGTTTTCAGTGTTGCATTCAGCATACTCCACTGTGTGCAATGATCATACACATATTTGTTGCCCAAAAAAAGTTTTTTTTTCGTATTTTATAAAAAAATAAAAACAACATAAAAAATGCTCAGGCAGCTTTTCCAAATTTGCCAATATTTGCTCAAAATGGCCAAGAGACTACTTTGAGTCATTCTGAAGTAGCAGAGTCTACCTCAACAGGGCATGACACGCAAGGCCCTATCATGGGACATGGTGCCCGTAAGGTACGGGTCACTGGGTCAGAGAGTGAACGCTAACACTGCTTCCTCGCCTGACTGCAGTCGGGCCATATGACGCAGGCGACTACCAGGGGACATGGGTCCCGTACGGTAGAGATCAATCGGTCCATGGGTGACCGGTCCACCTCCTCACCTGATCCCAGAGGTCGTTCAGTGTGGTGGACACTGGGCCTGCGCGACGCGGTAGCCACAACATATCGAAGGGCAGAAAACGTGGTTTTTCGCCTGACCGGAACAGTCGAACGCGCGTGTCTATGCATGATCACGCACGTCGTAAGTGGAACAAACGGTCTCCTGGTTATGTGTCTGATGACAGGTCTTCCGGAGATAGCTCGTTGGACTCAGGCTCGTCAAGGGTCTGTTATCAGACTCGTGACAGTCGTACCAAACGACGACGTCACAAGTCCCGTACGCAGACCTGCCTACCATTCCGGATTGTCCGGAATCATTCCGGAAAGTCACCTCAAATTACGGTATCACGGTGAGGGATGAAAATATTACGGACTGTGACCATGTTGGGCAATCACTAAAATTTAGGTTCACTATATTCAACAGGAGGCAGCATATGTATGCAGCATGTTGTGACATGGTTTTTCATTCGGTGAGTCTGGTCGTAATGTAACCAATAGGAAACAGTGTTATGACAAATACACATTTCCGCGATCAAACAAAACGAAGTCACGCGGCACGAAATGATGGCTGACAGCGAAACGACGCCACCGCCAACCCAAAAGAAATGTGTAATGCAAAAATGTAGTGAGTGTTGTACTTGTAGTGTTAGGCCAACTGACTGTACTAAGACTAAGTTAGTGTATGTATTGAGGAGTTTAGTGTATCATTTACAGCCTATCATACAGTTACTAGAGTCTAGGCGATGACAGTGTAATATAATGGTTTTGGTCCAGTGTAATGTAATGGTTTTGGTACTTGTGCACGTCTGAGGAAGGCCCCAAGACATCTGATGTGACAAGTCATGAGGCAATGACTGAACCACTTGATGGCAGGTCACTAGCAGCGACTGGTTCCCACTCAACTCCGGTTGTGTCGGGTACGAAGAATGAGCGTGCGAGCTATCAACGAACTCTGATGTGCATGCTACAATGGAACAATTTAGCAGTTCCAGCCCCACAAAAGGAGACCACTTTTGGGGGCCAACTGTTTCAGCACTGCCAAGAGGTCGTCACTGAGGACCGACATCCGGCACTGTGAACAATGCCATCAGAGGTATGGCGCACCCTCCATTGGAGGACCCAGGGAAGGCCCGTGAAGGGGCCCAAAGTTGGGGTTCACACTTATACCTGACTTCTCCACCAATCCGCTTTTACAAGCCGGATTACTACAAAGTGTGGCATGCTCCAGATATTGTTCCGGAGGAGCGAGTGCTCACGAATAAACTGTGGTCAGTGAATGCGGCAGCGCTACGCAGTGGAGGCAAGCCAGACGGTGCTTCATGTCCTGTGAAAATTGCTCAGTTGCGAGACTGTGAGGCCATGATACAAGCAAATCTTGGAGTGCTTAACCACCTGGACTGGTTCATGTCGACAGTCCTGGTGATTCTCGGCGCGGGGGACTTGACACCCGAGAAGGTCACGGAGGTACGCAACCTTTTATCGTCTTCCGGGATTGCATTAAACCATGCGAGCCAGATTCAGGCTCGACTTCTGGGTAGTAATGCTTAGAAAGCTGCTCTTGGTGGTCCGTCACGGCCGCAAGCTACATCTAGTCCTCAAGGGAGGCAGAAATACATGCAGAGGAGGGAGAGAGGAAAGAATTCATACCCTCCAAAGACCCAAGGACTGACTAGGTTTCCCAAGCCCAGCTTTCCACCTCAGAGGTCCTTCAGGGGTAGAGGTAGGGGGAAGACCGGCGGGTTGCTTCAAGCCGAGGATTTGACGGTGTTCAGCTCCCCAACCAACCAGTGGGAGCTCGACTTTTGGACTTAGCTCAGGAATGGGATCAATTGACTTCAGATTCCTTCGTCAGGTCAATAGTCCAAGAGGGTTATCGGATAGAGTTACTGTCTCCACCCCCTCTCTCGACAGATCCCATTCCTATGCGATGGCCTCGAAATCACAAGCTCTGAGATCCGAGATCAAGTCCCTGGTAGACAAGGGAGCCGTGGAAGAGATTATTTTCCCCAGCAGATCACCCGGTTTCTACAGCCACATCTTCTTGGTGCCCGAGAAGGATGGAGGTTTCAGGCCGGTGTTCAAAATGAAGTCACAACGAGACGTGACCAATGCGTTGCATGTGGGGGATTGGGCTGTATGCATCGATGTAGCGGATGCGTATTTTCATGTGCCAATTCACCCGAGGTCCAGACATCTGTTGCGGTTCGCCCTGCAGATCAAAGGCAGGTTCAGAGTTTTTCAGTTCTGAGCTCTGCCGTTCGGGCTGACTTCGGTGCCCGGGGTTTTTACCCGGGTGACACTGCCAGTGGCAAATTTTGCCCACTTACATGCACTACATCTGACTCAATATCTGGACGACTGGATACTGAAACATCAGATGAAGTCCAGCTTGACACGACAAATAGATTGGTTAATAAGGATCATTCGGAGAGTGGGATTTGTGGTCAACAAGGTGAAAACGCAGCTCGTCCCCAATCAAAGATTTGTCCACATTGTTATTGAGTATCACCTCGATGTGGGTCTGATCTTCCCTCCCATGGACAGACCTGCCTACCATTGATGTCCTACTACTAATGGTTTTGGTCGGTTGCCCCCCGCCCCGCCCCCCGTCTATCATTTTAGAGTTTAGTAGTGTTGGCTGATGTCTAAAATTAATCAGTCTAGAGTTGAGTAGGCCACAGTGTAGGTGATGCTACTCATACTAGAGTTGATTAGGCTAGAGTGTAGGTGATGTTGATGACAGTGTAACTAATGGGTTTGATCTGTCGCTACTCCCCCTCCCCTCTTCCCCCCCCCCCCCCCCTTGACAATATCTGACATGGTGGTTTTGCATTACTGACAGGAAGCGTATATTCCGGAAAATCAGTGTAAATGGGAACATGGATTACTGACAGGAAGTTTTTGGGGTAGGCAGGTCTGCATGGACAGAATTTTGAAGAAGGTCAGGGTTACAACAGCACACGGTCTACTGAATTCAACAGTCGATGCAATTCCCCTTGGCAGGTTGCACTTAAGACCTCTACAAATTTATCTGTTGGCCCACTGGACCTATAGTGGTGGCTGAACAGGTCCTTCACGAGGGTGGGGATGTTTCTGGATCTTCCAGACCCCCAAACTCATCTCTTCACTGATGTATCGAACACGGACGGGGGAGCCCATCTAGAAACGAAACACACAATGGGAAGTTGGAATGCCTTGGAAGCCATGTGGCACATAAATCGTCTGGAAATGCTGGCAGTAAAATATGCGCTGTCAGCATTCCAGACCGACCTTCAGGGAAAATCTATTCAGCCCCGAAGTGGCCCAATCAGTCTTGGTATGCCAGACTGTTGGAGCTACTAGTCGACTTTCCTTTGCGCCTGCCACTACGGGAAGACCTCTTTCAACCTTATACCAATCACAGACACCAGTCCCTTCAGGCAGTGTGTCTACACACCTGGAAGCTGTCAAGCGATCCCTCCAAGAGAGAGGATTTTCACAGGCAGCTTCGGACCAGATCTCCAGAGGTCGTCGCCACTCCTCACGAGTGGTCTACGATGGCAAGTGGAAGCTCTTCTCTGGTTGGTGTGAGGAACAGGCGCTGGATCCTTTCCAGATCTCTATTCCCCAGTTAGCGGATTTCTTCCTTTATTTATTTCATGAGAAAGGACTGAATCCCCGGACCATTAAGGGTTACCGTTCAGCGATTAGTGCGACTGTCTCTGCGTATGGGTCTCACCGAGAATTCTCGGAATCCCCGGAACTATCGGCTCTTTTACGCAGTTTCATGTTGGAGGGACCACCGCAACGGAGTGTTCCCTTGATTCTACATGCTCTGTTAAAGCCTCCTTTTGAACCACTTCAGAAGGCAGACTTAAAACATCTGACGCTTCCTCGTGGTGTTGGCTTCTGGGAGAAGACGGTCCGAATTACATGCTCTGTGTTTTGATTCTGCTCGTTTCCGACAGAATCAGGAACAGTCTCTAATTACCCTATATCCTGACATCGACTTTGTGGCGAAAAACTAAATTCTGGATGCGGTAGCGGCACCCATTAAACTGCGGGCCTTTATTTCGGTGGGGGGGGGAGACCCTGACAGGAAACTTTGTCCTGTCAGGGTCTTACTCCACTACAGGAAGGTGACCTCGAGTCCTGACCTCCGTAAAGGACGCAAGAAACTTTTCGTCACTTATCAGCTAGCAAAGGCGGATGAGATCAAGCGAGCTACGATCTCCTCTTGGCTGGTTAAACTGATAAAGATGACACGAATCCGAACGGAGTAATCCTAGGACTCTAGAAGTGTCGAAAGTCTCAGCTCATGAAGTGTGAGCACTGTCAGCCTCATGGGGTGCATTTAGAGACGTACCCATGGACGCTATCATGGAGGCGTGCACATGGAGAGCTAAGAGTACCTTTTCGGACTTCTATTTGCATGACGTGCACTTTCATGGACGACATGTTTGTATTGAAGCCCTCTGTGGCGGGTCAGTAAGTTCGTTAAGGCAACGCACTAGCTCTGGTACAATTTAAACATATTCATTGTATGTTAGCGTGCATATTACGCTTCCCACCACCTGTCGGATAAATTCCTCTCAGATGTGTTCACATGGTAAATGTATTAAGACATAAAATCTAAAAATTTAGAATTAATTTTAGTTTTTATTAATACTTACCACGTGAACTTGGTTGACGCCGTCAGCCATTTTATGTATATAAGAGAAAGAGGGTATTCCAAGAAGGTGTACCTTGGTGCTGCCACCTAGCGTACAAGAGGATACCTTCAATTTGTTTTGGGTTATATAGAAAATCATATGGTGCGAGATATTTTCCAAGAGAATATCTCAGATGTGTTCACATGGTAAGTATTAATAATAAAAACTAAAATTTATTCAAAATTTTAAGAATTTCCAGGGTGTACACCTAGTTTACCATTTTTGTCATTGTTTTCACAAGAGATAAGTCATTAGTTGAGGTACTTACTTTACTACTTACTTAAATTTTGCATATGTAGGTATTTTCACACAAGGAATTAATTTTTTGCATTTCCGTTGTCTTAATTTGCTTATTTCATGACCTAATTAGCATAATATGGCTGACACATTGGATCATAGACTAACAAGATGCAATTCATGTCATGTCATTAATTGCTTAGAATGTACAGGGTATTAGAAAGTTTAACATCCTGTTTCATTATAACTCATTTCAATGCCAAAATTGGTGCATCATTAGCATAATTATTACAAAATGTCGGCCATATTGAATGAGGATTCCCAATGTTTTTATGAAGAAATTGTTATTCTGAGCATGTAATTAACTCTGTTATGGCGTTCACAATAGTACAGCATAAAATGTTCCATTGCTATACATTAATTACCACAATTTGAATAATTAGTGGCGTAATTTGCATAAAATGGCGGACAAATTAAATGTAGAATCCCAATTTTTGAATACGTATTTTCCAAAAGCACATCATTAATATTTGAGGCATGGTCAAATAGTACAACACAAACATTTTCAATAGAACTCGCTTAGTTTCAATTTGCATAATTGATTTTGTAATTATCATAAAACAAAATGGCGGACAGTAAATGTGGAATCCCCATTTGTGTTATACAATTTTTATGTGATTTGAAGAGATGGGTTGTGTTGTACGCTATAAAGTAACAGTTCCAGACCTTTGAGTAATATGGTAAGATTAAGGTTTTGTTGGAGAAGCTATGCAGTATACATCTGCGTATGAAATCAGTTATACAGCCCCTGTATATTATGAAGACAAAATTGCACATTTTATGGATGCAGTTTGAACCATTGGAAGCCGTTATATAAGTTTCGTTTTATATTTGTTTCAGCTGGCCTGGTGATGGTGCCTTCGTTACCTGGTTCGACAGCATTCGTGGCGCACCCTGGTGGCAGTGGAGCAACTGCGACGTTCGTCGTACAACAGCAGCCAGCAGTTGAGGTTGGCGGTTCGAACCTGGCTGAGTTGCAGATGCTCCAGCAGCAGGTGGCTGTGGCGTTCCCGTCAACTCCAATTGCAGGGACGTTGAGTGCCACCGGCGGCACTGTACACCACCTTGGTCAAAGCCCTCGCCGCGCAGGGGCTAGTCCCCTTGCCAGTCCAGCAGCACAGCAGTCTACCTTGACAAAAGGCATGAATATTCAACAACAACAACAGAAGCAGCAGATTGTGGGCATTGGTGTATCGAGTCCTCTCAAGGCGCGCGCATCATCCCATGGAGTGAGTCCAGACCGGCCGTTGAAGCGCATCAAGCTGGAGGAACAGTCAGCGCCATCGGAGGAGGCAGCCCGCTATCGTAAGCTTATCTGTGATGCGCGACTGAAGGAGATGGCGGACGTGAAGGGCTTCTACATCGAACATCTGACAGAGCTGTTCTTTCTGCAGAATGGAGGCAATGTCATAGATTACTTCGCATGGAAGAAGCGGCCCACGATGCAGCTGTTGCATTTCCTGCGTTCAGGACATCTCGATAGTGAGGAAGAGGAGGAACAGGAGCAGAGTATCAATAACGAGGTTTGTATGTTTTGTATTTTATTCTGGCATCATGCACATCAAATGTCATAACAATGTCTTGATCCGATCAAGCAATATTGCTACCAGGAAATTCACTGAATCAGTTGTACATGATCCCAGTTTTGTTAGGAGTGTGGGAATGTCTGTTTACAAGGTGACTGTTTGTTTACCATTTGAACATTTCGACCAACCAACATTCAAATTGCCACACTGTTCGCAATTGTGCGGGAAATTTATACCTTCAACATATTTCTTTTAGTATTAAGAACGTTATATAAAAAAATTAGGAGCAGATAGCCATCGTTCATAACTGTTCATAATGGCTGTATTATATAGATGCATTCTGTTTGTAGGTGAAGGTTCTGACAAGTAGCGGTAGCAGTACACCAATCACAACTCCAGTTGCTATATCCACAACCCTCCCGCCGGCCATAACAGCATTACAGCAACAGCAAGGTATGGAATCTATGATAAAAAATCACCCCCATTTATTGTCAGAGGTAGCTTAGATTCTGTGTGTATCGCTGTATCATTGCATTCAGTTTATAAAACTACTGATGAGAACATAATATACTAGTACGTAGATAATTGGCTCTCGCCTATCTTGCTATGTGCACTACTTTTGTGTTTTCTAAGCTAGTTTGTGTATTGCTCACTTGTTGAAACTTCAGAGCTTGCCCAGATCCGTAGAAAAAATAATTACAGTTTATCCAATTAGTTCGCCAAAACTCAATAAACTAAATATGTATGAACAAGCTGTCACATCGAAGATACTAAATAAATTTATTTTTTGGCAGTGATTCCGAAACATACCAAGTGGAAATAATATTGAAGTTGAACTTTTAATAATAGGTGGCAGTGTTTGTTCACTGTTTAGTTTAGTTGGTAAAAAGGCGTGGTAGCATCTGGCTGAACCTAGAGTGATGTAAGTATGTGTGCTTGGCTTGTGTGTAGCTATACAGTTTGAAGTGATGATCACCCCCAGATACATGTCATGCAGGTGTGACAGATCCCGGTAAAAAGTCAGGTGGCCGCCATGGTATGATCTTCGGCCATGTGCAGCCACTGCTTCAACTCGTCCCTCCCGCTATTGTGCACACTGGTCACGCCCCCATGCTGGGCCCAGGTAATGGGACGGTCCGTCCGGGGACACCTATTTGGTTGTGTGTGATTACTAGGTTCGCTTCGTTGTCGAATTGGCCTCCTTGTCGCAGTAGTTCTGATCAGCATGAGCGAAGCAGCATGAACATCAGTCCCTGGGCCATTAATTGTCTTGCTGCTTTGTCTGGAGCATTTTGATTTATTTGTAGTATTTTGTTGTTTTCAATTTCTATGTTGCTGCACATCAATTTTTTGCTTCTTGTGTTTGTCATTGATTTTATATGTATGATGGCAATCGTGGCTTCATGGTCCTTGACATTTTCAGTGGTTTTGTTTTGTGTATTAAGCAGATAGGTAGATGTCAGATAGGTACATAGATCATCTGTAGTGATGAACTTTTCCGTACTGATCAAAACGGTGATGATCAGAATCACAATTGTCCTCTAAGAAGTTCTGAACAGATTGGATCATGTGTGTGTTTTCTTCGATTTAGTTGCCAGTTTTATACGCATGTGTAGATGTAGCAAGCTTTGTGTGCTACAGTTAGAATTGATTGCACTCCCTTATTTACTGTTAACCTACTGTTGGTGCAGAGATTAATGGCAATAATCACTATGCTGAGAACCCGGCTTGCTGTTGTCTCCAAACATTTATGAGGCATGTTGCCATTAATTAGTGGATTTTAGACATTTACTGGATTTTGTTATTTACTTATTAATTAGTATAATTCATATGGATGGGATATTTTTTTTTGCTGGTGAATGGTTTTGTAACGTATATCTAGAATCTGTAAATATAACAACATTTTATGGTTACTTGTAGTATCATACACACTGGCAAGACTGGTATAGCTAGCCTTTTTGTAGGCTGTAGCCAGAGAGCTTGATTACCATACTCGATGTTTTTATTATCATAACTACTTTCTGAATCAAACTTTCCGTTGAAGTAAGAAGCCATGATAGTTCGACTGTTCCTTTGGTGTTGCAGTCTGGTGTTTGATGCTTCAGGTTTGACCATGCCAGCAGCAGCACATCCTTTGACCGATACATCACAGGTTACAGGGTCGTCCACACCAACTGCTACAAATGGTGGTCTGCCCCCGCTCTCCAGCGCCCTCGCACAGGTCATGCAGGAAACACCACCTGCGTCGAGCAGTGCTGCCACCTTGCACAAGTGTGCAACAGCACCTGCAGCGATTGGCAAGTAAGTGGTTGTTTGAACTACAAGTTTCTTACCATTCAAATGTATAAAATTTTGTGTGTGTGTGTGTGTGTGTAAATGCATGTAAAACTGTTGACAAATTTGCGAGGAAGTTTTATCTTGGGTAATTGTATGAAACAGAAGACATGCACAATTTTGCATACAGTATTTGTTTATGTCTGAATATATGTATCAAAATGCAGTCCAATGGAATTGATCATTACTAGTTTTGGTGCCGGTTGATCAAGTAGTTATGAATGTAAAAGTTGCTTTGAGATGAAGGCTACACAGGATCTTCATGTCTTGTAGTGTTGCATTGACGTCCGGTTCAAGAACACCTGGCTCGCCGCCCAGGAAACAATTTGACATATCAGCGGTCTGTGATACGCCTCTTGGCTCCCAGGAGGCAATAGTGGAGAGAGCAAAGCAGGTTAGTAAATTAATAACTTGTACATCAGACATATGGAGTGTGTGTATGTGTGACTTGTGTGTTGGATCATGTTTGTGTTTACGACAGTCTTGATGTGATCTCAGGTTCTGTAATGGTACAAAAGGTGTATTACATCATAAATATTTTTCCAACATTTGAGAGTTGAGGGGTTAGTTTTGTATTTATGGCAGTGAGTTCAAAAGCGGTAGTATGAAGTTGCTGGGCACCAATGTGTTGAGACAGAGTCACCGACGTGTCTGTTGTAGTGACACGCTGGTGCTAAAGATTCTCGAAGAGTGACGTTTCTGCTGGTCGCTATGCCCCATGTGTAGTTATTGTTGCACCTGGATACATGGCCAGCTACATCTAGTGATTTTATTGATTTGTTTACTGCATTGTAATTTGCACAAAGGATATGTTTTAAAAAACGTCTAAAATATGCAAGGCTTGTCATAATTGTTATTTAATTGACAGTTTTCAATTTTTTTTATAAATGGGCAGTGTTTAGGCACAAACAATATTGTTATTATTTTAGATGATTTGACAGGTACTATCTCTGCGATACTTTGGAATATAGATAGGTTTTTTACAGCTGTCATTAGAATGCACCATGCATGCAACAATGACCATTCCCTACTGAACAACTGTGGTGTAACTCTGATGTTCACTGTGGTCCTTGAATACGGGGAGAGAGTGAAGCAGTCCTTGATTAAAACCCAGGCGTTGTGTTAACTTTACCCTCATCTGGACCTGTCACAGGACACATGTATCAGTAGCTTTAGTTTTAGTCTGTCCAGTATTGGCAATTTCTGCATCACTGGTATAAATCTGTGTCTTTAATTTATTTCACACAATTGTATAAAGATGAGCCACAGTGTGTTATCTAGAAGTAAGCTGTCTGCGCTTGCCTCTCTCTTCCTGGTGGCTAGATGGGATGCATGCTCAAGTGCTTCCATGCCTTGAGTCTTAATTGTTGTGACAATGATACATGGTACACACAAACTCATTCTGCTTAGGAGAAACTTGGTGTCATGTTGTGTATTGATAATAAAATTGGGGAACTTACTTTTGGTGTGTTGCAAACACTTATTTAAAAAATAACTAGGATAACAGGCACGTTGCTATGACATTGTAAGTGATGGGGAATCTATGGTTTTATATTTTAATTTCTTATCTCTGTGGTGTTCCTACCATCAAAAATATGTATAATCTGAAATCTGCTGCAAACTTCCCAATTGTCTTGTGTTGTGTCACTTTCTTTGGAACAGAGTGAGTTACTGAAGTGCTGATGTTGACTTCTAGGAGGCGCAAGTGATACAGCGGATTGCAGAGCTGCGGAAGGATGGGTTGTGGTCAACACGACGGCTGCCAAAGGTACAGGAACCTCCACGCAGCAAGGCACACTGGGATTACCTGCTCGAGGAGATGCAGTGGCTCTCGGCAGACTTTGCGCAGGAACGCAAATGGAAGAAGGCCGGAGCACGCAAGGTTTGTAACACGTCTGTATTTTACTCCATTTTATTTCATGCCGTATAGTTGATAGTGCTAACATAGAAGAATGATTGTATCCAGAATTATCCAAAGAATTTTCCGAATAATTTTTTGTTACCTGTTATCCGACCAAAACTGTTAAATGTAGCTGATTTGAGAAGTTGTACAACAAGGAAAAGACAATTTATTTGCAACCCTGAATAAACACGAGGAAAATGTGAATCTACCGCCCAACTTAATCTATTGCTGTCAAAATATAGGAAATGTGTTTTTCTCCTACTTGTTTTGAGAAATTGTAATATCTTTACAAAAAATAACCGAAAACAGTTACCGTGAATTTATCTCCTTTCACCTACAATAATAAAAGTAAGGAAACCTGTCCTAAATGTGAGGTCATGGAAGAGGAAACGATATATTTCTTATGCTAGTAAATCGATAGTCTTGTTATCACCGATGCCAGACATGATGTAAGGGAAATTATCGCCAAGTCTTGTTGAGCGTTCTTTTGATGTGTCCTACTGATGGGGTGAGACCACTGTTGTGTTAAAACAGTCCCTTAATATTGGTGATGTTTTTAATTTGAGACCCTTTTTTATGTGAACTGAGTACTAAACCAGGCATATCAACAGGTTCTGTAGTAGAATGTACTGGAAGTGAAATGACGCATATCTGGAAGAGTGTAGATGGCGGAGTGATGTTTTGCCATTTTTTTCCACATAGCACACGTGGGTGCAGAAAAACGTGGTTATTTTGGTCAATATGCATGCGTTTTAAAAGAGCTGGAAGTATGTGATTTTTACGAAATTTCATCACTACATTAACGACATGATAGCAGTTGCTGTGAATGAATTTCAGATTTTTGTCAGGTACAGTTTTCTTATAATCTGACAAAACGTTAACATGGTCGCCAATGGGAAATCTAACAGTGGTCTCACCCCTGATGTGTGCAGATAGCCCGCATGGTAGCCAAGTACCACCTGGAGCAGCACCAGAAGGAACTTCGAGCCGAGAAGGACGAGGCGCAGCGATTACATCGCATCGCAGCCAACCTCGCCAAGATGGTCAAGGAGTTCTGGTCCAATGTTGAGAAGGTACAATATTTATGTTGAATTTATTACCTTTTTGGCCATCTCTCATTGGTATGTTTTTTGAAGTTGAGAAGAGTCACTGTTGTAGCTGGTGGTAAAGATTCTCATAGAGTGACGTTTCTGCTGGTCGCTATACCCCACGTGTAGTTATTGTTGCACCTGGATACATGGCCTGCTACAATAAGTAGTGGTTTCTGCTTTCTAAAATATTCACAATTATTAATAAAAATGATGACATTGTTTTTGTGTGCGTGCAGGTGGTGCAGTACAAACAGCAGAGCCGTCTGGAGGAAAAGCGCCAGAAAGCACTTGACCTTCACCTTAGTTTTATCGTCGACCAGACGGAGAAGTACTCGTCGTGGTTGTCGGAGGGCCTGGTAGGTGGCGCTGGTGGCTCCAGTATCGACACATCATCTCGTGGCGGTTCGGTCGGCACCAGTCCCACTCACAGTGGTGTGGAAGGCGATGGTGAGTATACTTTGGGCTTGTGATAGAGGGATCAGTTCTGGGAGCGTATATCTGTTATGATGAACTTGTATGTACTGATGACTTCAGTGATGATCAACTCACAATTGTCCTCTAAGAAGTTCTGAACGGGTCACGCTGTGTTGCAGCTAGATTATTTTTCAGAAGGGCAGTCATCTGTCAGTTTCAACTTTTGGTCTTTTTTTTCTGCATTTGGTGACTGATAATGACTTAGCTAAATTTGATATGAATTTGTAAATATGGTAGATTATTATTTACCCATTTTATCCTGAAGCTAGTGCAGACGAGTTGCAGCCAGTTCCTGACCATATCCAAGAAATCACTTAAAAATGACAGGCCTTAGTTTAAAATGGACAAAACTTTATTATTTCTCAATGAATTTTAAATATGATATATCATTAGAAAGCAGGTCAAATAAACTAAAGTTATATTAACAAATTAGTTGTTTGATAACATTTACTATATGTGGCATATGGTAAAACATTTTCCAACAAATTCAAATTTGTGTTGTGTTTTGTTCACGTATCTTGGATAATTATCTCATTATGTACAATTCTGTAGTAACACCCCTACGTGAAAGAACAGAATGTCAGCGTGTGGTGTTCAGTAAACGAAATCTTTTTTGGTCCGAAGGTCCAACAGACTTATGCTATCATTCTGCGTCCACCGTTAGCTGTCATATCTCAGAAACCGTTCAGCAACTTTTTCTGTAATTGTGCCTAGACTTATCTTAGGGTACTGCCACTGTACACAAGAAATCTATATTTGAATGAATCATTCTAAGGGCACCTCAGAGCCCCCCAAAATGCTAAATTTTCCTAGTATTTCCTTACTGCTGTAAGCCTCCTGCACGGATCTCTATTCATAACTGGATATGCCCCATCTCTGATCACTGGGGTGGCTAGCCTGGCACTGAATTTAAATCAGTATGGTCAGTGAGCCACTGGCTGGAGTGGTCACTCATGGCCACAGTTTATTGTTGGTCAGTCTTGATGTGGCCAGGGCTGGGCGGCTGTTTATTGCCCGGTGTGGAGAGTTAGTGCTTAGTGGGATTCAGGCATTATAGGCACTTGGCTGACAAATATCGCAACAATTAGCATGCCCGTGCATATTATATTGTCTATCCACTTGTCTGCCTCCTTGAAGTATGAAGTAAATTAGCAGTTATCCTTCACATTTTTTAGGAATTTCACTCTATTTGCAACTTGTCCGCCATCTTTGGTTTCAATTTACATGGTGGTAGCCAACATCTACTGCAAATGGCCAATGAACGGCACTGATTTGGTGATTCCTGTGTGTTTCCCAATGACGACAAGATACTGACGTAATTCAGTGTTAATCGACCAATAGGATCCATAATACTACAGTGTGGGGTTTCCGTGCCAAGTGCAGACTACGACTAGAATCGTATCCCAGATAAAATGGGTTAAGACATGCAAGAAGCCCTGTTCACTCGGATGATTAATTTCTTTCAAATGATGGCTTGTATTTACATGTTTTATTGTTTTTATTTGTTTGTGGGAGCGTACACATACTCCTTGTAAAAGACCGCCGTCGTATTCCCTGATGTGGATGATCACTATAGATAATAACTTAATTTAATATAAATGTTAAAATATGGTAGTGCAAATTATTGCAAACAAAATGCAGTGTTTATTTGGTCAATAGATTTTTGTCAAATAATGGAACGTGTGTATATTTTATTGTGCATCAGTGTAGTGTAAAACTGATCCCTGTGAACAGCCATTGTGAAATGGTAATTTTCACTGTGGTATTTAAATACGGGGACAGAGTGAAGCAGTCCTTGATTAAAACCCAGGCGTTGTGTTTACCTTACCCTCATCTGGACCTGTCACAGGACACATTTGTTATTAGCATAATCAATGATCAAATAAGCTTGTTATGTGTGTTAGGATTAACGAGCTGCATTTGAATGACAAAAATCTGTAACGTATTTGTGGTGTAAAATATAACAAGTCTGTTATCTCGTATGGATGGATGAAAGGACCATCAAGTGTGGTAGATATACATTTGAGAAACTTGTTGAACCATTCTACAGCAGCCAAAAGATGCAAACCAAAGCGTAAAATGTATGGTTTTAAGACTTGGCTACTTGCTTGTTTCGAATGTGTTACAAATCATAATGGCTTCAACATTGTTATAGTTTTGCAAAATGGCCGCTCAAGATGGCATTAGGTTGTGATGCTGTAATATTTGACAAAGTAACACCATGTTCAGTGAAAAACAAATAAAAGGTGTAGCTGGCAAGTTTAACCATTTCAGTACTACAGCCCTGACCAGGTTGGACCCTGAATTCTGCATTCTCGGTGAATATGCAAGACAATGGATTACCAGTCAAGATTTGAGCAACAAAAATGCATTTTAGGAATGTTATATAATTGTATGATAATCAGTGAATAAAATTAACCTGAACACAGTTGAATACTAAGTTCGCTGACATCGTTATTGTGTCGATCGTCAACGTCTGACAAAGATTCTTCGCTAAAATAATCTGTCGAAAACACAGATTTTGATAATCGATCATTAAAAACCACAAAAATCTCCATAAACTATTATTGAGCGATAAACGATGACCACTGCTGAATAGCTCATTTATTCGCCTTGACAACTACACAAGTGACTCCACTCCTAGTTGATAATTATGAGAAAAAACGATTTGAATAACAGACATCGTCAATGCCAAATAACCGGCCTGTCGTACTGAAGCGTCACAGACAGTGCGGCTGGAAATTGTTAAATCGTCTAGAGTGTTTATAAATTAGTTGCATGCAGAATAAAATTGTATTTAATTAGTGTAAGACTTGGTAAAGAACATGTATTATGACACATTATCTAATGTCCAAAGGCTGCGATTAAACAGCTTCCCTTACTTTTAGATGGTGATTTTGAGCCGAACAAAAACGATGAGTCTGACGATGAGGAAACCATCGCAAAGGAGGAACAACAATCAGGAAGTGACGAGGTGAGCATAGTTCACCTTCGACTTGCAGATGTGATCTTGCTGTACCTGTTCAATGTGATTGTTTCACGTGGACGTTTTCTTATTATTGCAGCATTGTCCCCAATATAGGGGTAAATTAGGGGATCAGAAGTTGGCATTTCTCAGTTAGCGGAACACTTATTGATGGTGCATGGAGCAATAATGTTTTTAACCCTTTAGACCTAAGCAGGTTTCTTAAAAAACCTCATGCTTATTTTATTAGATGTTTATTCATGTAGACAATTCTAGTTATGTATTCGTAACTTTTTACAAAATAGAGTCACTTGAATATATGACTTGAGGCATCAGTCTGCGGTGACGTTAGGGTGACTTAAGGACTCAGGTTAAACGGTTGAAAGTTGTAGTTGTTACTTTGTGCATGTGATTAAAGGGGGGTTCCTGACCAGTTGTTATTGATCTGAGGGATTGATTTTGAATAGTGTCCAGCTGTTTGATTTCCTTAGCTTGTGTGGATAACATTCCCTGACGAAGACCCATGGTGGAGTTGGAACTTCTGCTGTGGTATTATAGATGGGATAAAACATAGCAGTCCTTGATTAAAACCCAGGCGTTGTGTTTATGTTACCCTCATCTGGACCTGTCAAAGGGTACAAGAGCACACTACCATGGGGTGGCATATCTATTGATATTTAAATACAATACACGTTTGTTTTTAACAAAATGTCCGTGCAGTTGTTTATACTAAAATCAGCTTGGTTGCCTTTTCACATTTGAGAAAGTTACGGGAAGTATTTGGTAATAAATGTTCCAAATCCCAAACCTTATTTACTGTGTATAAAGCCAAGTACCAAATCCTAACCAGGTATGAGTTTATGTGTTCGTGATTTTTTTCTGAAATTATCGGTAAAACAGCACTAGTTGACACTAACAAATGTTGGTATTGTCAGGTGGTTGTGCTGGTGGTATCAGTTTTTAGTTTCACAGCAAGTAGCATATATATAACATATGGCGAAGTGTGAACCGAGACAAAGAGTCACCATTGCGTTGTTTCATGTGTGGTGGTGCTGATGTTTCTCATACAGTGATGTGCCAGCCTTGACAGAGCTTTGTACTTATACATTAGTTCTACCTTCTCAGCTCGCTACATACCGATCTTGTCTCCCCCGCATGTCTAGGAAAACATTACAAAAAGAAATCCCTTCATGGAATTTGAACACGAGAACATTAGGGAATTACTTCAATTTATTGGGCTTTTTTGTCATGTGGGTCAGATCATGGTACTGGTACACAAAAATGGGACACCAGACTTCAAAATTCAAATGCATAATTTTGATACAAAATGCTTACATTCTGAAGCGGGAGATAAGTGCATAATAGGAATCAAAGCCGGGATAACATTCCTCACGGTCAAGAGATGACAACATGAAGTTAATTTCAAAGGTAGTATGTAACATGGACACAAATTAAGGTCAATACGACCATGACATCCTGATTATACTTAATTTGAGATTCATATATTAGATATGCAGTTTGGGGTTCTCTTTAAGGGGACAAGGGCTGCGGCAAACTTTTTTCTTTACTTTTAATGATAGAGAACTGAAACTTGGTGGAAATGATCATTGTGGGTTAAGATGGATATAGCAGGTTGAATTTTTTTTTTGGACAGGTGGTTGCCATAGAAATGGCAGCGTTTTTTTTAGTGATCCATTTTAAACCAATTTTCATGCAAATCCCCAGAAACAATACATTGTGCTACAACATTCAAAACAGGCTGCATGTATAATAAATACAAATATCTACAAAATGTCAGAAGGATTTTTTATTCTTTTACTTTTTTAGATCAAATTTTTTTTTATATAAACTACATAATTTCAATTTTTTTTTTGATAGGATGCATTGAATGTGCAGGGAGGTAAAGTGTAAACATGGACAGATATACAGAATCCCTCCTGACATTTTGTAATGCATGTCTTGAAGTATTTGCACTCCAAATTTGGAGTTAATATGTCTTAGTTTTCTCGACATCCGCGTGAAATTTATGTATTGACTAAAAACAGAATTCTGAGAAAACAGCAAAACAAACTTTTGTGTTTATCTTTTCAATTTCTTTTACCATTCAGGTGGTTTTTGACTGTTCAAATGTGTATATGTTCTGACTATTCATATGTGGGAAATGCATCTTTTGGACTAAACATTCAACAATATGATGGTGTAGCAAACTCTTCTGTAAGAGTGGTTGGCTCTGAAAAGAGCCGTTTGTTTTCTTCATGAGTCCCTAGAAGTAGAACTCTCCGGAGGCATAGGAAGGCCCATCCTCAGCCTGGGTAAGCAGGTCTTGTTGGCGAATCCGTTGAAGACGTCGATGTTCGCGGTTCTTCTTCTCTTGCGCATCAGCCTTTCTTCCTTTCGCAGCAAGCCTTTCTCGGTCCTTCGACAGTGTCAATTTCACTTGGGCTTCACCAGGCTGAAACCCAAGGGCAGCTGTTGTTTCTGCCACTGTCTTCTCCGTCCCCTGGTTGAATTCACTGACAGCGATGGCAGCGCCAGCCTCGACACGCAGTTTCCCAAGGAAGTCCGTCTTCAAACACTTCCGCCACACAACCGAATGCAGACTCTCGTTTGGGTTCTGCGTCTTTACCCTGAGGCATCGACGGAGGAGGTTCTCATCACCAAGCCGCACGTAAACAGGCTTCACGAAGCGACCTACTTCACGTGACAGGGGTGTGCCAATGTTGTCCTTGTGTGGCCCTGGTCGTTCACCCTTTGCAACAGTGCGCCGATAGAAACACCAGCTTGAAACCCCAGCTGGGCAGCGATCGTGATGTGGGTCATCATCAGTCGACAGTGCATGGAGGAAGGTGGCAAACACTGCGTTCCTCATACCGTCCAGGTCATCTCGGTGGCTTCGTATGGCATTGCCATAGTACTTGGTCAGTTTCGTGATTGTAGCCGCTGTCAGCTTGCCGTAGCCCCTTCCACCTGTGACAACACCTTGTCGACCCTCGGCTGCGACTTTTCTCAAGGCAGTGCCAAGCCTCTTTGACACGTGGTTGACGCACTCTTCTTTGGTAACCTGACAGTTGTCTCCGTAGATATTCAGGGACACCAGGTGGCTGTATGTCTTCGCGTCGCTATCTGACAGCACAGTGACGTAACGGAAGCCCCGTCTCTGTTCCGAGCGGCGCCACAGGATCTCTGCAACGGCAGCATCCATACCACCTGCAGTGTTTTTGTTGCACTCATGGGCTGCCTTCCATGTTCGGTACTCATCAGTGTTTTTGTCCAGGTGGTCCTCCACAGTGGTGCAGCCATGGCAGTATAAGCTCAGTACTGCATAGTCAATCACAAGGCCGGTGATCAAGTCGATGACACTGCCAGTGCCGTAGTAGGACGAGTCATCCAGGTTGCATCGTACGATACATTGATGTCTCTCACGTCCTCTGGAGGGACACCAGACAGGTCGGCATATGCTTCTCTCACATAAACAGCACTGGCATCGAGACAAGTGGTCACTGTGTCCATCGCTGCTGTGGCTATCTCTTTCTGGTGTCTCACATACGTCTTCTGATGGATGCAGAGTGAATCCATCCACCAACAAATCCGATGTAGCCCCGAAAATCCAACACCACAGTCCATAGTTCCTGCCACCAATCTCCTCGTGGTGACTGACTGCCACGAACACCAATCCTGCCTGAAGACAGTGTCTCACTGCAGACAGGTCCACGAATGGTACACTCGGTGTGGAATGCTACGACTGGGCCCTTCCTTTTGTCGATGACAACAACTGTCAAAGCTCCCTGGCAAACAATGAGGCCACTTGCACAAAGAGACAACTGTTGTCTGTCACGGGACGTTGAGGTTTGTCGACATCGGGCTCATCTGTCTGACGAGGACACGATCGACGGTTCGCGAACAGAATGCTGATCGTCAGCTCCAGCACAAACGTCCATTTCGCCAGGTTCCACGACGTCATCTTCCACAGTGACCATGCTGCCACTTGGGGCCGCTGCCGCTAGCCACGGCGCTATCACCGGCGATGTTGGTCAGTTTATTCCGTAGTTTTCGCGCAGATTTCATCTGCTAACCGAGCCCGCTTCTTCGATCCAAACTTTCTCGACGTAGTCTGTTTTACGCCGCGATCCTTCGGCATCTTGACTAGAAAACGCGTACTAATAAACCAACGGCCGCCATATTGTCTCACTTTGTTGCTATGTCGTAGCTTGCAGGAGAGGTCCGAAGGTCGGCCATTGGCCAATCAGAATCGAGAGAATGCGGATCCGTGGAGCATTGTGCCATATAAGGAAATTTCCGCATAGAATCGGCTCGGATTCTAATGCTGATTGGCTGCATACTAATGAGTGTTTCCCGCCGCAGATAAGCCTGTCTTGCTGCCGGGAGAAAGAGCAAAATTTTGATATCCAACATGGCAGCCTCCAGTAAGGCAAAGTACCGGTAACTAAGGAGTGAAATGCCTAATTTCTGCATTTGTTTGCAGGACAAAGGAACTCTCATCAACACTGGTGATCAAATAAAGCATCTATTTCACATACAGACACATAAATATGAACATTTATGAATTAGAAGTTGAAGTTAAGATGTTTTATTAGTGAAATACGCTGAAAACGAAATGTCACAAAAAATCGTCAAAAACCAAAAATCCCGCAGCGCGTGTCCCCTTAAGTAACGATACTAGACTTACTAAGCTGCAATGTAATTGGCATTGTAATGTAGAATAGAACAGTTTATACAATGTCCACTATCCACTCTTGTGGCTCATCCTCAATTCCTCCTTTAGTCGACAACATGCCCGAGTCTCTTCTCATCCATGTGCAGTCCAATAACCAAGTGATTGCTTGCAAACTCAGGCTTCACAACTGAAAGAAGAATTCATGTAAATAAATGTTCCTGTGGCAAGCTGTGGTGCAAAAACAGGTATTATTAGTTGTTTACTTGTGAAAAACAAACCACTCACACAACTCATTTACGAATGACACGATAGTAACAAAAATATACTAAATGGAGAAATATATTTAAATTAAATAATTAATCGATAAAACTGATGTTTTTCAATTTGGAAAATAAGTGCCGCAACAATGTTAATGTCTTGATAAAAAATTATTATTGATAACAACTTGCATGCGAGTGCATGCCCGGCCCATGGCCATAGGCATAGCCCATGCCATGCCCATGACAGCACTGCAGAGCCAGTGGGCGTAGCTATTGGTAAAATATTACGTTATCGTTTTCATTCTACTCACGTACCCAATTCAATCCTGCTTTTAAACTGACACAAGGTAGTATCTTTTTATAGCAATATCTTCCGCAATGGTCCAGCATAATAATCCGATTACCAACAACATTAACATTGTCAACATGAACAATGTGTCAACGGAACGAACATGAAAGAAATGATAAAAATCCATCGGCTTCAACAAACGTAGTGCAGGATGACGCCATTGTTCTGTCTGACCAGTCTGGGGGCGCAGCCCGCGGGAACGCCACCGGTTGGTTGCCACGAGTATACACAGCAGCTTATTGGCTAGCTAATGCATGCATTATGATAATGAGTATTTAAGCGCGTTTCTATGTTGTTTTTGACGAGGGAATGGGGTCAGGCATTACATTATACACATTTGGGGACTGTCCAGATGCAGAGTTGAGACTTTTAGCTGTCTGTTGATACCCGACATCGTGGCATTGAGCCGTCGCTTCACGTTACAATCGAAACAAATAAATGACGTGTTTTATGCATATCATTTGGATAATGTGATGATTTTTAAAGGGACATGCAACAAAGTATTCGTTTTCGCGTATTTCTAATCGGTAATTTATAGTGAAATTTTCAGTCAGGCTGCACAAGATATCAAAGTGTACGAAAATGACGACATCCAAAAAGTATTAAAAAAAATTTTTTTTACCCGCGCGTAGTGTTAAATTAAAAGCATCCATTGCACATTGTTTGCTTTCATTGCGTCAGTGTGTTGTTTTGGCTCTCCTTGTTACATTTAGTTACAAAACACATAATTATACCGCCTAAGTTGGTTGAAGCTTAGACTGAACATGATAGGTAACAACATTCCCATTTTTGTGGTGCTTCTTTAATGTGTTCATATCAAAACCAGTACAAAGTGTTGAAATAAAGGATGCTTTTACTGTAGTTTCATTAATTTTCTGCACCACCCCAATTGTCACCAGCAGTGAAGAAGAACCCATGTACTATTTGTGAGCCTTGGTGACGGAGGCATGATTTATAAACATGCTTTTAAAAATTTTCATTTATAGTGTTTATAAACAATGTCGGCGAAAGGCAAGGGGTAGGTAAAGCACAAGGGTATTGATTAGACTGTTCTCAATTTCCAGTCATCAATGTAAGATGTGATTTAAATAACTCCCATTCAGTTCAGTTCGTTGTCCGCATGGCCGATGTCTATGTTTGCAGACTGGAGCAAACCACAGTGCTATTTGAGCCTCAAAATGTGCTAAGACGCAATATTTTTAATATTTATCTTTATAGCACAAATATGCTTGGGGTGATGTGGAATGATTTCATTATCGCATTGATGTGTAAAATTTTGGCAAAACTATAGTTAATAACGGCAACATTGAGGTGGGCCAGGATTCTACACAAATGCCCCTAAATTGTCTTAGTCTGTCATGAACATAACAGTCAATAGCGTACATTGTTGATGGTGAATGGCTGTGGCAATGTTTTTAGGGAGGATGCACAGGTGCAGTGATTGAATTTGTGAAATTGTTGGAATGAATTGGCATATCTGTGTATTTTCTCTGACAAAGACCCATGGTGTTCATTTAGATGGGATAAAACATCTTTGCTGTGTTTGTATGTTGTACTATACCCACGGGTACATGCATTCCTGCTTTCTAGGATGACACTGACAAAGAGCTGGAACAGTTGCGTAAGGAAAGCGAGTTGCCGATTGAGGAACTGCTACAGAATCTGCCACAAGAGGTCCTCGCTAGTCCTGCTCCACTACCGAATGAAGAAGACTTGACAACAACGGTAAGGAGTCTCCTGTTCTGGCAGTCCCGCTTTGGCATTATTCAAAAGGCTGTTGGGTCAGCTGCCAAGTGTGATGTGTTATAAATGGTTCTTTAATGTATCAAGCTATTGTCTTCCCCATTATTACTGGTTTTGAGAAAAATTATGGGCTTTCTAGATAAATAAAGGTAGTGCTGGTGGGTATCACAGACCTGCCTACCATTACGGATTGTCCGGAATCATTCCGGAAAGTCACCTCAAATTACGGTATTATGGCGAGGGATGAAAATATTACGGACTGTGACCATGTTGGGTAATCACTCAAATTTAGGTTGCACTATATTCAACAGGTGGCAGCATATGTATGCAGCATGTTGTGACATGGTTTTTCATTAGCTGAGTCTAGTCGTAATGTAACCAATAGGAAACAGCGTTATGACAAATTTGCATTTCCGCGATCAAACAAAACGAAGTCACGCGGCACGAAACGATGGCTGACAGCGAAACGACGCCCCGCCAACCCAAAAGAAATGTGTAATGCCAAAATGTAGTGAGTGTTGTACTTGTAGTGTTAGGCCAACTGAATGTACTAAGACTAAGTTAGTGTATTTATTGAGGAGTTGACAGCCTATCATACAGTTACTAGAGTCTAGGCGATGTCGATGACAGTGTAATGTAATGGTTTTGGTCCATCGCTCCCCCCCCCCCCCCCCCCCCCCACCCCACTCCCGGTGACAATATCTTACATGGTGGTTCTGCATTACTGACAGGAAGCCTATATTCCTGAAAATCAGTGTAAATGGGAAGATGGATTACTGACAGGAAGTTTTTGGGGTAGGCAGGTGTGGTATCATGTCAGTTTATTTCTTTACTTTTTTCTTCATAGAACATTTGTAGGTGTCAGTATGAACATATGTACTATAGACAAAACCAGCACTAGTGCCATATGTCACCAGTCCGTTCTTTAAAAACGCATTTTTAATGTGTGTGGAAAGTCCCCATTCAGATTCTTTGAAACTGCATCAGGCCAGTTGAAATATTATGGAAAGATAAATTCATTCGCTGAGAACACAGATCATAGTCTGGTTATTCCCATGTCAGTATGCTGTTGTATTATAATTACATTAATGCATTGTGATAGTTTTGTTTGTTCTTCTGCCGCCAGTTGCAAACCTCACTTCAAGTCAAGATTTCAGCAACAAAAATGCAATTTTATGAATAGGAATGTTATACATTTTCGGAAAGTATGATAATTGGCGAGTAAAATTGGCCACTGCTGATTTTGATAATCCATCATTAAAAACTGCAAAAATCTCCGTAAACTATCAGAGCCCTCTCTAGGGTTGATGGAAAGGGGTAATGCTGTGCTGCTGAAAACAGTAAAAAATTAAATCAAAGGGTAATTTGTTCGGGTTTTCGACCACCAATGAGAGATGGTATGAGAGAGTGTCCATCTGTACGTATGTGTATGTGTATGTTTTTAGTCGGAACAATGATAGCCTGTGATTGTTTTAACCACACAGACAATGTTGTTAAAATACTGCCACGGTTTGCATCCGCTGTGAGCGATAATACAAGCTGGTGTCGTTCCCAGACAACGTCAAAGACGCTCACCGCCGATGCAGTCTCCAGAGACAATTTGACTGCAAGCATGCGCACATATAATGATACATAATATTACTTGCAAGTCCACACATTGTCGAGAAGTTAAAATAAATAGGTGTTTTTTAATTTAAAAAGCAAACCATAACTTCTTCACAACATGTCAATGATATATCTACGACACATGTATACAATTAAACATATCACGTGTAAAATACACTTACTATCACTATTTACAAAAACAAGATGTGTTGTGGCGACGTTTTGTGATTGCTACGACATGTATGACTATGACTTTTACAAAACTCCCTGGACAAGGCTCGTGCCGTGCGTCCGGTTCACGGGAGCACGCGCTCACAGGTATTACCAATCGGATTACTAGTAAAATGTATAAGTTTCCAGACCAGTGTTCATAAAACTTCACCCGCTATCATAATTTTTCTGCTGTGGCGAACCCCGACTGCGTGCACCAGGGCAGGTTAAAAACGTGTCACTGCTGTTCGATGCGTAGGTTCACGCAATGGTGTCCAAAATAATGCGTGAAATGCCAAAAATCATGCTTATATACACATAATATTACGCTAACGTTAAGTTAAACCATGTTTCAAAACATTGAATCTGTACGGATTGTTGGTCCGACAAATACTAATTCCGTCCGTTTTCCACATTCGCAAAAAGTCAGTGTCCGTAAACTCACGATTTGTGGTAAATAAATGTGATGAAGACACGACAACAAATGTCAGTCGAGACAAAGAGTCACCATTGCGTTGTTTCATGTGTGGTGGTGCTGATGTTTCTCGTACAGTGATGTGCCAGCCTTGCCAGAGCTTCGTACTTATACGTTGGTTCTACCTTCCCGGCTCGCCACATGTCTTCATTACCACGTACATAAAAAGCATTTTTTGCCAAAATATAAATTATTTAACAGTTACTCATTGTCCAACAGTCTTATAGGAGTCCTCAGATAGACTTGTCAATTGTCACATTTCATGCCTTTCTCTTTGTGATTATAAGCAATTTCACACAATTATTCACACTAGTTTTACAACCAACTCTGTGCTCTGTCTGAGGTAGTTTCAGAAGCCAATAACATTAGTTGAAATGTGAATCGAGGCAAAGAGTCACCATTGCGTTGTGTTGTGTGTGATGGTGCTGATGTTTCTCGAACAGTAATATACCAGCCTTGCCAGAGCTTCGTACTTATAAGTTGGTTCTACCTTCCCGGCTCGCTACATGTCTACTTTATTTATGTATACAGTTAAAATAAGAATTTCTATTTATTTGTTGGTTGTGGTTTACTATAATTGCATAACATCTCTAGAGAGCGCAGTGGCTAGAGCATCGGACTATCAATCGAGAGAACCCAGGTTCAAATCCTATGCTGCTTTTTCGAACCATGGCGAGTTGGTTCACTCTGTTTTGCTTCAGTTCACTCGGCTGTATGAATGAGTAACTGGATATAGACAGTGGTGGATATTTATGTACGAATAGTCTTCACGTATTAATTGCAGCATGGCTGAAAGCTTCCCAGAGAAGTTGAGATGTTCGATTGAACAGGTCTGCCAGGGAGGAAAATGTAAAACGCTTTGCGCTATATTAGAACTTACCTTTATTTTTATGCAGCTGTCATCTAGCCAATGTGTTGCTGACACTGTCGTGGTTTTGTGCAGAGGCTGCAGCGACATCGCCAGAAGCGGTCGAGTAAGGCTGAAGAGCGGGAAGATGATGTGGAGGAGTACCAGTCTGAGGGGGAGACAAGCAAGGATGACGAGGAGACACTTCATGAGCAGGAGAAACACGAGAGACGCGTCGACCACAAGCATGAGATTGAGATGTTGGAGAAAGAGAGTAAGTGGTTGACTTACGTACACGCCTTCTTGGATGTTGCTTAGACATTTGTGTGCCAAAATTCCACGTCAGTTATAAAGTTTGTCATCATAAATAGTTTCACATGTCAGTTGTTTGGTTTTAATGGGATATAAATAAGGTGGTTGGTGTATTTTTAAAAATTAATCATGCATAGTTTTGGTCCAAGGTTATTCCAATGCAGTGCTGATGTAATTAGATCTATACATGGCCCATTATGAGTTCATCAACATGATCCCTTAGTGGGGTGGAGGTTACATTAGTTGGCCTGTCCTACCCTGTTGATGATACAATTCTGCAATGGTGTTCCACTTTTTGCCCTGCCCTTTTGACATCTCTTTTCCCATCTCTCAATCTTGTATTTCTATTCAACCATCTTCTACTTGTCTACCTTTCAGTCATACCAGTCTTCTCAGCCAGTTCTTGTGTTTAGGTGAGATGACCGTGGATGAGCTAATGAAGCAGTACTCGGGTGCCTATGACAGTGACTTTGAGGCTGAGGCGGTGTCCGGTGACGACGAGGGGACACCAGATGACACAGAGGAGGAAGATGAGGAGGAGGAGGAGGAGGAGGAGGAGGAGGAGTCTGAAGGTGGGTGTCAGTGTAGGCCCCGACACAGATGTAAAACTCATGCAGGGCCACTAAGTGTTATTTAGAAGTAAGCTTTCTGTGCTTGCCTCTGTTTACCTGGTGGCTAGATGGAATGCATGCTTGCTTCCATGCCTTGAGTATTTCTTACTTGGTGTGGCAATGATACATGCTACATACAGTGTGCTCATTCATTCCAATGTGGGGTAAAATATTAATTTTCTCAAACTGCAATACTTGTTATTTACTAGTTATTTAGAAAACTTATATTTTTAGTCCTTTCTACTGCCTGCCATTGCTCCAGTGTTAAACAGAATGCCTCTATCTGATAACACCAATGAGGATTGATGGTGATTGATTAATATGAAGAACAGGACTGTAGCATTCATGTGCTGGTCCTTCCTCCTCCTCCTTGGGGACACTCCACCGTCTGAAGAAGGCCACTTATGCGAGCCAAGTCAATCATGCACCAGTGAAGAGATGAAGCTGAAATGAAATATATCATGTGTCAATAACAAAATGCCTACTGGAAATGTACTGTGCATGCATGCATGTGTTCTTGTATAGGTATACAAATAAATATATATATTTATGAGTGCGTGTGCACACATGTGTGCGTAATGTGCAACAACATAATTAGCATATGAGTATGAGGTAAAGTTTATTAATAAGTGTTTTTATTAATAAAGTAAAGATATCAAAATATTGATAGACCATAACTGTAAGGCTGAAATCTAAAGCTAAGTAGTAACTGACATAAAAACTTAGTCATGACATATATATATAGTTAAATTGTCTAACTTGTTTACACGGAAATATGACATCTAAACAAATAATTATGTAAGACTTAACATATCTGACTGTCGCATCCATGCCTTTCTGGCTTTAGGACTGCATAACTTTCATTTTAATCTCACTGCACGATGCAGATCTCTGCCACTGTTCAACCGCCAGCTTCTCCGCTGTCTCCGGGCATCGCAGCCGCCATCGACGCTAAGCCAAAGGCCTAAGCCGGCGTCTGCAGTGGCAAAACTTTTGCTGGACGCCATCATTGTTTACACCCGGAAGTAGCAACATGGTGAATTGTGGGAGAAATGCCACGCGTCTCACGCCATATATGGAATTATCCGGGTCACCGCAGATCACGAGCATGGCGGAACATCCCGATGCTGACGTGTCACAATGACGAACGCCAAATAAGGAGATAGTTGGTTGAATTGTGCTTTCATATATTAGGATTTCCCGGAAATACGGGTCAAAGGGCGGGAATGCCGTCTAGACAAGCAGTTAGAGGATGGATTGGCGGTTCTATTCGTACTAAACAAGTACGTCGAAAGTACAGCAGCGTTACTAAGGTCTAAACGTTGTGTATTATCGAACACATTCTGCGTCTTGAGAACTAAAACAGGATTTATTAATTGATAGGGGCTCACTTTATTAACGAGAAAAGTGATGTAGAGGTATGAAATTGTTATAAAAGTGAACTTTATTGATAGAACACATACAAAGCTATCGGAATATGGCAAAAACATATTTTGTGTATATTTGTCAAAATACGACATTTCAGCTGCCGGTCTGGCCTTGAGCATCTTCGTCAAGATTGATTTGTTATTTGAATGTTTGGCTAATGATCCCCCTCATTGTTCTAAGGGTCCTGTGATTGATTGTTTATTTGCTTCATTCATTCCTGAAGTGTGTGCTTGCTTGATTTATTGATGTGTAACCGATCTTTTCAATGGCCGGTTGATTACTTGTAAACCCCAGGTATGAAATGATTGACTGGTCCGGTAAAAATGGGGCTGAAAAACTAAATAAATAACTGAAATATACACCCTTGAAAATGGCATGTTTTTATGTCAAAAAACCCTTGAATTTAATTGTTAGTTGTCTGTATGAACCCTGGTCATGCATGTAATATTTCCATGCAATCCATTTGCATATGTAATGTAAAACTTCAACAGCCGTTTTCCTCATTTTCACTTTTTGACCCCTACCATGTTCAATGCTCCATAACTTCGCCAATTTTTGTAGCAGTAATAATTTTTAAACCGTGTAAAGCACCCTACCCAACCTTTAAAAGAATGTAAAAAAACAATGTTACAATTTTTCCAACTTATCACTCAATTGGTCAGGGGTCACATATAGACGTATTAGTCCAAAGAATTTCAGGGCCATTTTTTAAATTAATATACCATTAGTATAATTGTGATAGTGTGAGGTGAGGGTATGAAATTATACTTTGTTCATTTCAACTTTCCAATTCCCATTTGTCAACCCTGTTAGTGTGACCCCAATATTCTGCCATGTACAAGAACTGAAAAGCCCATTAGTAGTATGTGCTGTGACAGTGAACCTGAAATATTGCTCAGCTGTGTATCTGTGCAAGAATTATTAATATGTGCTACTTCTAGTAATTGTCTAACTAGTATGATGTCATTGGTTGTGTCGAGACAGAGTCACCGATGTGTCTGTTGTAGTGACACGCTGGTGCTAAAGATTCTCGTAGAGACGTTTCTGCTGGTCACTATGCCCCATGTGTAGTTATTGTTGCACCTGGATACATGGCCTGCTATAGTTGTGGTTTGCAGCAACGTATGTGTGTGTGGTGTAATTTGGTGACAGGATGTGATGAATCATGTTTTGTTCCTATAGAGTCTGATGATGAGGAAGAGGACACAATGGAAGATGATGAGGAAACCGAGGAGATTGGCATGGAATACCTCATTCATCCCGAGAAAGATGAACAGCCAACTAAGGTATGGCGGTTGGAAAATTAATCACTTGCATAAACGTGCCTTAACCCACGCGTGACCAGAGGTATGGCTGTATAGATAGCAGGAGGCATGTTGATATCATGTTTTTCCTAATTTGGTTTTAAAAACCCCGGTAACGCTCCTGCATATTCTACATAGAGGGGAGGGGGTATGAAATTATTCTTGAAAATTATCATCATTGACAAATTAATTCCATCTTTATAGTATTGTCATTTACATGATGTGTCAATTGAGAGAGTGGCATTGTAGCAACAATTAGCAGTCATGACGTTGATTTATTAGTATGTTGTTGTTGGTTGTGTCGAGACAGAGTCACCGATGTGTCTGTTGTGGTGACATGCTGGTGCTAAAGATTCTCGTAGAGAGACATTTCTGCCGGTCACTATGCCCCATGTGTAGTTATTGTTGCACCTGGATACATGGCCTGCTACAATCAAGTCGGTGCAGCTTCAATAAATTGCTGCAATCCATGCTGTATAACAGGATGGTCTATTGGAATAATGTGGCCTTGGAAATATACGATACTTTAGTCCAGTTTTCATGGTCTAAAAAGTATCTTCATTAGTGTAAAAATGTGGGTTAATGGAGTGAATGTGTATTTAAAGTTGGGGGAATTTATCCGGGGCAGGCAGAATTGTATTCAGTTTGAACCCGAGGTGAAACTTGTTCGTGAAATGTTGTACAGTCGTGGTTGGTTGATGCTGATTTTTTTTTTTCATGGGCATATCCACACTGTACATACAAGAAGTGTGACATCTAGGTTAATTTCTAGAAACCTAAATAAATTGACATAAATGTGTTGGTTGTATAGACAAATGACTTTATATACATAAGCAGTTGAAGAAAACATAGTTTCATCAATATAATTAGAGACAATTTATTAAATGTCACGGTCATGATTTTTGACATACAAAAATGAAATACAATTTCTGATAACAACAGACTAATCCATACATTTTAACTTTTTTATACAATTACTCCATAACGAATTTATTTAATATGTGTAAGCAATATTTAAGGGATTTTTTATGAATTTGTAGATCATTTTAATGATAATCGTGGTCGTGATTTTTGACCCGATAAATCGTAGTGTCAAACATCACGACTGTACACCATCAATAAAAGTGTCGGAAATCCAGCACGGAGACAGCAAAATATCGAGAGAAATAACATGGCAAGATTTATATTACACACGCCGAGATTCTATTGATAATGCGCCTTCAATTTAGTTTTTTTGCACGTCATGACGATTATTACGGTCGTGATTCATGCAAAAAATGTTGACGGAATATTCTTCAATGGAAAACAGTGGCAGCGTCGAATCACATGACCATTTGTATGCCGTCACATGATATCTGCTTGGTTTTCCTTCGAACAGTTTTGGAAGTAGTCCGGTTTCTTGATGGGATGAAAGGTCGTGATTTATTAACGGAAAATAATTTCCTCTTGTTTCGGATGGTATAATATGGATTATGCCACAAAATAGTTGGAAACGTAGTGAATCATTTTCACACCTATCGGAGAGTATCTTACAAGGCAAAATGCTGGTTGTAATAAAAACGCCTTTAACTGGTACTAATATTACGCTATAACCGCCATTGACGGAATGCATCACGACCATGACACACAATTTCTAGACTGTAAAAAAATGTTTCCTTCATAAAACAAAGAACAAAACACATACTCATGAAGAATAGTATGTATTTTATTTATTGACATCACTGCATGCAAACCGAAACACTTAATGCTTTGATAGAACATTCAAAATTGGCACTTTTTATGTCACACTTTCTTCTTCGTTCTTAAAACCGCATTTTCGTCAATGTTCGATGAAATAATATAACCCAGTAGCACACATTCTTGACTTTTTAAATTTGTTTTATATCTTCATTATGGCTATGACTGATGTATCCCAAAAAATGGAACATAGCTGTTTGTTTTGCCATTCAAATCAGCATTTCAAAATGTTCCTTATAATGCCCAGTGAGTCGCAGTACCCTCATATTAAAAACTGTATTCAATGGTTGTGATCTATAATGTTGTCATTACAACTAACACAGGTATTTATGCAAGCACCAACACAAGTGATGAAATAAGGCCAAATGAATGACGTTTATTAAAGAGATTAAGTTAAAGAGAGAGAAATGTGGGCTCTACATCCCAAGGCCAGGCCTGTGACTGAGCCCATACTAGTCTCCTGTACCTCTGGATGACAGAGCCCACATTTCGGCATATACAACATTAGCAGTATTGTTATAGATATATAAAACAACAGCATTACTACTGTAATCACAGTAGACCTTATGCACTGTACCGTACTAACCAAGCACACCATTCATTCACACTAACTATAATCCCAACTACCTGCTGAAGAGTTGCACTATATCAAGATTTAGCCTAAACCTATAAGTGGGGCCATTACGCCCAACTTACTAAAATCACCGGTGGAAGAGAAGCGAGCTGTCTCGGCATCAAAACCCTGTGAACACATTGTCCACCTGCACTAAGAAAATGGGGAAAGCGTTGAGATCTGCTATCAACCCCTCTTCCACCAACGATGTACATATTGTGTCCCTAATGCTATCAAAAATTGGGAGGGAAGGGAGGGCCAACGTTTTTGATGTGACCACTGTCTGCTTTCACAAAACGAAGAGCTCATTGCAATCTGCCACCGAGCGCCATTACCGCGCGGTGATTGGTTCCTTGTGCCAAAAGAGCACCAAAGACAAAGGGGGGTAATTAGCATCAGGCCTTAGGAGACATTAGGCCAATCATCACTCATCCTGTGTTGCTGCCAGCACAAAAATACATATGCAGCACGGTGCCATGGCCGCATATTCTCATTTTTGAGTGCAATTTGTGTGATTTCTGCAGTTTTCTATTGTGCTGGTTGCTGTTGTAGCCGGCAGGTGGCGACACTGCGGCAGGACACAACCAAGAGATAACGGACTATGCTGCTGCTGCGGAGAGCATTCAACCGACAGGCTACACACTGGAAACTACAAGGGTGAGTCATTGTTGACGCCATTGTAGATGTAGCCATCGACACACCACCTTATTACGTATGTTTACAAAGTTGAGAAAATGTAGTTATATGATGACAAATTGTATGGTGAAGTCGAGACAGAGTCACCGACGTGTCTGTTGTAGTGACACGCTGGTGCTAAAGATTCTCGTAGAGTGATGTTTCTGCTGGTCGCTATGCCCCATGTGTAGTTATTGTTGCACCTGGATACATGGCCTGCTACAGTCAATTATTTATCTTTTCTGCAACTGATAGTGTTACGTATGTAACCATCTTGTTTATTATCATTGTTGATCTGCTGGTGCTGAAGCATGGATGAGCCATTTCCATATGGGTCGGTTGTTGATCAAGGATATAACATGAGCCATATCATTCACTGTGTGGCTTAGTTCAGACAAAAGGCTTCACTTGCAACCAAGTGTACTGTGGTGTGTGGCGGTGTGAGAGCGCAGCGTCCGTGGGCGGTTGATTACAGACTTTTTTGTTGAGTAAGCAGCCCTGGTTGAATAGGAGCAAACACCTTGATAGAGAAAGTGCAAGTGAATGTGATTGCAGGTGAAAACGCCCGTACCATTCCTACTGAAGCACACCCTGCGTGAGTACCAGCATGTTGGGCTTGAGTGGCTTGCGACGCTCTACGAACGCAAACTCAATGGTATCCTCGCTGATGAGATGGGCCTTGGCAAGACCATACAGACAATTGCACTGCTCGCCCACCTTGCCTGCGAGCATGCCACCTGGGGGCCACATCTAATCGTTGTGCCAACGAGTGTGATGCTCAATTGGGAGATGGAGTTCAAGAAGTGGTGTCCCGCGTTCAAGATACTCACGTACTTTGGCAACCAGAAGGAACGCAAGCTGAAGCGGCAGGTAGGCGGGTGTGTTTGTTATGGTGTTATTCCTCATTGCTCCCTTTATAAAGGGTTGAAACTACACCATATTTGCAGTCTGTTCCATGTACTTGTCCTCAATGTTCAGTCTTGTTTCTGTATTACTATTTCTATTTTCCGTCTGGAGCTTGTAAATGTCTGAAAATCTTAGATATTGTTGCTACAATATGCTTTTGAAGCATAAAGTTAGTTGATGTAGCTGTAACACTTACGTAGGAAACACCAACGTAACTGTTCTGAATACATTTCCCTAAATTAAAGCTATTGAGCACTGTAGACAGATTATATACTGTTGCTTTCTGAAGACTATCATGTGCATGTGCACTGTGCAGTGATGATAACAGGTGACGGGCGGACTGAATGTACAGGTGGAATGTCACTTCACTGAGCACTCACAGAACATTGTCGACATGTGAAATGTAGTAATTTCAGACCTAAGAAGTTCATAGTTTTTAATGTCCATGAACTGTGGTATCTGCCTCCCAGTCAGAGTTGTTTCTCAGTGTCTTGTTTGTTGTTCCTCCAGGGTTGGACAAAGACGAATGCATTCCACGTGTGCATCACGTCCTACAAGCTAGTCATACAGGACCACCAGTCTTTCAGGCGCAAGAAGTGGAAATATTTCATTCTCGATGAGGTATGTTGTCTCCCTAACAGTTGACGAATCTACTGTTGATTGATTGTATAAAGATAATTTGTTTCCATTTTGTTAAGGGTAGCCACTACCCGAAAACGGCCATAGGCCGTATCTCTGTTAATACTGAACGTATCTTACCAACATTTTTAGTACTGATTAGTTAAAAGAATAGTATTTGATAGGTGGAATATGGTCTCAGTTGCTTGAGTATTACCATGGCAATGTACATTTCTAGTGTGACAGAGGGGCATGCATCCTCGAAAATTATTCTGAGCTAACAACTGTATGTGTGATCATGTAGTTGTCAAGAATCGTCAGCTAGAATACTACTTTGTGCAATAAGGTGGTTTTGGGGAAGGAAATCTGCCTGCAATGACTTGTGAGATGAGACTAGGTTTGAGCATTTTTCAAAGCGTCTTGAAAATGCTAATACAGTAGTCCCTCTGTTCAGCAGACCCTCTGACGAGGGGACACCTGCTATATCGGGACAGTTTGTCAATGTACGGACCGTTCTGCCATGTTAATGTCCCTCTGATGAGGGGACACCTCGTGTACGCGGACAGCAGACAGGATATTTTGGTTATATGTCCCTCCTAAGATGGACAGTATTGATTTTTTGCCGAATTTGTTTAGAAAATGGCGGACATACAACTTGGTGTATGTCAATGGTAATACCAAGTACACGTGTACCAGTAATAACGCGCTTGTCTTCCTTGCTGTAATCGTTGTGTTTGTTTAAACTACTTCCTTTGTATCCTTTGTATGTAAACTTTAGGCAGAGTGAATGTGGATGAAGGTATTGTTAAGTTTGTGCTGTTATCAATCACATTTGCCACGGGCGATGCCATGATGACTTCTGCATTTGCTCTTCCAGCCCCAGTCAGGGCTTCGGCTTGGCGTCGCCCTTTCATCCTGTAAATTGCAATTAAGATTCACAAATAGGATGTATAAAAGGTTCACCTCAATTGTTTTCAATGTAATCCAACATTAAGCCTAAACTGAGGTGAAATAATAAACAAGCATCATCAAATTATGCTGCGCTATGCCAAACGGCAAATATTACCAGTGCCTTGAAAAGATGAACTGGTTGCCAGCGTAATGGAACTCATTATCAACTGACGCACAATTTGTGCATTAATGAATGTTTCGAAATTGGATGAAAAATGAAGTGAGACACTTCACGATTGTACCCGTTACCGTGACCAATGGTAAACTTCCACGGCGTACACAATTTGGAGCTATTTATAGGGGTGCTTTTAAAAAATCACAACTTCGCTAATACATATCACAAAAATATGATTGAGCTATCATTTTGTTGGTAAAAAGACCCTTTATTAGTTTGCAGTGATATTTGCATAACATCAAATAATCATGAAGATATAACTGTTTAAAGTTTATATAAAATAAATTAAAATAAATATTTTTTCCCTACTACTAGCTAATTTCTGAGTGGTTGTATGTGTCAATGTCCAATTAGAGAAATATAGCCATGTATATAAGCTAATGAGTACAGAAAAAAAATATATATATATACTCAGAATTTTTTTTAGGTAGACCCATGTAAAAAATTTGACCATCCTTCATGAACGTCAGAATGAGGGTAAAGTAGAAACCCAAGTTTGCCCAGTGACAAAATAATTATTGTGCGGTTGTATGTTCATGCATGCAGTGTGACAAATGTAGCTGTATATTTCAGCTGCGTGATAATGAAAACTAGACTCAAATATATTCATAACTTTTCATTTTATTGTATTTTTCGTAGAACGTTAAAAAAAAGGCCTACCGTTGCGCGCCGTCCGATAACATGACGTATCTATTATAAATTTCCTTACATATCAATAAAGTAAGTAATACCTACAGTTCCTAATTACACACATGTATAAGTCATCAGGTTATAGGACATGTTGTATTTGAATTCTGAATGCATCGTATCCTTCGCTGGCAGACCAAGTAGGCCGACCGAATCGGCCCATGTCCGGGTGCAAGACAGCAATGTCCGGCTCGCCAGCAACTTGCATAATATCCACTTCAAAACAGCCCCCAAAGTCTGTGTAACTGTCTTAACTAGTATAATAACCTGATCCACAAATACTGTCATGTATTTCGCTGATATATTGCCACGGACATTTGAAATAGTTCAACTTATATAATCGAAGCGAGACAAAAAACATGGCGGACTTTCGTTGTGATGGAATGAAACCAGCGTCAACAAGAAGACGTTTTAGAGCCATGCGCTGATTGGTTGACCGTTGACGTAAATTTATTTGGATAGACCAATCGTTGGGCTTTCCATCGGTACCTCCATTTCCCTGTTTAGACCATATGAATGGGAATGTAAAATCCTGATGCAGAGCGTAGTAAAATCGGCCATATTTGGGCATCTACTACTACAACATTTTAAAGCATGGTTGTGATTTGCTATTACTGAATCATGACGCGATACAACTCATTGATAAAAATGCCACAGGAAGAAGAATAATTCAGCTTTCCAATGATACCTCGCGTTCCCCTGTCAGTTGCTAGTGATGGAAACAAAAATTTTTGAAAACTGATACTGAATCATCCCGAAATCGGCCGGGAGCAGTTTTGCACTGATCGCACGGGCCAAATTCGGCCCAGTGGTCACCTGTAGGGTTAATATTTAATTAATGTTCACGCTGCATGTAGCAACTGATTTAAATATTCGGTTGATCATTTCCAGGTAATTATTTTAGCCGGTAGGGGGCAGCAAAAATCGTCAACTTGCGAATTACTTACAAAGCATTTTAGCTACAGAATATCTAAATCTTTTGAGAATACCAATTTATAAAATGTTGTAACGGAGATGTTTTGTTCGACATTTTTGGTTGAATTCGGGCCGATACCGTTGCGTAGGCTAGTGGCAGTGAGTGAGTGACCAGTGAGTGACCAGTACTGATTAATTTCTTGGTAGATACAAAACATTAAAAAGAATTTTCATGTTGACCTGTTTTTATTTATAGTTAAAATGTATTGGTCATTTAATACAAGAATGCAATTGAGATGTAATAAATCAATTTGTCAACCAATTGCATTGATCTGAACCCAGTGATTGGTCCATCTGTGGACAGAGACTGAGCTGGCTAACTGTTTGCATGTTGCTACAGGCTCAGAACATCAAGAACTTCCGGTCTCAACGCTGGCAGACGTTGCTCAACTTCTCATCACAGCGTCGCCTGCTGCTGACTGGCACGCCGCTACAGAACAGTCTCATGGAGCTGTGGTCTCTCATGCACTTCCTCATGCCTCAAGTGTTTGCCTCACATCGCGAGTTCAAGGAGTGGTTTGCCAACCCTCTCACGGGCATGATTGAAGGCAGCAAGGAGTACAGCGAGAATCTCATCCGACGTCTGCACAAAGTGAGTGTGCTCAACAGTTTCAAGTTAACATTTTAGGGGGTTGTATGGTTACGCCTGCAATGAGTGATTGCCCTTGAATTTGTTTCTGCTTGGTTGATGGTGGTAGGAGATCAGATGTTTGTTTGTACTACTTGCCAAAAAGGCCAATTTCTGCTTCTCACATTAGTTTCATATCTGATACAACACATACAAAATTAATATTTCTGTGTCTGGTTCAGATTAATGGTATGTGTAGGGTTTCAAATGTGTAAAGTCCCTGGTTCCTCTGAGAATTAGGTCAGATTCTAAAAATTGTTGGGGTTGTCCGTTTTTGTGGCTTTTATTATTGAATTTCCAATATTGCAAGTTGTAACTATTTTAACCCTACAGGTGACCAATAGTAAACTTCCACAGTGTACACTATTTGGAGCTATTTGTAGGGGTGCTTTTAAAAAAGCACAACTGCTAATACTAGTCGTGGAAATATGATTGAGCTATCATTTTGTTGGCAAAAAGACCCTTTATTATTATGCAGTGATTATATTTGCATAACATCAAATAATCATGAAGATATAACTGTTTAAAATTTATTAAAAAATAAATGCAAAAACAATTTTTGTTCACCCTACTACTAGCTAATTTCCGAGTGGTTGTAGGTGTCAATGTCCAAATAAAGAAATGTAGCCCTGTACATAAGCTAATGAGTACAAATTAAAAATTAATCAAATATACTCAGTTTTTTTATATTAATTTTTTTAGGTAAAATTTTGACCATTCTTCATGAACGTCAAAACGAGGGTAAAGTAGAAACCCAAGTTTGCCCAGTGACAAAAAATAATTATTGAGCGGTTGTTTGTTCATGCATGCAGTGTGATCAATGTAGCTATACATTTCGGCTGCGTGATAATGAAAACTAGACTTCAGTATGTTCAGAACTTTTCATTTTATTGTATTTTTAGTAGAACGTTCAAATACATCCGATACGGCAATAGGCCTCTTACTCGTAGGCCTACTGTTGCGCGCCGTGGTTTTTTACATATCAATCAAATAAGTAATACCTACAGTTCCTAATTACACATATGTCATGAGGTTATCGGACATGTTGTGTTTGAACTCTGAATGCATTGTATCCTTCGCTGGCGGACTGAGTAGCCTGGCCGAAACGGTCCAAGTCCGGGTGCGAGACAGCGATGTCCGGCGACGTTACTCGCCAGCAACTTGCATAATATCCACTTCAAACAAGCCCTCAAAGTCAGTGTAACTGTCTGAACTAGTATAATAACTTGATCCACAACTACTGTCATGTATTTTGCTGATTTATTGTCGCGGACATTTGAAATAATTCAACTTATATCATCGAAGCGAGACAAAAAACATGGCAGACTTTTGTTGTGATGGAATGAAACCAGGATCAACAAGACGTTTGAGAGCCACGTGCTGATTGGCTGACCGTTTATGTAAATTTATTTGGATAGACCAATCATTGGGCTTTTCATTGGTACTTCCATTTCCCAGTTTAAACCACATGAATGGAAATGGAAATTCCTGACGCAGAGCATAGTAAAATCGGCCATATTTGGGCATCTACTACTACGACATTTGAAAGCTTGGTTGTGATTAGCTATTACTGAATCATGACATGATAAAACTCATTGATAAAAATGCCACAGGAAGAAGAATAATTTAGCTTTGCAGTGATACCTCGCGTTCCTCTGTCAGTTGCTAGTGACGGAAACAATTTTTTTAAAGAAGAGATTGAATCGGGCAGAAATTCGGCCGGGAGCAGTTTTGCATTGATCGTGCTGGCCGAATTCGGCCCAGTGGTCACCTGTAGGGTTAAAGGACTTGGAATGCTCTTCACATTGGGTGTATGCTTTTGTATGAATAAAAGAGTTGTCCATATCTCGGTAGGCATGCCAGTAATTCGCAATTTCAGTACATGTCATATATTACGAACCATAACTTTTTTATGCTTCATTTCTTACTGCTACAAGTTGTGTTTATTTGAAAGATAATTTAATTACTTACATTTTGGTAAAAAATTGTTATTATATCTAAAATATACGTTGCACTTGCTGGAATACAATGGAAGCATACTTGACAAATTTGCAAAGCCGAAATTAAGGGTAGCCACTGGTCCTAAAGTAACTACGGGCCATATCTTTGTGAAAACTCATCCTATCTTCATAAAATTTGAGAAATCGCCTAATTTGCATAATTGTTTCCATGGCAACAGCAATTTATGTGGTATGGACATATGCCTGCAGGATAAAAATTATTCAGAGTAAGTGATGGCAAATACCATCATACAATTGCAATAAGTTGTTTGCTGGGATGTTACTTTGCACAATAAGGTTGTTTTGGGCTCTGATTTCAAGTGTTTGATGACCATAGTGGATTGCGCCTTTTAGGTGAAGATTGTTTTTTCAAATTCCCTAATTGGTTGACCCTTGTTTACAAACTCTTAAAATAAAGCTATAACATCCAAAATAGCTCAATGCATCTGTAACATTCCACAGAATAACTGATGACAATTTAAATTCTCTAGTATAGTTTTTCATAAATAATTTTGCCATGGTCACGAATGGTTAAAAAACGTTGATTTGAGAAAACGGCCAAAAACAAAAAGGGATAAGAAAAACGTCATGTAGCAAGCACACTATTTGTCAAAATAATAATAAGTACCTGCCAATTTCTAGTAATGAATAAGAACAGTTTTTAACAAGAAATCTATTAACAAAACATAACTAGTGTGTTGTCAACAAACATGTCGACGACCGACACTGGCATCCACTACCAGGCAGCGGGGTCGTACATCCCTATTCCTCGGTCTTTCTCCCACTTGCTGACAATGACTAAATCAGTGAAGGCCTTCCTGTTGTCATAAGCTGAAACAATGGAATCATACCTTATTAAATGCATAACTACCGCGGTATGTGTATAATTAAAAAATGTGACTAGTACACTTTTCAAAATTATACTGGTAGTGGATAGTCTATAATGAGATACGGATCTACCATCACTAGCCATCTCTAGCAGGCTGTAAGTTGACCAACAACCATCTCATTAAAAATCACCAACCATAGAAGTAGTAAATGTTGTGAAATATAACTAATTTCTCTGCATAGTACGCACAACTCATCTAAATGGCTGTATTTCATGAACTTTTACAATTGGGAATGGGATGCACAGGTTTGACAGCCATCTGACAGTTACCGGAAGCACCTGTCACTGTTGACAACACTGTCTGATTTAACTGGAATACTAAAGAAATACAAATTATTTTTACTACTAAAATCTGCCATATATATTTATCCACCTTTCTGGCTAGGTCTGCCTGCTCCTTTCTTGTTTTTCCTCCTCTTACAAACTCCAAAGCCACACGTATACCTAACCTTCACTGTTTTGTTAGACTCCATTGTTTATAGCAGAGAGGAGGCAGGCGTCTGATTGGCTGAGGCATGATAACAAATTCAGTAAACAAATTTGCGCGTGCTCACTGGCTGATGCTAGCCATGCGATATGCAAAATAGCATCAAACATGTGTAACTGACCAAAGGTGGCTCTGTCTCCTTTGTATTTATTGGTTCACAATGACATCATCCATAAATGTGGTTGCTACATCTGGAAAGCAGACATCTTTGCAAACAAGAAGATATAAAACATGGCGTGAACACATGTTAGATTGCAGGTGGAATAAAACGATCTTTGGAGAGCACATGTGGACATTTAAACATGGATTCCTTGTGTTTTACAAGCAGAAGGGGCATGTTATATATCATCGGATTGTAGGTATTTGTAATAAGAATTTAATCAAATGCTACTTGTTGTGAATGCATAACAAGTTAAGCTATCGGAAAATACTGAAATCCAAAAATGTCAAAAATTTGATTTTAGGACCCGCGGCTACTCTCTTAAATATGGGGTACATCACTATATGGAGTCTACCGTCAATGCACACTATGTTGCATATGTTGCAGTGCCGTAATTTATATGATAATAAAATGCAATTAAAAAACAGTACATTGGTACAACATATGTTATTGTATCAAAAATATTTTGCCCAAACAAGATGTGGTAAAACAACCCTGCCGGACCATAATTTCTATACTGAACATAATGATTGACTGCTGTGTAGCTTTTTTATTACAGACCTGCCTACCATTCTGGAAACACCTCAAATTACAGTATTACGGCGAGGGATGAAAATATTACGGATTCTTTGTTTATTACAAAGATCGTTAATCACTTCCGTGCTCGTAACATTTAGCTTCCACTATATTCAACAGGTGGCAGCATATATACGCAGCTGGTTGTGACATGGTTTTTTATTCGCTGCTTCTGGTCGTAATCTGACCAATAGGAAACAGCATAACAATAAATTCACATTTCCACGCTCAAACAAAAAGAAGTCACATGGCACGAAATGATGGCGGTGATTGAAATGGCACAACTCTACCAGCCAAGAGGAAATGTGTGTTGCAAAAGTTTATAACAGCATACTGACGGCATTCTAACCAGATATGTCTTGTGTGGACAGTGGACACAACTAGTCGCGGCACTTGTGTAGAATCTGGACCCACCTCGATTTCGCCATTATAACTTGAGTTTTGCCTAACTTTGATACCTCTGGCTCAGTGTGTTAGTTCTGTTATTCAACATTCATTATCCCAGGCAGAATATTGCGTCTTAGAGCATTTTTGAAGCGTAAATAGCGCCCCGGTTTGCACCAACATACGCCTCTATTGCCCATTTTACAAGCGCGATGCGGTAACGCACGACCGCAGCGGTGCAGACTAGCACAAACCGGGTCGCTGTTTGGGCTTCAAAAATGCGCTAAGGCTACCCGTAAGACACAATATTTTCGGGCACTGGTATTTCGGACCCACCTCGATTTCGCCATTATAATTTGAGTTTTGCCTAACATTGATACCTCAGAGGGCTAGTTTCATCATTCAACATCATCCCAGGCATATTTATATTACGAAAATATTGTGTCTTAGCACACTTTTGAAGCCAAAATAACGACCCAGTTTGCACTAGTCTACACCGCTGAGCGATATAGTGGCATATGTTGATGCAAACCGGGGCGCAATTTATGCCTCAAAAGTGCGCTAAGACGCAATATTCTCAAACGTAAATAAGCTTGGGATAATGTTGAATAATGGAACTAATACACTGAGGTATCAAAGTTAGTCAAAAATCAAATTATAATGGCGAAATCGAGGTAGGTCCGGATTCTACACAGGCGCCTATTTTCGTAATATAAATATGCCTGGGGTGATGTTGAATGAAGGAACTACACAAGTGCCCTAGCTGCAAGTGTGCAGTGTAAAGTAAAGACATGCATTCAACTTGCACCTGGTGATTGTGAACTTAGAATTTGGAGACTAGCATGCATTGTGCACTCTGATGATCGTGTGTTTCTCTCTATAGTAAAGTTTACATTATCAATCTCTGAGTGGTATTTGTTATTTGCTGTTTATTACATAATCTGGCAGTAATGTGGAATTTTGTTTGAGTCAGCATGCTGTTTTTGAAAGATACATAAAATCAGAATTACAGTGGTTAGTATTAAACATTAAACAAAAAACTATTGAGGTTCTTTCTGTTGCTTAAAGTTTGACTTGAAAAGACAGTAAAACAGTTCTAGTCATTGTAAATTAGCTATGCCAATAGTGTGTAGATTTACTCTTCTTCACGTTTGATTTCCACCAATGCTGGTTATGAACATCTACCTTCCCTTGTTAACTGGACGCTTCAAAACACCTCACAGTTTATTAGAGACAATTATGTTTTGGGTACAACCATCATCATAGTCATAGTATTAAAGTATGACTGACAGTGGTGTTCGTTTCCTGACAATATCTGACACGGTTCTAAACTATTACTGACAGTAGGCCTATATTCCTGAAAATCGGTGTAAATGGGAAGACGGATTACTGACAGGAAGTTTTTAGGGTAGGTAGGTCTGTTATTATCAGTATTGTACTGCTACAACTTCATTTTATTATCAAGAGCAGATAAATGACTACACAGTGATATCTGCATTGTCAAATTCTGATGGCTAGAATTAGATATACTTCATTACTGTGTGACTGGGGGTGCCTGGTCACAGCCACAGGCACAGCTGTGTCAGCGCTATTACCCAGGGCAGCCTTGGTCAAAACAACAAGTGAACAACAGGACAGTCCTGCAAGTTACAACATCGTCATACAATGTCCTAATCAAAATATAAATAGCGTATTGACTTTGTGCAAGAATAAGGGATCAGACTCCTTTCTTAGCATGTTTACAAAATGGGCGTGACCGACCAGCTTCTCTGACAACAACAACAACGATCGTTGAGCCAAAGTATCGAACAAAGTCGCATGAACATCGATGTCTGAATCATTTCCTTCGATATCACTGTTATCGCAGACACGTTGACAAACTTCTTTTGCAGTCAAACAACTAGGACCAGCAGACGCCATTTTGATCTCTCAAAAACTGGAGCAGCTTGGAAAAATGCATGAAATTCCGATAAGTCAAATAGTAACATACACCAGAAATATCCACAATGCATTGCCAATGTATTAATGAGACGCATTGAATGTGTTTCAAAAGTATCCTCCAGAGTGCGCCTCTGGAATAGATGAAACTATGACATTAATCTTTTCAGGCGAGTTTGGCCGACTTGAGGTCTAATGGGTTAATTAAAATGTGTGTGAATTAGAATGTTACTTATTTTGTGTGTGTTAATTTATTTCTTGTGACTTATATTTATTTATTTTATGGCTGCCATGACGTGGTTTCTATAAAAATTTGCTACCTGTGCTGTGATGATAATATGTGACGGGCGGACTGAATTTAACAAGTGGAATGTCACCTAACTGAGCACATAGAACATGATTACTTTTTAACCCTACAGGTGACCACTGGACCGAATTCGGCCCGTGCGATCAGTGCAAAACTGCTCCCGGCCGATTTCGGCCCGATTCAGTATCACTCTTTTAAAAAAAATGTCGTTTCCGTCACTAGCAACTGACAGGGGAACGCGAGGTATCATTGGAAAGCTGAATTATTATTCTTCCTGTGACATTTTTATCAATGAGTTGTATCGCGTCATGATTCAGTAATAGCAAATCACAACCAAGCTTTAAAATGTCGTAGTAGTAGATGCCCAAATATGGCCGATTTTACTATGCTCTGGCGTAAGGATTTTACATTCCCATTCATATGGTCTAAACAGGGAAATGGAGGTACCGATGGAAAGCCCAACGATTGGTCTATCCAAATAAATTTACATAAACGGTCAACCAATCGGCACATGGCTCTAAAACGTCTTCTTGTTGACGCTGGTTTAATTCCATCACGACGAAAGTCCGCCATGTTTTTCGTCTCGCTTTGATTATATAAGTTGAATTATTTCAAATGTCCGCGGCAATATATCAACAAAATACATGACAGTATTTGTGGATCAAGTTATTATACTAGTTCAGACAGTTACACAGACTTTGGGGGCTGTTTTGAAGTGGATATTATGCAAGTTGCTGGCGAGCCGGACATCGCTGTCTTGCACCCGGACATGGGCCGATTCAGAATTCAAATACATGTCCTATAACCTGATGACATATGTGTGTAATTAGGAACTGTAGGTATTACTTACTTTATTGAAATGTAAGGAAATTTTTAATAGATACGTCATGTTATCGGACAGGTGCGCCACGGCGCGCAACGGTAGGCCTACGAGGCCTATTGCCGTATTGGTTGTATTCAGGGCCTCACCCAGGATCAAATTTTTGCCAGTCCAAATTTTTTCCGACATGCTACAAAGCGAGGTCGGGCATGCGATCGGACGCGCGATTGAATGAGAATTCCTAATGTTTTTTTGTTCAAAGCATGTGATTCACATTTTAATGCCATTTACAATATAGCACAAATAAGTTGTTTCACTAGAACACATTTAATTGCCACAATTTTCAAAACTAACAAATTAGCAAACATATTTAACCCTCTCAAGGCCAGATTAATGCAAATATGTGCCTGTTATTGAATCCTATTAAATCGAGAGAATGTGCTGTGAGTGAATCATGTGATATACTCGGGTTGCATGAATGCAAATAAATAAATCATTTTTTATCCGACTCAAGTAAAATTTTCACTACATTTGAAGAAATAATTCCTGGTGTAACTAGCCAAGTATGTGACATATATGTCAATTTATTACCCAAATATGAATTGCTAAAGTTTGACAAAAATAAAATACTTATAATTTTAAACAATTCATTAAAAAAAATATTTTTCATTAATAATTAGCGGTTACATGCTGCGTATGAAATGTTCACAAATTACTATGCTACAGAATGGAAAACTAATTAAATGTCTATGGTAAATAAAACTGAAATAATTTAAGTTTTTCAGAGTGCATGTATTTTCAAGATTTTATACAAAATGGCGTTCTTTGTGATCATAGCCGTCATCCCGTCTGAACTATTAAGTTTGTGTTATATTAAAAATGCGTAATCATAATACAAAACATTCCTCTTCGATGGCAGCGTTTGTTATAAACTCGATTGGAAAATCCCATCAAAGTCCGGATTACTGGAGTTCGACATAATGACAATGTCGAGAATTACAACAAAGCTAAAAAACACCACCCGCTTCATTGCGCGGCGCATTAATTTTTTTTTACAACAAAATAGACCGCTCAAAAGTTAGCATTTAATCGTAGAAATCGCCTGCGGGCGCGTGTTTTGGAATAACTCCTGGGTGCTTCCATGTTTATGCCCGCAGCAAATGTTAAACTTTAATCTCATTGGCTGAAAATCACCATTAAAATATTCACTGCGTGGCGTAAAAGAGGGACCGGAAATTGTGTGTCGCTGCGTTCGACTACAAAACCGCTTGGTGGTTGGCGCTATTTAGTCACTGAAATCGCCATCATATCTCACTTTTGATGCTTCCCAATGAAACTTCAATATTATTATATGCTAACTGCCGAAATAAATTGCCGTTATTGGATGACACTGTTTCGCAGTACCAGTTTAAATGTGCCCCTGTATTCGGGTTGATTCGGGCGTTCTGGCCGTGAGGCATACTCGGGTTGATTCGGGCGTTCTGACCACGAGAGGGTTAAGGGAGGACGAGTGTCTGGATTTGGTCAAATTTGGTCAAAAATAGTGATTTCGAGTTGTTTACATATTCGCGTAGACAAATTATTCAACTTGCCTTGTGTATACATTGTTGTTACGAAAAAAAAAATGTTATGCCATAAAACATCATTTTTGTGACATGCCCCATCGTCCCAAACTCTTTGTTTTAGTTAAACGATCCGTGTAATGAGACATGTTTACATTTTTTCTAGCGATGTTTATATGTCGCCAAACCGCTCAATTCCAACATGGCGCATACCATTGGACAGCGTCACTTTTGCACTGTCTTATGGGAATAATCTATTGTAAAGATGTTCGGACGTATTCGAGTAATCCCGAATATAAATGAGCACTCCCAGCCAACGCGAGACAACCAACGCAACGACAATCGGCTTCTTATTGGTCGATGATTATCACGTGCTCCCGTTCAACGACGTGATTGGCTACAGCGCTCGCTTCTGCATAAATTATGTTCTGCATAAATTAGTGTTTACCAGTTTGTTCTGAAAGTTTTCACGTGTTCTCTCTCGTTATTCATAAAAGTAGCAGTATGGCAGATAGGAGACAGAAAGGGAAGGAGTTTTATGGTGTTGGGAAGGCCCAGCGACGCAGACAACTGATGCTGGCGCGTTCATCGAGAGGAAAAGCGTCGGAAAGTGCGACTTCATCAGCCGATGTTGATGAAAGTTCCGTGCTGTCGTCGGAGGCAATGGCTGTTCCTGTCACGCCGACTGTTGCAGCACAGGTATAATATTGTTTTTATGTATACATAGAACTTCGATTTGTAAATAAGTTCAACTTTGTAATACAAAATTATGTAATATACTCGGTATTACCAACAATATATTAGATGCATAGGCCTAATGTTATTAGTATTACTCCAGAATACAGGACCCAGATCCAGGGACCAAGGCCAGGGTTATTGGCAATTGCCTGTTGGTGTCAACTAAGATCTGAAATAATTACTCTAAGTCATGCATGTGTGTATCAATACATTTAGCTTTTAGTAAGCAGTTTACTGTTATGGTTATGTTGTAGTTTAGACATAAGCATAACTGATAAATGCCCAACCAAAAAATATTTTGTCTACCCAATCTTTGCCAGCAACAATAGACAGTTATATTGTGAACTCAATATGAAATATAATAAAAGAATTGTACATTTCACAGACTCCATCAGCATCAACTTCTGCAACTGCGAAGAAATTTGACTATCAGCGTCTTCTGCGTGAGACTGCGATCCCCGGTGACGACGAGCCAGAGGAATCGGCTGAGGAGAATGACAGTGTTCGCGAGACTCTCCACTGTCATCGTGCGTGTTGACAAGCTGACCAAGCTGGTGCAGACGCTGCTGTGTCCGACCTGTCACTGTGACTGGTCCTCGATCTGGCAGTGCTGTCGTCGTTCTGCCAGGCCTGTTCGTGTGCCAAGGCAAGATTCGGAGGCTCTGACACAGCCAAGTTCCAGGCGTGGCTTCGAAGCCACCATGACTGTAACCGGAACCACGATGGGCCTGCTGGTGGGATGGAGGTAGCAGCTGCTGAGATCTTGTGGGGGCGGTCTCTCGACCGAGGTTTCCGCTACACTACCATGGTCTTGGACGGTGATGCCAGGACGTTCAAGCACCTCACCGACCTGAGCGTGTACGGGGAAGACATCAATCTGGTGAAAGAAGAGTGCATCAACCACGTCTCGAAACGGTTGGGGACTGCCTTGAGAAAGCTGTCCACACAGTCGAAGAAGGCTGGCACCACCCTCGGGGGACGTGGGCACGGGAAGTTGACCCAGGCAACTATTACGAAACTAACGGCCTACTACGGCAAGGCAATCCGTGCCCACACGAAGAACCTGGATGATATGCAGGAAGCCGTCTTCGCCACATTCCAGCATGCTTCATCAACAGATGACAAGCCCAACCATGACCGCTGTCCAAAGGGCAAGGACAGCTGGTGCTTTTATCAGCTGGCACAAGCTGAGGGGAAAGAGCCTGGAAACCACCGCTCCAACGTCGGCACGCCACTATCCCCAGAAGTTGCGATTCACGTGAAGGAGGTGTACGACCGTCTGGGACACAAGGACCTCCTCGGCTGGTGTTTGAAGGGGGCAACACAGAACACCAACGAGAGTTTGCATGCGATGGTGTGGGCCAAGTGCCCCAAGACTGGCTTTGTGGGCATTCAGCGGGTGCTGTTTGCCACCTGCTGTGCTGTTGGTGAGTTCAACAGTGGGGCACAGTCAACAGTACAGCAGTTGTATGGTGCCATGGGCCTGGCAACTGGCCAGCAGCTGATTGCCTCAGCTGCAAAAGCTGACCGCAAGCGACTGAGGCAGTCGGTGCGACAAGAAGCTACCCGCACGAAGGAAGCGAGGCGTGCGGATAAACTTTACCGTGTTGAAGTTAGAGGGAGTAGTGGTGCCAAAGACTACGGAGATGGCGCATTTTAGGGCCCAAAACAATTACTGCTCTAAGGACAAATAGTAGTCTTTCAGTTTTCCTTTATTAGATGATATCATCACTGATAATAGTAATGTCACCAGAGTAATACACTTCTTTTGAAGATCTTTTTTCCAGCTACTGACTTTTGAACAATGTGTTCACATGAATAGTTATGTTATTTATCAACCACCTTGTAACTTCACATAGTACATGGTGATATAGTATTCTCTAGGGAGTAACATCATCATTTCAAGACATCAGGGGCCGGTTTCATGAAGCGTACTTAAACTACGCAGTTACTTAGCGCTACGCAAGTGCGTAAACTCCAATTCTTGCGTAGCTAAGTAGTTGCATAAAATTAAGCAAAGCGGGTTTCATGTAGCGCGCATGACCTATTTCTTAACTAAGTAGGCGCGTAAAGCTGTCACGTGGTTAGATTAGCGTCATGATACGGGTAACCCCCGGGATTCCCCTTCCCACTTTCCCGCTAGCAACATGGCAACAGCACGCGACGCTGCCGGTTCCGAATCGAATTTCAGTGATGAGGAGTTGAGTTGTTTGCGCTGTTGTGCTGCATTTGTGTTGTGGATAAATGGCGTGAGCAGCCAGTCTTGGAGCATGTAGCCACTGTCGCCGAGGATGTATCCTTCAAGTGGCCGGGATACCGTTTTGAACACATTGAACACGGGACTCTCCCGCAGAATGCGTGCGTTGTGCACCGATCCCGGCCAGCTCACAACACTGTTCATGAGCATGGCATCGGCATCACAGGGGGGTTAGGGTGCCCCTAAAAATCTATAAAAAAATGGCATTGTGTATATTTTAGCATAACTCACCATCTCTCACCAGTTACAACCCTCTAAGTTAAGAAATAAGAAAAACAGATCCGAGACACTCCTGTTCCCTTAATGTGGAATGCCAATTTTATATACAATTAAAATGTGTGTATACAAATTGTATACAAGGTCTGATAGACTATGGAAGCTAATATTTGGAATTTTAAAGCATTCGATTTGTTGTTGTACATGTATCACATAATAATATAGAAATACTACAGTTCGATTTTGTTTAATTTCTAAAACTAAATATTAGATTGACAAATATTTGTTTTAATAATACGCCATGCAATGGCCATAATCAGTTACAGTTATTAATTAAAACATTATTCGTGTTGCTGTTAATTAATTTAATTAGCAAGCGTAGCTCCATGCCTTGGACCACCCAACACGCGACCAAACAACGCGCGACGAACGGGACTCGCCACGGCAATGCCCTAAAAATAGCGCAGCATAACTAAATCTAGTACAGTCGCCATACGTTCAGCCTGAATGCTCCACTGCAGGCTGATTATCGCAATCCTGTTCAAAAATTATGCGACATCATCGAACAAAATCTAGTTTCCGCACTTGTAAATCATGTTTAATTATCACACAACATGCATAATTTGAATAGTGGAAAACTGACAAATGGCATCGGTGATGCACGAAGTTGTATATCGGGCGATAACATAGGTAAACCGACATGTTTGCACTTCAACTGATCGTAACTTTTGTTTCTCTGACGGCATCGATTTCGTGTAACATCAACAGTCGGGGCTACCTACCTGACAAAAACAATTTCCATAATGACCCCCCGTCGCATCCGCCCCGCTTCATGGTCCACAAGGTTGCCAATCAAATCTTTCTCTGAAGTAGATACAGTGACAAGTCCAGCCTGTTTTCGGTGCCTGAGAGTCCAGGAAGTTGCTCATTTAATCATCAAAAGTAGATATACTTTGTTTCAACATAATTATTGTGCGCTACACTGTTACTCCTGTCGCATTAGCACTTCAAAGGGATGCTAGTTTAGATACATCCAATAAGCTACATTGTGTTAATTACAGCTGTCAAAGTACCTGCAAGGCCAGACATGTCCAAGTGTTTACGTCTGTAGAGCATCACCTTGGGAAAGACGGCGCCAGTGAATAGCCAATAATCATCCAACGAGCTTCTAAAGTTACAACACACAGCAGGAACATTATAATTATTACTAACAGTCAATGACAAAGTTAAATTGTTGAACTCAAATAAAAACCTTTGAATAAAAAATGGTTAATTTTATATTGCAATTACAATACTCATTTTATATTATTCTAAGACAGTTTACAATTATATCCATAACTTTCAGAAAACCATAACTATGTAATGTAATGGTTCTACCTAACGTCATCTTCATTAATTTTTTTTCACTATATAATTCTACACCTGTACATTTTATTAATATCTAGACGCGCATTAATGACACTGATAATAATATGCTCACGTGCCACGGCAGTCAGCAGGCTGGTGGCAGTCGGTTGTAACATTGTACACAGGCACAGCAATGGTTGACTCACCGTACTGACTTTGTAGAACTGGTACTGGATTAAATATGTGTTGATCAATTGTAACAAGTGAATGAGAGTTTCTTCAGGGTATCGCGAGCAGCAGTATTGATAGATTTAGCAATTCTTTAATGTGTATCATTTTCTGTAGTCGGATATTTGTATTCCCGTAATAAGGCGGCAGTTTCCGTAATGCCGTGATCTGAGGTGAATTTCCGTAATGAATACTGAGAATCCATAATGGTAGGCAGCCCTGCAACAGTGAACACCACACATCTCCTCGTTGGTTGATTAAAATCCATACGTTCCCAATATGATTACAAGTGTGGGTTTTCGATTGCGACCTGTGTTTTTGCGAAAACCGTACCTTCGCGACGCGCCGTCGGCATGAAATTCTTAGCGCGCATTTTCGCTAAATCGCGGACGACAAGTTCGTCAAATAAAGGAATACTTCTAAAAACTTTATACCATTGTAAATAATGTTCTGTTGTCGTTCCAATGGTATTAAATATGTATCATTTAACGCGGACTGAACGATGTAAGGACTTCGTGACCGGTGGTTTGTCATAGTTTTGCACCAGATCCAACAGCCGCAGCGGCCGCTGTGGTAATGCTAGTTACTGTGATAGTCACTGTTGTCTGTTAGTGGTTGCCGGTGCCTTTGATGCGGTTACAATTACGTCTAGGAAATCATTTGGGAACGGAAAGAGCTGGTTCTTCCCAGGCACTAATCATTACAGCAATACACTCAATTGGTGCCTGCGTAACATCACCCAATCAGTTCACTAAACTGTCCAATCGAGCCTCGTCGTAATCGACGAGTGCTTATTGGAACTCCCCGCTCTGATTATTTGGGCTACGCAAGTGTTGCCTGCTTTTCAAACAGCCACCGCTAGCGGTTAGGTGACAATTACCCTAGCAAGTCGAGGCCTTAACTGGTTTCTGACGTGTGTCGGGCAGCTGGCCAGGCGATCCGGATGGTCGATTTTCAAAACCAATCTCAGTAGATTTTGTAACTGGCTTCGCGGCAGTTTCAAATACGTCATAAAAATGGCATGGACGGGGCTGTCCAGCGCAAAAAAATACGGCATGGACGAATATGGAAGCGCCAGCCTGGCGGACCCGTCCACAATCAATTTCACCCCGTCCAAAATCGCGATTTTCGTGTGGACGGGTCTCTGGGTGAGGCCCTGGTTGTATTTGAACGTTCTATGAAAAATACAATAAAATGAAAAGTTCTGAATATATTTGAGTCTAGTTTTCATTATCATGCAGCTGAAATATACAGCTACATTTGTCACACTGCATGCATGACCATACAACCGCACAATAATTATTTTGTCACTGGGCAAACTTGGGTTTCTACTTTACCCTCGTTCTGATGTTCATGAAGAATAGTCTAAAATTTTACATGGGTCTACCTAAAAAAACCATAAAAAACTTCTGAGTATATTTGATTAATTTGTTCTGTACTCATTAGCTTATATACATGGCTATATTTCTCTAATTGGATATTGACACATACAACCACTCGGAAATTAGCTAGTAGTAGGGCAAACAAAATATTTCTTTGTATTTATTTTATATAAACTTTAAACAGTTATATCTTCATGATTATTTTATGTTATGCAAATATAATCACTGCATACTAATAAAGGGTCTTTTTGCCAACAAAATGATAGCTCAATCATATTTTTGTGATATGTATTAGCAAAGTTGTGATTTTGTTAAAGCACCCCTACAAATTGTGTACACCGTGGCTGTTTACCATTGGTCACCTGCAGGGTTAAAGAAATGTAACTTATCATTACGAATACTTGTATTTATGTTATCATGTGACATGTCACAGGTGTTACGTCCATTCCTGCTGCGTCGACTCAAAAAGGATGTTGAGAAACAGATGCCAAAGAAGTATGAGCATGTCATCATGTGTCGTCTGTCAAAACGTCAACGCTTCCTCTATGACGACTTCATGTCACAGACCAAGTTAGTGCATCTCATATTTTCTCGGCTCTTCATAAACTCGTCATGTCATAGTGTTTTGTTTCATCTTGGTGATGTAATCACTAAAAGTATTTGATTTGTTGATATTGTGTCAATAACATTGCCCCATATATAATGTCTTTGTTGAAACGTTTGCAATTAATTTACAACCATTGTGTTTTAAGATGGGTCACACAAGAAGTAGTTGTCTTTGAACACTGGGCATTTCTACAATGCCTTTACAATTTTTTGGCAAAATTAAATAAAATTGCCACTCAAAGCTACAAAATCCAGGTGTCAAATGGACAAGGTTGACTTTGGTTTATGGAGATATATCAAAAGTCCAGCCATTTTTCATACATGTGTAACGCATCCCAAGGTATATGTTTTGTTTTTATACATATTCGCACTGGTAGCATTTACACGATCAGTAGGTAATTCGCATACATCCTTTGTACTCTTGGTGATTGACACTGTTGTGTTATGTAGGACGAAGGAGACGCTGGCGACAGGACACTTCATGAGTGTCATTAACATCCTCATGCAGTTACGCAAGGTGTGCAACCACCCGAATCTGTTTGACCCTCGCCCCACCGTCTCGCCTTTTCAGATGTCTGGCGTCACATACACAACCGCATCCCTTGTCCTGCGTGCGCTGGAGCGTGACCCGCTTAAGGTAAGCCTTGCTACTTCTACAGCGTTACATTATTAGCACGTTTGCACTTACATTTGTGGGAATTACACCCTAGAGGTTAACAGAATTCTTTGTGATGATAATATTCAGCTTCAACAAAGATATATGGGATAATATTGATGAAATTATGTGATTTGTGGTGGTGGTTACTGATATTTAAAAGCAATCGGCTAGTTTTTGGTTTATACATAAATGAGGTGCCTTGATGCATGTGTGGCATTTGAGAGATGATAAAACTAGCAAGGGCTCTGTAAAACCTAGAAATCAGTCGCAGTGAATGTGGACTGTGTTTGTTTCAGTACATTGACTTGACGGAGCTACATTCGTGTCTGGCTGACCTTGAACTGACATTGCCAGCCTTTGCGGCACATCGCATACGTAAGCTGCAGACGCCACGACAGCTTATTGTTGAGCTTGACAATCGGCCGACACCCGTGTCACCACTGAGACATGATGATGATGCCAAGCCATTTGTCTTCCTTAGTCATTCACCAATGTCGGTGGTGAGTCAGTTGTTTGTGTACTTGATTGCCACGTAGCATTGTTTAAGATGTGTTAGTGTCTTCGGTGTGCTGCCTAGAAGTGTCTCGTAGAGTAATACTGGTTCATTTTGTCATCAGCTGTTGCTTTCTCTGCCTTGCCGACATCCTGCATGCGCCTACATAGTTGGCTTGTAGTTCTAATATAGTGCAGTCTTGTAGTTGCCTCGCTCTTATAAGGCTTGTAGACATGCTTGCTGGTTAATCACTTGCACATGTGTTTGTTGTTAGATTACTACAACATAACTGTTACATCTGTCCAGCATAGAGCCTGCTTCTTTATGCATTTGGTGTCATTAAGGCCAGACACCCCATGTTACTGAATTTTCACAATATTTTTCCAACTGAAATCAACACTGCTGATTCTACATTGGAATGGTATAGTGCTATTGGTAAATCGCTTAACTTGAAGCAGTTTTTATGTGTTTTGCAATAGGATCTGGTTACAGTTGTGCTATTAGTTAGTTATTTTATATCTGTTGCAATGTCAGTCGAGACAAAGAGTCACCATTGCGTTGTTTCATGTGCGGTGGTGCTGATGTTTCTCGTACAGTGATGTGCCAGCCTTGCCAGAGCTTCGTACTTATACGTTGGTTCTACCTTCCCGGCTCGCCACATTTATTCATTACCTACCTACATAAAAAGCATTTTTTGCCAAAATATGAATTATTTAACAGTTACTCATTGTCCAACAGTCTTATAGGAGTCCTCAGATAGACTTGTCAATTGTCACATTTCATGCCTTTCTCTTTGTGCTCATAAGCAGTTTCACACAATTATTCACACTAGTTTTACAACCAACTCTGTGCTCTGTCTGAGGTAGTTTCAGAAGCCAATAACATTAGTTGAAATGTGAATCGAGGCAAAGAGTCACCATTGCGCTGTGTTGTGTGTGATGGTGCTGATGTTTCTCGAACAGTAATATACCAGCCTTGCCAGAGCTTCGTACTTATACGTTGGTTCTACCTTCCCGGCTCGCTACATGTCTACTTAATATAAGATAATTATATATCTCTAAATTAGTTTTGTCATGGATCAAGCATGTCGATATGATGTAATCAAATCCATTATGCAATCTTCTATAAAAAAAATTCTTTCAAATGTCTGCATTTGGAAACGGGATATCTCTGGTAATAATTATGCTGTATAAATAATGTTTTCAGTGTTGCATTCTGCATATTCTACTGTGAGCAATGATTAGATACTTTTTTTAAATCATGAATAGTTTGAAAGATATATCCATATTTGTTGCCATAAAACAAGAATTTTTGTCGTAGTTTACAAAAAAAATAAAAACAACATTTCAAAAAATGCTCTGATCAATGCACAATAAAATATATAGGGAACATGGATTTGCAAGAATTATAACTATATATGGGTTCGATAAAAAATGGCAGTGTTTCCAAATTTACCAATATTTGCTCAAAATGGTGGCCATTTTGTTTGTTACCATGGAAACGGGGGGGGGGATCTGGCAGAAAAAAGTTCAATATATTTCACTCAATAAGACCCATTTCATGCATTGGGCAGAAAAAATGGAACTGCACAAATTAAAAAATAATCATCTACCTGCCGTGTCTGGCCTTAAATCATCACATTACCTTATATGTTTTTTATGATTCATGCTGGAATATGGACTTGTAGTCTTTATGCCTACCTTCTGCTAATGCTTTATGTGTGCACAATTCATGTACGTAACAATTTCACACTGCTTCCACGGCCAGGCCTACGCGATGGTGACAAGCAAATACTCTAAAGTGAGTACCAGACAAGTGTTACGTAACTGACAGTCTGAGACGTAAATCCCCAGCACGTGTTTGTCTGTAGCCTGCTGGTTTGAGCTGTCTCGCACATCACACACTGTCCATATATTATCGTTAGACGCTGCTTATCTAATGCCGTCTGACAGTAGGAGTGGACACACACTAACATAAAAAGCTATATTAGACAACATTACATGGAATATTCTACAACTTGACATATCAAGTGTTACATACACTGTATATAGAATCTAATGTATAGGTGCTAGTCTAGGCTAGTGCATAAGTTTTCTGGCAGTTTTAGTGCAATGTAGGTAGGCTTTTGTGTTACTTTTTTCTCTTTGTTCTCATAAGCAATTTCACACAATTATTCACACTAGTTTTACAACCAACTCTGTGCTCTGTCTGAGGTAGTTTCAGAAGCCAATAACATTAGTTGAAATGTGAATCGAGGCAAAGAGTCACCATTGCGTTGTGTCGTGTGCGATGGTGCTGATGTTTCTCGAACAGTAATATACCAGCCTTGCCAGAGCTTCGTACTTATACGTTGGTTCTACCTTCCCGGCTCGCTACATGTCTACTTTATATAAGATAATTATATATCTCTAAATTAGTTTTGTCATGGATCAAGCATGTCGATATGATGTAATCAAATCCATTATGCAATCTTCTATAAAAAAAATTCTTTCAAATGTCTGCATTTGGAAACGGGATATCTCTGGTAATAATTATGCTGTATAAATAATGTTTTCAGTGTTGCATTCTGCATATTCTACTGTGAGCAATGATTAGATACTTTTTTTAAATCATGAATAGTTTGAAAGATATATCCATATTTGTTGCCATAAAACAAGAATTTTTGTCGTAGTTTACAAAAAAATTATTTAAAAAATAAAAACAACATTTCAAAAAATGCTCTGATCAATGCACAATGAAATATATAGGGAACATGGATTTGCAAGAATTATAACTATATATGGGTTCGATAAAAAATGGCAGTGTTTCCAAATTTGCCAATATTTGCTCAAAATGGTGGCCATTTTGTTTGTTACCATGGAAACGGGCAGAAAAAAGTTCAATATATTTCACTCAATAAGACCCATTTCATGCATTGGGCAGAAAAAATGGAACTGCACAAATAAAAAAATAATCATATCTACCTGCCGTGTCTGGCCTTAAATCATCACATTACCTTATATGTTTTTTATGATTCATGCTGGAATATGGACTTGTAGTCTTTATGCCTACCTTCTGCTAATGCTTTATGTGTGCACAATTCATGTACGTAACAATTTCACACTGCTTCCACGGCCAGGCCTACGCGATGGTGACAAGCAAACACTCTAATGTGAGTACCAGACAAGTGTTACGTAACTGACAGTCTGAGACGTAAATCCCCAGCACGTGTTTGTCTGTAGCCTGCTGGTTTGAGCTGTCTCGCACATCACACACTGTCCATATATTATCGTTAGACGCTGCTTATCTAATGCCGTCTGACAGTAGGAGTGGACACACACTAACATAAAAAGCTATATTAGACAACATTACATGGAATATTCTACAACTTGACATATCAGGTGTTACATACACTGTATATAGAATCTAATGTATAGGTGCTAGTCTAGGCTAGTGCATAAGTTTTCTGGCAGTTTTAGTGCAATGTAGGTAGGCTTTTGTGTTATTTTTTTCTCTTTGTTCTCATAAGCAGTTTCACACAATTATTCACACTAGTTTTACAACCAACTCTGTGCTCTGTCTGAGGTAGTTTCAGAAGCCAATAACATTAGTTGAAATGTGAATCGAGGCAAAGAGTCACCATTGCGCTGTGTTGTGTGTGATGGTGCTGATGTTTCTCGAACAGTAATATACCAGCCTTGCCAGAGCTTCGTACTTATACGTTGGTTCTACCTTCCCGGCTCGCTACATGTCTACTTTATATAAGATAATTATATATCTCTAAATTAGTTTTGTCATGGATCAAGCATGTCGATATGATGTAATCAAATCCATTATGCAATCTTCTATAAAAAAAATTCTTTCAAATGTGCATTTGGAAACGGGATATCTCTGGTAATAATTATGTTGTATAAATAATGTTTGTCTGTAGCCTGCTGGTTTGAGCTGTCTCGCACATCACACACTGTCCATATTATCGTTAGACGCTGCTTATCTAATGCCGTCTGACAGTAGGAGTGGACACACATTAATGGTAGGAGTGGACACACACTAACATAAAAAGCTATATTAGACAGCATTACATGGAATATTCTACAACTTGACATATCAAGTGTTACATACACTGTATATAGAATCTAATGTATAGGTGCTAGTCTAGGCTAGTGCATAAGTTTTCTGGCAGTTTTAGTGCAATGTAGGTAGGCTTTTGTGTTACTTTTCTTGCTCAGATTATTTAGATAAAAACAGCGGCTTTAAAGACATTTTGTTATTGTCTGAGATGAATGTTAGTCATGTTTCTGTGTGTGAGACATGTAGTGTAGCACATATGTTGGTGCCTTCGCTGTGCTGTGTGGAAGTGTCTCGTAGAGTAACGCTGGTTCATTTTGCCGTCAGCTGTTGCTTTCTCTGCCTTGCTCACATCCTGCATGCACCTACATAGTTGGCTTGTAGTTCTAATGTAGTCTTTGTAGAACATGGTATATTGTAGTTGCTTGATTTGAAACTGAAATATATTTATGTGCGGGATACAGATGGCAGCACATGTGGTAGTGCCTTCAGTGTGCTGCGTAGAACTGTCCCGTAGAGTAACGTTGGTTCATTTTGTCGTCAGCTGTTGCTTTCTCTGCTTTGCTGACATCCTGCATGCACCTACATAGTTGGCTTGTACCTGTAACATACTGGAGTCTTGTTCTAATATATCATGCTGTTTTGTAGTTGCCTGTTTACAGCACAACAGAAAAGTTTTTAGTATAAGAATTGTTTGTACTGGATGTTTTGCTCAAATCTTTCTGTAATGTAAAACATCAATGAGTTTGTCATTACACAGTGGGTTATCAGGGAACATTTTGTGTTGAAAATTTTGATTAGCAACAATTGCTAATCAATTTGGAAATTGTAGCAATTTTTTAAGGCAATTAAGATATAAATGCATTTTTTTGGCAAAATGTGGATAAAGATGACGACTGCTAACAGACTGGAAACTTGATGCAATTTTGCATGCCGTAATAACGAAACGAAGGTTTCGTTTGGTACTTAATACGATATGCTTAAGCACAAACTAGTATACGGACATTTTATTACCGCCAAATATGGTTTGTGATTTTACATGATGAGTTTTGGTATTGCGTAGCAATCTGCGTACCTTGTATCGCGATTCACGATGCAATACTGAACAAAATGTTCCCTGATTAAGGTTACATGATTGCATCATTGACAACATCTTTGATTGTTATGATAATTGTCGTTGTATAGTAACAGGAAGCTGCTTACTGTTGACATTTGTTATGTGCAGGCTTCTGGCCGCTCTTCACCCTTCACCCCAGTCCACCACCGGTCAGACTCACCACTGCTGTCTGGCCGGTCATCACCACTAGTCCAGTCACCTGCAGTCATTCCTACACCCTCCACAGTGATATCAACACAAGGTTGGTGACTGTTTTCAGTGTTTAGTGAAGAACTGGTCTGTTTGTTCTGGGGTGATTCTGTGGGGTGCAGTTTGGGAGAAGAAAAGTTTGTGTTGATGTTGTCAAAGTTAGTTTTTCTTTTACTGATCCAAATTTCTTTGCAAGAACAAATAGTGATAAAGGTAATGTGAGTGTTGATGCTGTTACATATTCAATACAGACATAGTACTGTATGCACGTGGCCACTTACCAAGAGCAGTTGTTTGTCTGTACTTCTGTGTCGTTGCCGTGGCCACAGAGCAAATTCACGCACACTGAGATGTGTGTGAGAGACATTGTCCCTGTTCGAATATCGTGGTAACCAGTAAATGGCTGGGTACACACTGGCATTGATACCAGTCATTCATGTTGATGCAAAATGTTGATAAATGTATTCGATTGTGGTGTCTGTTAATTGCCAAATTTAATCCTTTTTAACATCAATAGTCTTGCAGTAATGTTACTCCTGTTCCTGGTGAGGGTCAGGTACACTATTGTCGAATCACTATGTTCTTTCCATAACTTCCTGTCAGCTGCCCGCCCTCTCCATCTTTCATCCTCACCCGATCGTCTCATGTTGTTGCAACTGTTTAATGTAAAATAAACATACAAATATAAAAATGGCTTACACAGGCTTACCGTACCAGTGGAAAACTGAGGGACTGGCCTTTTAAAAAATATACAATTTTATAGTCTCTGTGAAGTTTGTGTACAAGATTTGATGGTCTCAACTTTCCATTAGTTTTAAATATAGATTTAATTATTTGCCTTTGGTTGCAGCTGCTAGCATGGTCTGTCCGACCAATGCTGTAGCCAACGTGATGACCACTCCAGCCGCAGTGACCACTACACAGGTGGACCAGCTGCCTGGCTACCGGCCAACGGCCACAACCAAAGTGACTGCCTCATTACAACAGGGTGAGTGAAGGGGCATTGATGTAGATCCTGTGTGTGTTGCCACTTACCAAGAGCAGTTGTTTCTCAGTACATCTGTGTCGTTGCCGTGGCCACAGAGCAAAATCCCATGTACTGAAGTCATTGTGACATTTTCGTGCAGGGGGACATCATTTGTAACTAATATCACACTGGAATGAGTGCTTTGTTGGGTCGTTTTTATAGTGGTGTGTGCTTGCTTTCTGGTGGCGGGTTATGACTAACTGGTGTTGCTTTGACAAAGAGATTATATCTACTATGACGTGGATAATATAGTGTCTCCACATGCATCATGACAACGTTGACTTTACTAGAGATTGCTGTATGTTCAGCCAAATGGTATGGATATACATAATGCAGATTATTTTCAAATAATACTGTCAAGGTATTTATTGGACTTCAGGTTTTTTAGCAAACACCAATTTTACCGTTTTTTAATTGCAAGTTCTAAACGTGATTTGTTAACTCAGAAGTAGGGCAGATTGCCAATAAAGTTGGCTGTGGCACGCTTGAGATTTATTTGATTGATTCTACCAGCCGAGTATATTTTACATGTGTATGCGTTCCACAGAATCATCTGTAAGTTGCGTGTGCATAAAATTGTGCAGTAATGTCATGCAGTACCTTACATACACTGTCACTGTGACCACTCTCCTCGTACGTAATTTGTGAATAACCCTTGGTAACTAACCCAGCCTGCTGGTGACAGTGTGTTCAGCGTCGGTGGCGACTACAACCACAGCGGGGGGTCAACAACGACACCCCGTGCTGACATCGCAGCCAATCACTGTGCAGATCCAGAACACCCCACAGGGTCCGCGACTGATGATCCCCTCTGGACAGCTGTCTCAGCTGCCAGGTGTGTGATCATTTAACTTTCGTCTTCATAATCTGTTCACGCTGCGGTCTGTCGTAGGCATTAAATAATTGACCAGTCCTCCATTGAGTTGCTAAAGATGTTTGTTATTTCTAGAATGCAATATTTACTGTAGGCAAAACTTTCTTTATGTAATCATCGATGGTTTTTGTCTCGTAGCGTCAGTTGAAATGTGCCAAATTTTGTGTGCTGTGTATTAGAAATTTGTAGGTTGAAATGGAAAGTGCAAAAATATTTTTATGCAAGCACCAACACAAGTCATGAATAGTAATGAAATAAGGCCAAATGAATGACGCTTATTAAAGAAATTAAGTTAGAGAGAGAAATGTGGGCACTACATCCCAAGGCCAGGCCTGTGACTGAGCCCATACTAGTCTCCTGTACCTCTGGATGACAAAGCCCACATTTCGGCATATACAACATTAGCAGTATTGTTATAGAGATATATAAATTAAAATATTTGTCTGCATACAGTGTAGAAATGGGTATGCAAGAATTAAAGAAATTGCTTATCTCACGTGCACATGTTAGGTCAATAATTTATTGTTGTTGTTATTATTGTTTTCTGTTTGCTCATTTCAATTTCTTAGCTGTGCATAACAGATTTTTGGTTTTTATTACAATATACAAAGTCGTTACTTGTTTACTTTCCACCAGGATCTGATATAATGCTTCATGTGCTGTGATGATACTATGTGACGGGCGGACTGAATCTAACAAGTGGAATGTCACCTAACTGAGCACATAGTTAGAACATTTATGCCAACGTGCTAGGAAACATAAAAACATAAACATCAAATACAAAATTGGAAATAAGAGTGTCCTATGTATTTCTGCAGCTTGCAAGCTTCCTGCCTATGCAGTTGGCACAAATATTGATGCCTCTCACCTAGGATTGTTAACCCAGTGGACAGTTGTCACTCATCGTATTCGCAAAATTCAAATATCATTTTGATTCCCTCATCAGTGATGCACATCTAGGACGGTTATTCTAATTCTTATTCAGTTGTAAAGTGAACCTCTTTCTAAAGGTTTTTCACATTTCCTACTGACTTGATGCATCTGTGAGGATGGGGGAGGATACAGTGGTGTACTTGTTTGAACCCTGTGAAACACTTGTTGATAAACATCTACCCAGACACGTGGCCACTTACCAAGAGCAGTTGTTTGTCTGTACTTCTGTGTCGTTGCCGTGGCCACAAAGCAAATTCACGCACACTTTCTCTGTTTGATGTGTGTGAGAGACATTGTGCCTATTCGAATGTTTGATGATAACCAGACTCCCAGTAAATGGTTGATATGATATCTGTGTGCCCGAGTCGTTTATTCACCTGTTTAATTTTTTGATTTTTTTGCAGGTTTCTTCCAAGTTGTACAGACGTCTACGGGTCAACAGATTGTGACGTCTCAGTTGACGTCACAGTCACTGGTGTGCACACCACAGGAGACACAAGGTGGGTTTCATAAGCTGTCTAGACATTTACTTCATTGTCTTGTACCTTGTGGTATCTGTTGTATTTGAGTAGTGCTATATAGTGTGTATTCGATGTGAATATACAATAGAACCTGTCTTGATGGACCAACCTCCTACTAAGCAAAAATGATCTGTCAGGACCGGTAGTCTTCCCATAACAGGTCATTTGACATGGGAAACAAGACACAAAAACAGTGATTTTCCAAGGCAAGGAAGCTGTGCTAAGACTGGTTCTACTGTATTGTGTGTGAGTTTTCTCCAATTGTGTGTTGTTTTCTGCATTGTTCTGCTGCTTTGTAGTTACAAAGTGCATGGTTTCATACAAGCACAGAAGTGCATATAATATGATTTGTGACAGCCACAATTTCCATGGTGTAAAAGTTAGTTTATGGTGTGTGTGTGTGTGTGTGTGTGTGTGTGTGTGTGTGTGTGTGTGTGTGTGTGTGTGTGTGTGTGTGTGTGTGTGTGTGTGTGTGTGTGTGTGTGTGTGTGTGTGTGTGTGTGTGTACCTCATTTTGTTTTTATAGAAACTAAATCATTCAACAATCATTTCCCAATGCTCACACTTCATTCTGTATTATTTGACTGATCACACACAAACAGCTGCATTCACACAAGCCACTCTGTTGTTGCAGTAGTTGCTGGACAGGCAACATCTGCGGCTACCATGGTAACACTGACCAATAAACCAGCGACTGTGACAATCACGTCCAAGGCCAAGCCAGTTGTTAGAGTGTCGCCCATGATGATGACTAGCAATACTACAGCTACATCGACAGTTGCAGGTAGGGGTCTCTGTCGATAACATCTGTGGCTGAACAGTGTCGATTATGCTTGCAGATGTACACATTTGAGTTTACTTAAACTTTTGTCTAAAAAAAATTCTAAATTACAACTGATTGTGAAATATTAAAGCTACTTTCACGATCGGTTTAGCCTATTGTGAATCATGTTTGTCGACTTTCATATCTGTAGTGTCAGTGGTTATATGCAGTTCCATATGAATTCACTTTCCAGCGATAGAAATAAGCAACAAAATTATCACTAGTCGGCCAAAATCTTAACTTTTCCGAGTAATTGTTGCAGTGAATCAAAGCTTTTTTTTTAAATACTGTTGCGCACAATCTGATCTCAAATGTATTTTCTTAATACTTGTTTTTATGCAATAAACAACACAAATCCAATGTAGCAGAGAATCAAAATTGGCCAAATGTATGACGTTTTTTATTGAAGTTGGACTGCTTATCGTGCAGCCAATTTGGGAATGACATTAACAGGAACGTGAGCTCTAAAATCCAAACCTGATATGACACTGAACCCATGTACAGTGTCATCCTTCCGGTTTCTCAGATCCCATATTCCTACAATCTTGACAATAACAATATACATGATTCGTCCCTACCTTGTAATGGACTAAAAACCACTACATGTATAAACATTAGATGTTAATAATACATACATGCCCCACCAAAAACACAAATTCTACTTAACAAGGGGGTAATTCACCACAAGGTCACCAAAGACACTGTGACCACCCCACCTCATTAAACAAACTGTCAACCAATTTGGCCTAAACACCTTAAGGGGAGGTATGGCAGCTAGATAGGACACTTTTTAAAATGCATAATTAATATAATTTTTTTGCATCCAAGCTGTAGAAAAGCTATTACTGAGTAAAAAATGCATGACATTTTTTTCTGCCAGACCCCCCGTTTCCATGGTAATAAACAAAATGGCCGCCAAATGGTGGTATTCATAGCACATCTAGAAAATTGCAACACACTGGAAGTAAAAATTATATGGTAATCTAACTTAGCCTGTTGTATTCTCCTGGATATTCTCCACAATCCGTATAAAAAACATTTCAATTTTTTTAATATTTATATTTTTTTAATTTTCAAAACCGATTTATTGAAAATGCAACTTTTTTTATAGATAACTACAAAGATAAAACACAAATCCAAAATGTTTTTTATACAGATTGTGCAGAATACTCAGGAGAACACAACAATCAAAACCAGATTATCATATCATTTTTACTTCTAGATTGTTGCAAGTTTATATGGCCAAAAACGTGATTTTCTGTAAACGGCCATCAAAGTTTACACAGTGATAATATGAATAATATTATTGTAAACAAGTAAAACGTTCAATAAATTGTGTTTGTTTATCTCCCAGACATTAATTATGCACAATAAATAATATCTGAGATGAATACACCCACAGAATTTATACAATTTAGCTTTTTTTTTTTTTAATATAAAGGTCATTTGCACCATCATCTGATTGTCTGTAAACGTCCATCTGACACTGAAATGTCAAGATGTGAATAGTAATGGCTGTAAACAGCCAAAACAATTCAATTAAAGGTGTTTGTTTTCTCACAACATTAATTATGCATAACAAGCAATGTTTATGATGAAATATATCCACATGATAATAATAAAATTTTATTTATATGCCAACAAATCTGGGGCAACAGCAAGTTACAGGTTTTACTGAAAAGAACAGACGCCCATATATAAGTTGCACAGTTCTGAAAATATAAGTTAACAAAGCAATAACTTAGTCTTATATACCACACAGTTAACATGTCAAGCCCAAGGGCAAGGCCTTGTTAACAGGCCTGCTGTCATCACGCATCAGTACTAGCTTTGTCCGGCTACAGGACGCACTATTTGGCAAAGCTGCAGTCTCTTTAACTATCATACCGTCACTGGTGCCAATAGTAACATTAGCACAAGCCCCACACTCAGCCATGGCAACGGGCAGCGAAATCGAAGTGACAGCTCCGACTGGCATTGCCGCGTCTTCGCCAGCGTTTCTGACACGCGACGAAATTAACTTGCGTTTTCCCCACGCAGAAGCCGCCAATAACTGCTGCCTTTTCTTCACAAATGACATTCAGCCACAACGTCCCTTTCCGCAACTTTTCTCTATGCTAACTAACTCTAAACTATCTCTTATCAACATCGTCAGAAACAAAACTCACATCGCTCGAGAAAACCGCCATATTTGATAAACAATGGGAAGTAGCAACAAGTGGCATGCTGGGAGAGTTTTGCACTCGCGCAACTTCGTAAACCAATCAGAGTGTTCGTAGACACGAGGCGCGTCACGGAACTTAGCGGATGATGACACGACGGTTACCGAATGCCAAATAAGGTAATTCTCGGCAAAATATAGCTTGCATAAATAACGATGTTGGCCGAATGCTTTCACAAGGGCGGGATTACCGACTACGGTGATTGACAGACGACGTTTTGGCGGTTCCAAAAATATCAAACAAGATGGCGTAAGTCGAAGGAAGGACCGCGTTGTCATGGCGTAAACATTGACAACTTTCAGCGCATTTCGCGTCTTCCCAATAAAAATGGATATATCAGTGTGATATGGGTGGACTTTATACACGAATAAAAGTCGTTTAGAGGTATGTTGTTGGTCTAAAAGTGAAGTTTATTTATAGTAAACGTACAAATCTTCTATCTGGCGCTGGAAAATTAAATGGACATATTTTTTCAAAAAAGCGTAAATTAGCACCCGTACCAGGCCTTAAGCAATTCGGATGTATCTCCGGAAGGCATCCGACGCCCACCTGCCCGCCACCCTGATTTGTGCATCAGACTCCCCTCGCAAGGCTGCCGCAGTAGCTGCACCAATGCGAAAGCTGTGACCTTTAAAGGAACTAGACTTGTACCCACAAAAGCTGAGGAGTTGTTTTAGGGACGCATCAAACTCATACCGCAGCATAGGCTGTCCATCTGGGTATGTAAACAGAATACCATGGGCTGGACCACGGACCCATATAAACTCTCTTAGACAAGCTGCTGGGTAGATGAGTGATCCCTGTAAACATTCGCCTCTCACCTGCAGTGATTGTGGGCCCTGTCGAGCACTGTGCTTAAAACGTTGGAAAGACACATTAGCACAACATACATGGGTGATAAAACATGTAAGGGCCCGCTTCGAATATTGTCAGTGGTACCTACAGCCCAAAACGTATCGGCTCTTCCGTGTATTGTACCCGACATGACTCACAATGATGGTACTCTTCATGTATGTATAAATCAATAAATATTGTTCGTAGAATAGGTAAATTAAACAAATTGTTTAGTGATCTGCCAAACAGCAACTTGCCGCCATGTTTTCAAATGCGGCACATCACTCGCGCACTGGTTGTGATTGGAAAAATTACGTGCAACGAAGAGACGGTCGCACGGAAATGGAGAAGATTCTATAGCAAGAGACACATCGCAGAGATAGAGACGACATCGTCGCATGTGACATACTGCTTACACAAAGCAACCAGGCTGCAGCACATCGCATGCGACGGTGTCTCTTGGTCGCTGCAACTACGTCGCATCGTGTAAAGCCACCTTTATGAAAGATCGACTGAATACCTTTTTATTACAGGTGCAAGACAGTCGGGTGTTGCCACAACATCCGAGACTCAAAGTGTCCCAGCAGTGGAAGAGATTCCATTCATCACCAAGAAACCAATGGAAGAACGCTCACCACTGTTCATGGTAGGTTCACTTCTATGTCCAGTGTGTTGTTGCAGTGGTCTCACTCATTTGAAGATGAGCCACTTTTTTAACCCTTCAGATTCCACCAAAATCCTGTCAGATAGTTCTTAGTGTAAATAATTAAGTTATTACTTAGAATGAACTGGTGAACTTGTTGTTTTATTTGTGTATGTAGTCATTTATATGTAATAAATTAAAATTGTATGTGACAAGAAAGAGCCATAGAATGTTGGTAATACAATGTCACTGTAAAAAAATACTAGCTGTGTGCCAATGATGAGGTCTCATTGTAAAATACAATATCATAATGTTTTGTCGAACCTGTCAGTAATTTTTGTCGTAAAATTCGGTGATTAAAATTTCTTACAATTTTGCAAAAACTTCACGGCGGATAATGAAAATTAACGGTAACACGATTCAGTAGACGGCGCCACATGAAATAGCAGTATGCATAATCGTTAGATGTCGCTATGTGAAAGCATGAACCAATCAGATGCGATCTTTCTCCACGTGTGCGGTCAGCCGGCGTCTATATTGTTTATTTTAAATCTGGTTTCCTTCACGTGTTATTGAGTTTATGATTGACAATTTCCTTGAGTTATGGATGACAGTAGATTCAGAGATGAGTGGTTATTGGATGATGATTATAAAAATTGGGTTGTGTACGATTGCTGTGACATTCAGAAGTTAGTGCGATACGTGGAGCGATATCAACGTAAAGTGGACATCATCTGTCAATCATCATCATACACACACAGGCATTGCAAGCCTAACGTAGTCAAATACAAAATGTCCGAAATCGAATGAAGGAAGGAAGCACCAGAGAAAATGTATTAGTAATTAGATTGACAATATATAAATAATATTTCACTCCGTGAAGGAGGACCTTGTAGGCGGACACTGCTAATAATTTAGGCAAGTTAAGTAAAAGACTGCCAAAAATATTAAAGCATATCATTAATAAAGGCTAGGGTAAGGCAGAGCGAAAGACAACATTTTGACAAATAAACATCAGATCTTGGACTTGCAAAGACTGACTTGTGCAGGCAATATCCCAGACTCACTGAGAAATTATGTGCACACTTGGCCTAATGAGAATCTTGGTGAAAACATGACACGCTGAGCATCATTGACATTGTGAAAAGCAATTTAATTATAGTTTAAGGCCAGACACCCCAGGTGAAATGGTGTTTTTTCCAACTCTAGTTAGAAACTATTCAAGGCGCTTTACATGTAAAATAGTAATAAAGCAAAACAGTAATTAATTAAGTATTTAAAAAAAATATATATATATATATATTTAAATATTAGTATTATCGTGTCATAAAGGCAAAAGATAATTGATAAAAGCTTAATGCAAAGTCTAAAAGTCATAGCAGCAGTTAAAATATTGATGAAAAGAGAATGTTTAAAAATGCTCTTAAAAGTCTCATTGTTCATTACATTCTCACAACTTGTCTGCCTGTTTCTATACCTATGATGTTGCTATTTATTGCCAACCTCCATGCTACTGGCTCTGCTCCGGCATCCATTGTTTCAATAGTGTCGGCTATCGCTTATTTCCATAAGATTAATGGTTTTGCCAACGCATCCAATTGTTTCCTGGTAGCTAAGTTGTTAGCAGGTGCGCGTAATCTCGGGTCAGTGCCTGATGTCCGTCTGCCTGTCACCCTACCAGTGCTTGCACGCTTGATACAGGCGTTACCCACGGTGTTTTCATCGATTTACAAGTGTCTCATGCTCCTTTGTACTTGCCTTCAAAGCGTATCTGCGCATTGGGGAAAGGGTGCATCGTGCCCGGAATATGGTACATGTGGGCGACATTTTACTGTCTGGAGATTTGATTGTGCTTTCGTTCCAGCGCTTTAAACACAGTGCTCAGCAGGGTCCGCAATCTCCAGGTCAGAGGCGAGTGCATACATGGGTCAGCTATCCATCCGGCTGCTTTCCTCCGGGAATTTCAGCAGGCTAGGGGTGCACTTCCAGGTTTGCTCTTTGCGCACCTCGATGGCTCCCCCATGTTGCATAGGGAATTTGATAGGTCCCTAAAGAAACTGCTGGTTTTCTGTGGTTATGAGACTGGCGCCGTTAAGGGGCACAGCTTCCGCATCGGGGCAGCCGCTGCTGCGGCTCTGGGAGGCGAGTCAGATGCACAAATTAGGGCGGAAGGTAGATGGACATCAGATGCGTTTAAGAAATACATTAGGACTGCTTGAATGAGAGCGTTAGTGTTGTCCTTTTACAGTTTTATATTCGTGGGGTGGTCACAGGTTGAGGTGACCGGTGGCATAATTGACCCCACTTTTAAGGTTTAGCCTCAGTTATGTATTGTGTAATGCGTCAGCGGGTAGTGTTGGTTTTAGATTTGGTGTGGTTGACTGGTGTGCTTGGCTAGTATTTTACTGTGCAGTAGGTCTATGGTGATTTTAGCAGTAATGACATTGTTTGATATATGATATCATGTATACCAATACTGCTTGTTTTATGTGCCGAAATGTGGGCTCTGTCAACCTGAGGTACAGGAGACTAGTATGGGCTCAGTCACAGGCCTGGCCTTGGGATGTCGAGCCCACATTTCTCTCTTATCACGTTAATAAATAAACGTCATTCATTTGGCCTTTTTTCATCACTATATTGGACTCTGTGTTGTTGCTTGCATAAATGGTGTTTTTTGACAAAAAATACTGAAAATGGTTTTCTGCTAGTTTATTATACCTTTGTATGCATACTATCAATAAAGTTAACTTCTATGACAATTACATACCTCTAAGTGAGTTTTAATCATGGATCAAGCATGTCGATATCATGTAATGAAATCCATTATGCAATCTTTGACAGCCATTTTCTCAAAAAAAAAATTTAAATGTTTGCATTTGGAAACGGGATATCTCTTGGAATAATTATGTTATGTAAATAAAGTTTTCAGTGTTGCATTCAGCATATTCTACTGTGTGCAATGATCAGACACTTTTTTAAAATCATGAATAGTTTGAAAGATATAGCCATATTTGTTAAAAAAAAACTAGATTTGTTTTCATATTTTACCAAAAAATTATTAATAAAAAAAACCGCAACATTTAAAAAAATGCTCTGATCATTGCACAACAGACTCTAGAGAGAACATGGATTTGCAAGAATTATACCTATATATGGATTCAATAAAAAGTGGCAGCTTTTCCAAATTTGCCAATATTTTCTCAAAATGGCGGCCATTTTGTTTGTTACCATGGAAACGGGGGGTCTGGCTGAAAAAAGTTCAACATATATTTTACTCAGTAGGACCCATTTCATGCATTGGGCAGAAAAAATTGAAGTTTGCACAAATTAAAAAATAATCCTATCTACCTGCCGTGTCTGGCCTTAATAGCCTTCTGTGAGAATCTTCTAATCAAAACGTATGTATAAAAAAACACCTACATACAATTACTTAAATAACAAATAAGTTTTAGTAAATTCATAATAAAAAGGAATGACACCGACTTACATCTAGTGAAAGTGTACAAATACATGACATTAAATGTTGAAAATTGTTCTTTATAACGCTCCAGAAAATGTTAATGAAAAGTCCTACTTTTTACCCCCAAAATGTTCTTGAATTTGACTTTGCTCATTCTGTATGAACATAATTTTGTAAATTAATGTGACTAGAACATTCAATTACGTTAGATACCACTGATGCATGGGTGATGACGTGTGATTGATGATTCATGGTTTGTCCTGCAGGAGGTGCTGGCTGTGAAGCGAGCGCACAGACGAGCAGAGAAGTTGGCACGACTGGCCCGTATCAACGAGGCACATTGTTCTGCCCAGCCAGTGTGTGGCAGTAACCTTCACTACACAGTCAATGTCCTTGACCCCCGCCATGAGGCAACGGCAGCCCGCGTGCCAGGCTACGTGCAGTGTGCGTGCATACACACGGCCAACTGTAGAAACACGAAAGTATTCTGGCAGCAGACGCATGCACTGCGCCATTTGGTGCATACGCCACTGCAGTATCTGAACGAGCTGAAGGAAATTCTCGACAGGTGATTATGGCGATATAAATTATACTATTTCTCTGCAATAAAATTTTTCATTTGTCTCCTTTTGGAGCGATTTTGCAAAAAAATTAACATATCTAGTATTGTTTATAGCATGCTAACTTATTTGTGCTAATGGAGTTTTTATGAATTTAACAGAGAAACTGCATTGATGCAGATTTATTCTAATATAATGTCTTGCTTAGAAAAAGTAGATGTAACATCTCTGGCTGGAAAAATAATATCTTTGCTGTTAGATTTCTTTGCTCTGTCACACTGTTTTTTCATTTGCCTGTGCAACTGGAAAGTGAGGCAAATGTTGGAATGGAAAGCTCCTGCCTTCTACTGCACTCCTCCCCTGTCTTAGAATGGCCAGGTACAGGTATTTTGTCTGACGTGGAAGTCATTTCACCATATAAAACTGGTTTTACAGTGCAGGATGTATCTATCTACAGCTGTGTCTGTCTGATAATGTACATGATGAACATGGTTTCATTTCATGGAACTTGTCTTCCCCTGCAGATTCATGATTGCCATTCCGTCCGTGGTTGCCCCGTCCATCAGTCTACACACATCGCACCCCCCACCCCACCTCGTCATGCAGCGGCGCCATCTAGAGTTGTCGCTGTGTCACCAGTTGAAGCCATTAGTTTTGCCATTGCACCATATTGAGGGCAGCATGCGCATCCACTGCCCGGAGGTGCGCCTCATACAGTACGACTGTGGTGAGTGGGCACTTCTTGTAAGATGACCGTCTAGGTAGGGGAATTTTGATTAGTGCAGTTTGGCAATGAGGTTCCTGGTAAAACCGTACCGAATGTGATCTTGTTATAACTTATTGTTTTGACTGAGACTATTCCATGAATGTTTAGTTGTTATTGAATTCTGGGTTCAGAATGTTAGGTAGGTTTGCTTTCGGTTTTTTTATTTTTTGTAGGGTGATGTATAAAATTTGTGTATATTTTTCATCATTGGGTAGGTATGGTGAAGTTTGAAAAGTGTACCAAACTACTGTGGTCATTCGCTGTATGTAAAACATTGGGACGTATTCTTACTAATGGCCAATGTCTTGTATAGCCACAGGTACCTAATGTTTAAGCTAAGGTGCACTACATGTGAAACGTTGACTGTTTTAAATATGACTTGTGTTGACAGGAAAGCTACAAGTAATGGACACGCTGCTACGGAAGTTAAAGAGTGGAGACCATCGCGTCCTCATCTTCACACAGATGACGCGCATGCTGGACGTGCTTGAGGCATTCCTTAACTACCACGGCTATCGCTATGTGCGGCTAGATGGAACCACCAAAGTGGAGCAGCGACAGGTATGTGATTCATTTATTGTAACAATGGAGAAGTTGTCAATCTTGGAAAATGTGCCTTGTTTACCCTAAAAGTCAAGGATTTGAAGAAGTGTACTAATATAGATTGGTATTACATTAATGGCAGGAAAAAGTTGAGTAATATACTGAATAACATTTTGAGTGTCACAGTAGTTCTGCACATAGCTGTAGCCTATCTGAGCTTGTAAGTTGGTAAATTGTAAAATGTGTCATTGCTCACGGTGGTATTAAAATTGGCATAAATATCTCCTGAGTGAAATTCTGGAAAAAACACCATCTAAATATTAACCCAATGAAGCGACTCATTTTGAAACGTTCGCCAATACAGTATTCTCATAAAATGAACACACTCACAAAATATGACTACAGAGTTTACCATTCATTCATTGAGTAATGACAGAAGATTAGTATAGGTAGACTGTATTTTGTAAGTTAACCATTATGTAAAGTCCAGGTCTTCTGTCACCTAGATTCTCATGGAACGTTTCAACATGGACCGCCGAATCTTCTGCTTCATCCTGTCGACGCGCTCTGGTGGCGTTGGTGTGAACTTGACAGGTGCTGACACGGTCATCTTCTATGACAGCGACTGGAACCCCACAATGGACGCCCAGGCTCAGGACCGATGTCATCGCATTGGACAGACCCGCGACGTCCACATCTACCGGTGAGGGCACTTACGGGAGATTTCGGAAATAATATTGTTCTATATTTGAATTACCCAAAATTGAAAACATTAACCAAGACGAACCCTTTGTTTTTATTTTATCTACATTATAATGGCTTCCAATAGCAATACTACTGGGTATAGTAATGTTTATGTGAGAATTACATACGTAAAATTACAGCTGGTTGACAGTACTGAATAAAGTTGTTAAAAACAAAGGGTTCGTCTTGGTTAATGTTTTGAATTTTCGGTAATTAACCCTACGGGTGACCACTTTGCCGAATTCGGCCTGATTCAGTATCACTCTTTAAGGGATCACGGGACACACAAAAAAAAACTTTAAAGCTGATAAATTTCACCAACTATGTGTATTGTATGAAGTTACTGTACTAAAACTAAGGATATTTCAGGATTTTTATTTTTGTTTTCTAATATTTAAGTGTGCTACGGGGTTTTAATCGAAAAAATAAGTAATAAAACAGCAAAAGTTTAAATGAATAGAACACTGAAACCCCTATACTAAGTTATGCAATTCAAATGTTTTTATTTAGATAATGAACTATTCTAACTTTCTGTGCATAGCCATTTGTATGTCATTCAGATTTTTTTGCACAATTTTTTTTTTTTAAATAAATTTTTTTCTTCAATATTTTCACATTCAAACCCCTATGGGATATAATCCAAATGACTGATCATAATTTCAATGCACAGGAATGTAGATAGTTATGTCATTATTACTGTGTAAAAAGTTGGTATGAATTGCTTGGTTAGTTTTGGAGTCCTATTCATTTTTCCTACGAAAAAGTGATAACTGAGAAAACGGCACTCAAAGTATGAACAAAGTAATTTTAATGTCTTGCACATACTGGATGTTGCAAATAAGCATCAGTGTGGTAGGCTTACCATGTATATACAATATGTGAGTGGTTCTAAGTGAAACATTTCATTAACAGTGACACAATTATGTCATTGTTTACCCCTACCCCCCTAATTCATAATGCGAGTAATCATGGTCGACGCACCAGTTCAGACAGTTTTCACACATAATTCACATTGCATACATTGTGACTTGTGTCCAACATAAAACATGCATACTGATAGCATGTAACAGTCCATATGCATTGGTTATCATGCAAAGAAACCTGATTATGAGATCAGAGAGGTATTTTCGTAAGTAAGCATCACTTCACTTTTACAAATGCAGCTTGTATGTATCCACATACAGTCGTGACATGTCAGCCTGTTTTCTTCAACTCTGAAATGCATGTTAGATAAAGAAGATGTAATATACTTAAATGTTTATAGATTAAAAGTGACATCATTATAACATTTTCACCCCCCCCCCCCCTCCACTGCCATCCCACACATTATAATGCCAGGAATCATAGCTGAAGCAAGAATTCGGACAGTTTCCCACTCTGCACAGGTTGTGACTTGTGACCTACATGAAACATGAATAATAATTGCATGTAGCACTCCATAGACTTGCTTGCTTCAAACTTGCATGTGTAGAAATAGGTTTTATGATAATTATCAACCTAAGCACCACTTCACTGAGGCATTTTACAAATGCAACAGCCGTGTGTCCATACAATCATCACATGTTTGACATGTCAGTCAATCATCACTAACTCTGAAACATTTGCTATATATAACATAACATCCATGTACACCATATGGCACAGTGTGGAGCATAAAAAGTCACTTCTGATCAACATGTTTCATCAGTATACTGCAATAGCATTAGAAGTGTTCAGTGCGGGGCAGGAGACATCAGCGACCACTTCACTGAATTGGCCAACATCGACAATACACCAATCTCGACTGCTCAGTTCCCTCTGTTCGTCAGGGTTCTCACATTTAACGGCGTTCATGGTGACAATTTTGCGTGACGAGATGACTGTAGTGCGACACGGTGTTGCCTGGGCCGTCCCTGGTAGCTGTGCAGTCGCTCCGGCGTCCGCTGTTGCGATCTTCACGGCGCTGTCAGTGTCAGTCGCAGTGTCGTCTGCTTCAAATCAATTCGCTTTCGCCGTCGATTACGGCTGCTAAGTCGGCTTCCTCGGACGACCAACGACGTGCAGCATTGCACTCACTCAGGCGCTTGCGTATAACTTGATTTCTTCGGCGGCATCTCATTTAAACTCTCTTTTTAACAAAATATATAGTCCGTTTATCGAGTGTCAAACTGTTCTCCGTAGCAACAATGTAAACAGGAAAGTAGACAACGCAAAGCATCGTGGGATTGATTTGCCTCGTTTTGAACGAAGACGCGTCATAAAACCGGTTGAATGATCCATGAACTTACTTTCGGCTGGTTGCATGCCTCATTTTGAGAAAAAAACGCGTCAAAACCACAAATGCGAGGCTTTCGGCCAGTTCCGTGTCTCATTTGCATAATTATGTGCTAAATAAGGAGATCATCGGAAATTTGGACTCGGTTTCAACGCGGGAAAACTCAACTTTGGAGAAAAGGGGCGTGACTATCAACATAATTGACAGATAGCCAAGAAGACGGCCGTTCTTTTGATACCAAGCAAAATGGCGTATCATGAACAAACGTGGTCGTTGTCAAGGCATAAACTTGGATTACTTTTGGCGTGTTTCATCGATTCAAATATTTATTGTCATTTCACATTTGATGGGCCATCTAAGTTAGTGCTAATATAATGACTTAGCGGTGAGTAACTGTTAAAAAACGATCTTTATTGTGAAGTAGATATGTCAATCTGTCAAAAACTGAAAGAAACAAAAAATGTCATAAAAATAATTATTGACGTATTTCAGACTGCCGTGTCTCCCCTTAAAAAAATTGTTTCCGTCACCAGCAACTGACAGGGGAACATGAAGTATCATTGCAAAGCTGAATTATTCTTCCTGTGGCATTTTTATCAATGAGTTTTATCGTGTCATGATTCAGTAATAGCTAATCACAACCAAGCTTTCAAATGTCGTAGTAGATGCCCAAAAAAAATTAATAAAAAACTTCTGAATATATTTGATTAATTTTGTCTGTACTCATTAGCTTATGTACAGGTCTACATTTCTCTAATTCGACATTGACACATACAACCACTCGGAAATTAGCTAGTAGTAGGGTAAACAAAATTGTTTTTTCATTTATTTTTGGTAAATTTTAAACAGTTATATCTTCATGACTATTTGATGTTATGCAAATATCATTACTGAATAATAATAAAGGGTCTTTTTGCCAACAAAATGATAGCTGAATCATATTTCTGTGATAAGTATTAGCGAAGTTGTGATTTTTTAAAAGCACCCCTACAAATAGCTCAAAATTGTGTACACCGTGGAAGTTTACTATTGGTCACCTGTAGGGTTAAAATATAGAAGAACAAGGAAGATTTGTGTGGATGGAAGGCAAAACATTCCCAAAACAGATTTGTGTGGATGGAAGGCAAAACACTACCAGAACCGAAATACGGATATATATAGATGTATACATACAGGTGTATATATGTATAGATGATTGTATTGTGTGTATGCAAAATATTGCAAATGAGTGTCGGAAAATGCGGTCTTGAGGTATGCATAGATGTAGCTGCGTGTGGTTGAAATAATTTGTTGACTTGTAGACTTATCAGTGAAAAGACTGTTGAAGAGAACATCCTGAAGAAGGCAAATCAAAAGCGAATGCTTGGTGACGTGGCCATTGAGGGAGGCAACTTCACAACGGCTTTCTTCAAGCAGGTGGGTAATAAACTCTCTATACACAAGGCACTTATTAGTTCTCGCTAATCTAGACTGAATTGTCTTATAATTTTTTTCTGGTAGAATATGTGGTGTTACCAGTCCCAAGTTTGGATTTGAAAAGAGGACAAAGGGCTAACAAACCTTTCCCATAAAAAACAGATGGTTACGAAAACATCGACCAAAGGAACTGTATTGAACTTGGGAAAGGGAGGGCCTACCATGGAGAGTATGACACTATGCAGTGAATGCCGGAAGGAAGCTACATCACCGATGCCCTTATCTACCAATAAAATCGTAACATGGAACATGAGAACCATGTACGAAGCAAACAAAGTAGCCCAAATATCAAGGGAACGACCTGCCTACAACATCACAGTATTAGGACTATGCGAAACAAGGTGGACACAGTCAGGAAAAGTCAGACTAAACACAGGAGAAATGATACTTTACTCGGGGCATGAAGAAGAAGAAGCCTATCACACAGAAGGAGTGGCATTCATGTTGTCACAAGAGGCACAAAGCGCTCTCATCAGCTGGGAGACAGTGGGACCAAGGATCATCTATGCCACATATAAAACAGAAGAAAAGATCAAGCCAAACATCATACAGTGCTACGCACCAACAAATAACAAGGATGAAGAAACAGAGGATTTCTACAACAGACTGCAAGCATTGCTCGATAAACTGAAGGACAAGGACATGACGATACTCATGGCAGACTTCAATGCCAAGATAGAATCAACAAACAGTGGGTACGAAGAAGTCGTGGCCAGACATGGACTGGGAACAATGAATGAAATTGGAGAGATATTGGCAGACTTCTGCACATTTAACAACATGATCATTGGCGGTAGTGTATTCCCGCACAGCAGAATTCACAAAGGTACATGGATAGCACCAGACCACCGAACAGAAAACCAAATCGATCACATCTGTATAGAAAGAAAGTTCAGAAGATCACTGCAAGACGTGCGGGTACATAGAGGAGCAGACGCAGCCTCAGACCACCATCTAGTGCTGGCCAGACTGAAGACGAAGAAGAGACGTAAAGAGGAGCACCAGAACAAGATACAATGTGGACTTCCTAAAGGACAGAGTCACAACAGAGACATTCTGACTCACAATCAGCACCAAATATGAAGTCTTACAAGACCATCTTGAAGAAGGAAACATGGACATAGACACCCAGTGGGAAACGATCAAGGAAACATGGACCAGCACATGCAGCGAAGTCCTGGGAAAGAACAAATACCAACAGAAGGAGTTGATCTCTATGGACACTATCAACAAAGTTGAACCAGAGCAGCGAAAGCAGCAGCCCAGGAATAGCTTGCAGAAGCAAACAGAGCGGTCAAGAAAAACATAAAAACAGACAAGGAAACCTTCATCGATGGCCTTGCTAAGGAAGCACAGGATGCCCAAGGGAACATGAAACAATTTTATGACACATCAAGAAAGTTAGGATAATACAAGCACACAGACAGACCAATCAAAGACAAGAATGGCAACATACTTTACTAGTGATGAAGAACAGTTGAAGAGATGGAAGGAACATTTTTATGAACTGCTGAACCAACCACCACCACATAACCAACCACATATCCCACCAGCTGAAGAACTTCTCCAGGTAAACTGCAAAAAACCTGCAAGGCAGACATAGAGACCTCCACAGATGCATGATGTGATTAGGAAGATATGGGATCAAGAAGGAATACCGACTGAATGGAAAGAAGGATACCTGGTGAAACTCCCAAAGAAATGAGAGCTGCAGGAACTACAGAGGGATAATGCTCCTGTCAGTGCCCGGAAAGATCCTGAATAGAGTCATCTTGGATAGACTGAAAACAGCAGTGGACGTCAGACTCGGAGATCACCAGGCAGACTTCTGTAAAGATAGATCATGCACCGACCAAATAGCTACACTCTGAATCATAGTTGAACAATCAATGGAATGAGACTCATCCCTGTATATAAACTTTGTAGACTATGAGAAGACAAAAAGCAAGAGTGGCATTTCTCATTTTGAGAAACATTTGTAAGGCAAAACAAATCGAGCTTAACACCAAATTGAGGATACTCAACTCAACTGTCAAGTCAGTGTAACTCTATGGTTCGGAGACATGGCAAATTACACAGAAAACACTAAAAAGATTACAAAGATCAACAAATGCCTGCGCAGAATCATACACCTAAAGTGGTCAGACAAGGTACCCAACACTACACCATATGGAGATGCTTTAAATGCATAATAAAAAATGGAAGATTTGTTGCAAGGTTTATTTTACAACTGATGTATAAATTTGATCCAACTTAGGTGTGTAGAAATGTTAGTATATGTTATTCTTTTTTAGTTAGTTAGTTGTGGCGCTGTGCATATGCAACTTTTATAGATTTCAACTTCAAAGTTCTCGCAAATTAACTATCGGCACAGCCAAGTGAAGAGAGTTGTCGTATAAATGCTATCAGTGCACAGAACTTGACTGAGAGGGGTTGTGTGTTTGTAGAACACGATCCTCGACCTGTTTGAGGAGCCTTCGGGACTTGATACTCTGGCAAAGGAGAAGCAGGTCGCCAAGTCGGAGGTGCCCCTCGAGGCTCAGGCTGCAATGGAGCCACCGAGGAGGAAGAGGGTTTGTCGGGAGAGCATCGCACCGGCAGCGACCCCCACCAGTGGCACCAGCGGTGGCGGCGACGCTGGGGCTGCGGCCAATTTGACCGAGGAACAGTTTGAACAGGCGAGATTCTTTTCCTCTGATCCCTTGAGAGGTGGTGATACTTCTTCACCATCCTGATTTTCTGCAATTTTCTCCCATTCTTCACTTCAATTACTGCATTTTCGATATATCTCTTAACATTGTTTCCAGCTTATTCTAATCCACTTTCACCACCTTCTTCTGTTTTCCGTGCTCTCTTGGTCAGTTTTGTCCTTACTCTTTCTCTACGTGTCCTGCCTGTCCCATGCAAGGTTGTTAACCCTGCATGTGACCAATAGTAAACTTCCACGGTGTACACAATTTGGAGTTATTTGTAGGGGTGCTTTTAAAAAATCACAACCTTGCTAATATGTATCGCAAAAATATGATTGAGCTATCATTTTGTTGGCAAAAAGACCCTTTATTATTATGCAGTGATGATATTTGCATAACATCAAATAATCATAAAGATATAACTGTTTAAAGTTTATATAAAATGAATGCAAAAATTTTTTTTTTTCTCCCTACTAGCTAATTTCCGAGTGGTTGTATGTCCCATTAGAGAAATGTAGCCATGTATATAAGCTAATGAGTACAGAAAAAAAAAATTTTAGGTAGACCCATGTAAAATTTAGGCTATTCTTCATGAACGTCAGAACGAGGGTAAAGTAGAAACCCAAGTTTGCCCAGTGACAAAATAATTATTGTGTGGTTGTATGTTCATGCATGCAGAGTGACAAATGTAGCTGTATATTTCAGCTGCGTGATAATTAAAACTAGACTCAAATATATTCAGAACTTTTCATTTTATTGTATTATTCGTAGAACGTTCAAATACAATCAATACGGCAATAGGCCTCGTAGGCCTACCGTTGCGCGCCGTGGCGCACCTGTCCGATAACATGACATCTATTATCAATTTCCTTACACATCAATAAAGTAAGTAATACCTACAGTTCCTAATTACACACATATATATTTCATCAGGTTATAGGACATGTTGTATTTGAATTCTGAATGCATCGTATTCTTTGCTGGCGGACCGAATAGGCCGGTCGAATCGGCCCAAGTCCGGGTGCAAGACAGCGATGTCCGGCTCGCCAGCAACTTGCATAATATCCACTTCAAAACAGCCCCCAAAGTCTGTGTAACTGTCTGAACTAGTATAATAACTTGATCCACAAATACTGTCATGTATTTTGTTGATATATTGCCGCAGCCATTTGAAATAATTCAACTTATATAATCGAAGCGAGACAAAAAACATGGCGGACTTTCGTCGTGATGGAATAAAACCAGCATCAACAAGAAGACGTTTTAGAGCCATGCGCTGATTGGTTGACCGTTGACGTAAATTTATTTGGATAGACCAATCGTTGGGCTTTCCATCGGTTCCTCCATTTCCCTGTTTAGACCATATGAATGGGAATGTAAAATCCTGACGCAGAGCGTAGTAAAATCGGCCATATTTGGGCATCTACTACTACGACATTTTAAAGCTTGGTTGAGATTTGCTATTACTGAATCATGACGCGATACAACTCCTTGATAAAAATGCCACAGGAAGAAGAAGAATTCAGCTATGATACCTCGCGTTCCCCTGTCAGTTGCTAGTGACGGAAATGAAATTTTTTTGAAAAGAGTGATACTGAATTGGGCCGAAAATCGTCCGGGAGCAGTTTTGCACTGATCGCACGGGCCGAATTCGGCCCAGTGGTCACCTGTAGGGTTAACTGTATTTTAAGTGTATAGAGGTTTTAGTTACAGACTTGAAGAATCTCAAATTGTTGTAATCGAAAATAATTTATACGCGTACATTTGGTATGTATGGATAGCTGACAGATTTTGTTTTATTACAGCTACTCACAATCTAGCTTACAAAACATGTGACGCAGATGACGCCCACATTTTGGTGATTTTACTATATCCTGCGTACTGAATTTATGCATTCATTCATAAAGTCTAGACCCCCCACACGTGATACTACTGATGGAAAGCTCCGTCATTGGCTGATCTACCAAAAATGACATCAGTGGGCCGACTCATTTCAGCAAATCAGAACCATGGTTTCAAATGTAGCGTCGTCAGACCTCCAAAGCAAGTCTAAAACAAAATGACAGAGCAGTATTTGGCAACTTATCCACTTCAAAAGTTTACTTCAGATTATCTCATGTTTCTGTGTCAGTATTTTCATAAAATGCCCGACAGTATTAATAAATAAGGTTATTATACTATTTAGAACGACTTTGGCGTGTTTTGATGGGAACATTCAACAAATTAGCAGCGCGATGTTTCTCATGGCGAGTGCGTGGGTTGCAATGGTAATGAGTGCGGTAGTGATCAGACTGCTTGAATCGGCCTATTTTTCTGTCAGAAAAATCATAAAAGTTCTCAATGGATTTGTTTCATTTTTGTGATATTTGACAGCTAATATACATGGCTACATTTGTCTCACTGGATGTAGGGCGTACAGCCACTCAGTAATTATCTGGCAGCACGATGAAATGTTTTTTGTCTTTTTTTTGGATGAAGTTCAGATAGCAATATCTCCATGATTTCAGTATGTAATCTAGTTATTATAATTATATTATGATAAAGCATTCTTTGGCAATAAAATGATACATCATTCATATTATTATGACAAATATTAGCAAAGTTATGATTTTTATAGGAACAGTAGGCTACAGAGGATTTTCAGTGGTCATTTCTAGAGTTAAATATCCTTTGGAAGACTGATAATTTTACTTGATGCTATGAAGCACTAGTGAGTTTGCTAAAGGTGCGTATGTCTGTGATAGGCACTGTGTGCAGCGGAGGATGAAACTGACATCCAAGCCACAAAGGTTCTGCGTGCCGAACAGAAGGCAGAACTTGCCGAATTTGACGAGGACATACCATGGGATGAGAAAGAGGCTGAGCAGCACCGCGACGGCCCTGTGTCAAGAGTTGAACAGGAGCTCGAAATGCTGGATAAAGAGGTTAGTTGTCCAAACAATTGATGAATGGGTCACTTGATTTTCGTAAGTTGTGAAGATTATTTTCATTATGTAGAGGTATTGGATTTTTTGTTGAACAATATAATGTACAATTTAATTTCTTATTTATTACTTTTTAATAAAAATAGGCCTTTGAATTACCATTACCCTTTTACCTGTATATTCCGTATAAGTAAAAAATACCAACCAATACTCCCAGTGTAATTTGCATTATTCATATATGCTTTATGAAGATAATCTGATCAGCTAATATAGCTGTATAAATGCATGTATATAGGCATGTTATTGAACAAGTGACTGACTGATGCAGTGACATATAGATTTTAATTAAAATTAGATGCTGTTTTGCTGTTACTTTTGTATATGTAGTTCTGGAATGTGTATGTTAGCCGAGTCGTTCATTGTTGTGTTGTTTGCATGCAGTTGACGCCAGTGGAGAGGTACGCTGTCACTTTTATGGAGAACGAACTAGCACCACACGCCACTGAAGAGTTACAGAAGGCAGAGGTATGTATGTGTAGCATTTTATCCATAGTTCCCTGCAGCAAGTCATGCGTTATGTAGCTACAGTGCCTGTGCTGATCATCTTGTAGTACTAAACATGATACTTTCAGAAAAAAAAATTCCCGGCTCCAGAATGATGTATGACCTTATGAAATGGAAGGTCACAGTGGCCTCATGAATATCATTTCTGCTAGATAGTATCTGACTGGAGTCGGGTAACTTGCAAAGTTATTTTATGACTGAAAAAGATAACAGGCAGACATTAATCACTAAGTCCAACACACCTTTTTATTTGCTCTAGCAGTGAACAATCCTTTCTCACTGTAGAAATGCAACTTTGCAGATGCACATACTTTGTATTATTCTTTTTGATTTGTTATATTTAGTAGATACATTACAGTGTTCGTTACTGGGTAAACAGGAAGCCAACAAATATTAATTGAACATTTGAAGTGACTAAGCCATTTTTCATCAGGAGAATTGGAGGTCTGCTCAGTTTTCAGTGCACATGATTAGGGGATGGATTATATTTCAATGTAGGGTGTATACCATGATTTCTGTGGTCTACCTCTAGTAAATAATTCACAGTCTTGATGTAAGAATCGATATTACATGCGTGATGTAATGTCCAGTCTTTGCAGTTGTAACCACATTCACCTACATACATTTACATTACTAGGGCAGTGTACACATGAAATAAAACTTTTCCTTTCTTTTTGTTACAAAGTAAAACATTGGGGCCAGATTTTCAACAAACAATGACCATTGCAGCCTTGTGCTGTGTTTAACCCTGTACAAGATGTGTTTGCTGGAGGTGTATAAACCCAGTACCGTATGTTTTTGCTGGTGTGTTAACCCTGTACCGTGTGTGTTTGCAGGAGGAGGTGTCTCTGGCAAAGGAGGAGTGGGAGTTGAGTCGACTCAAGGTACTCAAGGAGGAGGAGGAGCGGCGAGCAGAGATTGAGGAGGACGAGATGCTCTTCACGTACTCACGTGACGACGCCTACAGTCAGGTGAAAAAACCTGGCCGAGATAAGAAGTGTGGGCGCCCACGCAAGGCATGGTCCCCAGTCCCCCCAGTAGACACCCCCTCCAACCCCTCTCTCGCTAGTCCAGACACTCTCTCAGACGACGCTCCTAGACACAGCCCGACTAATTCAAAGTCCTGTTCAACAGGTGACACCATTGAGGTTGCAACGCAAAAGCGGATTTCTAAGTCGGATAGCCATGTGTCGAATCATGTGACGCCATCTGTTGCAAAAAAGGTAACAAAGACTGGGGTGTCGTCCCGTGGCAGGGGCAGGCCTCCTGCAGCGTCAAAGGTCGTTGCCAGTCAACCTCCACCCACCACACAGTGCATCTTCGTCACTTACACTGGTGTCCGCGGCCCCGTCCAGGTGGCAGTACCACAGGGGTTACCCAGCATGCAACGGCCGGTACTTGCCAGCCCTGCCAGGGTGCGGCTGCAAACGCATATGGCCACGCCTCGTCATGTGACATCGATTGCTGCACGGTCTGTCCGCTTGGTGGCGCCAGCATCTGTTGTCCAGTCACCCCGCCATTTTGTCGCTTCGGTCAGCAATCCCCTCCGCCATGTTGTCATATCTTCTGTCGGCACGCCTATCCGTCAGGGGGCAACAGCGCCTGTCGGTACGCCTATCCGCCAGGTGATTGCGTCTGTTGGAACGCCACTCCGCCAGGGGTCGACAGTGTCCGTCGGCACGCCTCCCCGACAGATGGCAACTGCCACCGTTGGCACACCTGCCCGCCAGGTGGCAGTAATAGTTCGGCCGTGGTCGAATCCGAATTTGGTGATTCGGACTCGTCGCGCATCTGGCCAACTTGGCCCTAAGAATGTGATACATGTCCGCCAGCCGCTGCCGAAGGTGAGCGTGATGTCACAGTTCGCCACCACCGGTACACGCACAGTGCTGCTCTCTCTGCCCAGCTCAAACGTCCCCGTTGTAAACAACCTGGCCACGGCCCGTTTGGTAACTAGTAATGGTCCCACTACGGTGCAGAACCGCGTACTCGGTCCTAACATCATATACCGTCACCATGTGCCAAACAACACGGTTCCCATCCTCGAAAAGATGGCGCTGCAGTTGCACCAGAGCGGCGCCACCAGCACCGCCGGCACGACGAGTCTGTTGCAGGCGGCGCCGGTTGGGTTCAATCTGTTCAGTCGCATTAGTGCAGCCGCGGCAGCGCAGCAGCCAATACTCCTCCAGCCACAGTTAATAACGGTGCCTGCAGAGCCACAGACGCGGGCACCGGTGGCGCATGCAGACACAAACGGGACCATAGGCAAGGACACTGGATGATGAATGATACCCCCCTCCACCTATGTAATTGTAATCGCTGTTATCAGAGTTTGGTTGATTTAAGTTATTTATTCGTTAAAAAGTAATGTTAACCTCTGGTATAACAGTGGGCGGTGTCATTCAATTCTGTGAAATAAATAAGCCTATGCAAACATATGAGGGAAATAAAAAATAAAACTGGTTTAGTTCAGCCAAAAATGTATACCTGCATAGAGCACATCTTATTTAATTCAAATGTACTGCTGATATCAAACATTTAAAAGTAAATGACTGTAATATCAGTGTTGTACTTGTGCATACCTCTATTTAAATTGATAATCTTGCTGAGAAGGATCATGATTTCAGCTACGCTCATTTTGATATTTCGGTTTTTGACTTGCACAATTCTCTCACAATTTGTACTACGGCCTCATTCCCCACATGTGTAATCTCTTAGTTTGAAGGCTTACAGGCCAACCAACAGACTCGGCCCTGTTCAATGGTTAGTCGAATGTCTTGCTTTGGTGCCCATAAGTGTAGTTTTGATTGTGTAATACTTGACTTGATACTTGCTTTGTAATGCAAGTAAAGCATTCCTGCCAACACCATAGAGTGGGACAAACCCTTCCTTCATCCCTAGACAGTTGCATGTGAAAAATTTGAAACTATTGACAAAAATGGTGTACAATAGCCATTGACAGTCAATTTTGGGGTATTTTTATATTCTGCCAAACATTTTGTTAATTATTACTACAAAAAGAACAACATGTAACTTCTGTAGATGTAAAATAAAGATTCCAGTTATTGGGGGGAGAAACATAATGGCTACCTTGGAATATTGTCCGAGTATTACTGGTGGTGTTGGGGTAATCTATTCATCTACATGTGCTCTGTTTGCAAGAAAAGTTGGGCATAATAGAAGATGTAAAGACAGAGATGCTAGTGTATGCAGGATGCTTATCTTACACTGAATTGGATGACTTGTTTTTGTACAGTTGAATATGTGAATGCATTGATGTATGATGTTGGAAGTGACAACTAGGTGACAATGTGTTGCCAACGTTTGTGTCAAACTGTGATTGTTTGTAATAAAATTGTTGAACACCGTAGCGACTGTGTGCTGTTCTCATTGCTTGGAATGCTGCTCAAGTAGTGCCTGTGGTTGGTTGACATCAGCTCCCATCCATGTGATGAGAATGTTGATCCAGTGCATATTTGGCTCTTTGCGATCCCATGCTTTGAATTTCGAAAAACTTCAAAAAGTTTCTTGGTTCATTTCAACCTGGAGGACGATTATGAAATCAAAATTTGTAAAGGCGGTCTCGGGGCAGGCCTGTTAGTGCAGTGTGGGGGGACACACGTAGGGCGGGAAAGGGTTGGGCAGCTAGGAAAGGGCTTGTGTCCGACCACACTGCACTTCCACGGCAGCTCCAGGGAATGAGTTACGTGCACAGATCGGCATTGTCTAACACAGGTAGTCATGGTAAACAAAATCTTGCCTTTATTTCCTCTATACCAAGCACTCCAGTATTGTGCTGATTGGAAAATTGTGTTTAAAAATTTACCTGCATTTTACTTAAGTTTTCATGTTGCATATGTTGTCAAGTTTTTGTTAATAAAACAATTATATTTATTCCGTGTATGATACCAAAAAATGCTTCTGGATCTATTGCTGTATATTCAGTTCATTCATTCAAACATTGTAATTATTTGAATTGTGTGAGGAAAAAGGCAGATTTTACCATGACTGCATCATGTGTTAGTTAATCAACCCACGAGGTTTGCCAACAAGTATGGAAGGTTGGCGATGAATCACACATTTTAGTACCAAGTGCCACTAGTGAATGGGCTTCATGCAGTGTTTGCCTATCTAGCAAACATCCGTACATACTCGGTCTGTTTGTTGTTCCCAAATATTTTGAACAAGACGTTTGAAAACAAACATGTAGTTAACAAATTTCCAGGTGCTGCACGACAGATTTCAGCTTGTTCCACATATAGTGGTGTTTTTGTGTGTGATATTTAGGTGAAATGTGTTGCTAATTTGACAAAGCAATAACTGTGATCATCAAATGTACTGGCACTTTCACTGAGATCTGCATTCAGACTGCAAGATTGTTCTATCCCAAAGGCAACTTCTCCAACATTGACAAGTTACTTGTAACCAATACCACAAATATGTATTCCAAGCTAATTCACTATTAAATATCACCGTTGGTCATTGTTAATGTTGCACAAGTAACTGCACTCGTCAGAAATTGATAGGCCTAGTGTAGATAGCCGTAATTGCTGACAATGTTTGTATGACCAACTTTGTACACGCGATAGAAGTAGTTGACAATTAATGCACACAAAACGACGACACTATCTTGGTTCCTCAAAACATCACGGAAACACTCATGCACTAGGTGGTGCCACTGTAGCACTATATGCCCCCAATATGTGGTGATGGCCAAACACCCTTATGTAATGGTTAACATATTTTCCGGATTTTTTATCTGCAACTTTACACTTTCTTGAAATTCGGTATTGTCATGTTGGATTTGAAAACTGGTATCACACAAGGGTCTTTCAGTGGGAACTGGGGTGGAAATTCCAGATTGTGTTAGATGTTGGTGTTGGCCAGGCAGACTCTACAATTCAGTTTAGCGTAAATAATGTAACATTTTTTTTTTTTTTAAAGGGAGGGACGCGGGACATCTGATGACAACAACAAGGGACGGAGTAGAGTTGTGAAACAAAGTCTGTTTTTATCGTGAAGTCATGTTACATATAATAAACTATCTTGTCTAACATTTTGATTGCCCAGATGTGTTTTGCACAATTGTGCATACAATTAATTTGACTTATAGCTAGTTTTATTTTGTCTCGAATATCTTGTGCTGAACAGCAAGGTTGATATTCGTAAAGTTAAATTTGAAAACAGTTAAATGATATTCACAATGGTGATTTATTGATACACATTTAGTTGGTCAAGGTTGTAGGAATATAGTTCATACTATAACATAACTTTATGATAAAAATATACTTTATTTATTGATACACATTAGGTTTGTCAAGGTGGGGAATATAGGTCATACTGTAACATCATTTTATGATAAAAATATACTTTATTTATTGATACACATTAGGTTCGTAAAGGTGGTAAGAACATAGTTCATACTATAACATAATTTTATAATAAAAATATACTTTATTTATTTATACACATTAGGTTCGGTTCGTAAAGGTGGTAAGAACATAGTTCATACTATAACAATTTTATAATAAAAATATACTTTTTTTACACCATAATTTATATAATATTTAGAAGTATGAGTAAGCACTATAACAAAATGTATGTTTGACACGTTCACACGTTCTGGCCCTAGGAATGTGTTGGTTTTTAACTTGGTACTTGAATCATTTTACCATGGTAGGCTCCTCCTGGGTTTAGGTCACCAGTTTTATGACATCATCTAGACTTTCTGAGGTTTCATATACTAAATTAAATGGGACAAATATTTCATAGGTACGTGGTCTTCAGCAGCACAATGTCTTATGTTAATCTTTTCGACCTGTCTAGCACCCGTAGTTTTGCTGAATTTTTTATGCCATCAAAATTCCGTCTTTAAAAATCCAATTATCTGATGGCATATTTTCTGCAGTGGTTTCTGTTTTGTTCTTTGACATTGGCAGTATTTACTGTCTTTTCTGTATTTTGTTTATTGTAGTTTCACACAGCTCGTTATAAAGAAATCCTTACGTACAGTCAAGCAACAATGGTAGTCATTTCACTATTTTGAAATTTACATCTAAAGTAACTTATTGTTGTTTTTCCAGAAGACCACAGCCCTCTATGTTTGTTTTCTTCTGTCGGTGTCTTCTGTGTATATCTTCTATTTTTGATAGATAGCTGTGGTTCTAGAGCTCTCCTGCAGACAATAGTATTCACAGTTTTCTTTACTTGACATTCATCATTCTATTGGTGGATTCCAGCTGTGGAGCGTAATGTTAATGGCACTGTCCAAAACATGTATGTGAGTACAAAACACTTAACAAAAGAAATGTGGTAACATTCAATCATCATGTAGCTATTTTGTTAGCATTGCATCACAGTAACCTAGATAAATCTAGTAAGAAGAGAGCGTAGGGTCTGTCATCGCAAATGTGCTATCCATTTACGTTTGCTTGACAGGTTGCGTTTATTGCAACATAGGGACGAATTATAAACACAATAGCTGCAGATACAAATAGCAGAATGTGGCTACTCAGAGGCTGAGGAGTTGTAGGAATCCTGGAAGTCGTGCACACTGTAGAATCATTGGCTACATGGTACATCGTCATAGCTACCATAGGTTGTCTTATATTGCATCTAAACCATTGCAACCTGTGCCTAGAGGTATGCCAAAGGATTTGGCAAGCTGAAATTTATATATACTTTTTTGAAGTTGTCAACAGGTGGATGAGTTGAGCAGCTAGAGAGGGTAGATGGGATTCAAACGTCTTCGGGTGAGAGTAAAGTGTTATGTATTCTGGTGAGCTACCACTAGCATTGAATGAGTTTTAAGGAGTTAGTGTGGCAGTTGAGATAGTCTACTGTTTGCTTTTAAACTTTTAACTCGAGCAGTAAAAGATAGATGAGAACTAGATGATTGAATGAAGCTGTGTAGGAATCACCAGTGAATGTGAACAAGCGTGGAATTATTGAAGTGCTAGCAGGAGATGCGTGTCTGCTAGATTCAGTGACATGATAACCTGAGTGTGAGTAGTTGTAATGTGACCGCATTGTTTCTGACTGCAGGTGTACCAATGTGACCACACAGCTGACCACATGCTGGTAAGTGGACAATAGCTTGACATGGCAGGTCATCATACCTTTTGCCTGGGCTGTTGCCACGATTTGGTTCAATTACAGTTGTTATAATATATTACATAGTATTAGAACAATTATTATTACAAACAATTATAACATTTAAACATTATCAACTGCAGCACTTTGAAATATTAATTACAATGCTACAAAAAGGGTCAACTGTAGTAGTTAATATGTTGATAATAATCTTGAATATTAATTGATTTGAGACCTGTTATGATGATATTAGAATAACATTTATGATCTTTCATTATTTATGAGAATTATTTTATCAAAGATTTAGTAACTTTTTCAGACTCACTAATTATATATTAAGAGGTCAAATTTGGAGCAAGTGCGTTATTTGGTGGACACCAACATTGTGGAAGACACTGTTGCCCGAGACAAAAATTTTCAAAAATGTGCAAGGCTTTTTTGTGGTATTGAATAACTTAGAAAGTTACATTAAACGTTTCTAATCAATATTTGGTTTGTTTGAATGTATTCCTCATTGTAGAGGAGGAAGTCTGTGCATAGCATTGCCTGATGTGTGAGTTTGTTGTCAGATGTGGACTCCCCCCACTCCGCCCCAGGACAACCATGACCTCTACATAGACCAGTGTGTGAGCTTCCTGTATGAGCCATGCATCATGCCGGAGAGTCAGCTGCCTCCAGTCTACGTCAAGAAGGAACACAAGCGCATCCGAGTCGACCCAGCCATGAGTCAGTTTCACACATCATGGTTCTTGTTATCACCTGGAAAACCTTCTCTTTGTGTTAACATGTTTCTGTATTTAACCCACTGTGCAGGTATTACGTAATGAAATGTAAAATTGCTTTTAAACAAAATGAGAATGGAACAATATCTGACCATATCAACAATGCCACTGATATCTAAGTCTTATTTTCCGCACAACAGAGCAAACGTTTATGGTGTGCAAGGAACATATGAACTTAAAATATCTAAAAATGTAATAGTACAAATCGTATTCATACGTTTGTGGCTAAAATCACTGAACTGGTGGTTGGGCAAAAACATTGTATTAATTATGCATTTAAAAAAATGTCATCTAGCTGCCATATCTCTCCTTAAATGTGATGGACAGATAATAGATAAAATTAGAAAACTAGTTTCTCTGTGAGAGAGTTATGTATCTGATTACAAAATATATTGCCAACTCCAGAATGATGTATGATAGTGGAGTGGCATAGCAAACCAGTTGTGCATTTTATGATAACATTTTGCAGATGTATTAGACTCTTCCTTTATGAACAGATTTGGATATTGAGCCATCACAGATTTGGCTTCTGGCGGCTGTTGCAGCCATTTTCTAAAATGGCCTCCAGCGGTCAGTATTTTACATACCTTCTGTACTGGGAGGACAGCAGGTTGACAGTGGAGGTTAATTCATTTATAAAAATCCAAAAGTGGTTATGGAAAATCTTATTATTTGATTTTTACCAAAAACAAATAAGTCAACTTGGACGAATGTGTCTAACTAGGCACATGATGCAGTTGGATTCCGAATGGAAGTCGATGATGAATGATCAGTGACTGGCTTGGCACATACATAGTACTACTACTGGTAGTAGTAGTAGTAATAATAGTACTAGTGGTAGTGGTGGTGGTAGTAGTAATAGTAGTAACACCTGTAGTAGTATCAGTAGTCGTAGTAGAAGTGAAATATGCACAATGGCGGACATTTTACAAACAGCATTCAGACAATTGAATCCGAATTAATTGGTGTTCAGAACTGCCATCTCCAGAGGAACTACCCCGAGGTAGGTGACTTCTAGTGGGGACAGTTCACATTATGAGTTTCTACAACACTGCAAAATTATTAATAAGGATTATGGTGTTCTTTTAATAGTTAATGACGTAAAAATCAGCATGTATTTGCAGAATGGGTCTCATTTTTAGTCCTTTGGGCTGAAGGTCCAACGTACTTATGTCATCACACTGTGTGTGCCGTTAGCTTCCATATCTCAGAAACCGTTCGGCAACTTTCTCTAATTTTGCATAGACATCTTAGGGTACAGCCACTATGCATGAGAAATATGTATTTAATTGAATAATTCTAACCCCCAGACCCCCCCTAACTGGTAAATTTTCACATGTTGCCTATTTTAAAAAAACTTCAGTAACTTTTTTTCAGATTTTGCATAGACATTTCATGTGGTAGTGCCACTATACACAAGAAATCTAATTGATTGAATCATTCTAAGGGCACATCAGGACCCCTCAAAATGATATGTTATGTATTGTAGTGTTTGTTACACATTGGACTGGTTACTAAAAGACAATTGTCCTTAAGAGACTGCAACCCTAGTAAACACTACACGCCATGGCATTGGCCAGATTAATGATGTGTCATTGAGGGGCACTGAATTCTGCTGTAGTAAACAGTAAACAGTAAACAGGAAGTTGCGAAATAAAGTAGCCCTGTGAACTAGTACCTTTCATTGTTATTGTATAAACGAAAGTCACAAAAACTACAAATTATTCAAGAACACGGTTGAAATTGAAAGGCCATTTAACAAACAGACATTTAACACCAATACATGTTGATAATTTGTATGGCGGATCGAACAGTTCATATCAAATGTGACATACTGTTCTCTTCTGCTCCTGTGTCACTAGGGTTGTTTTCACAGTTCCCTTCAGTAGTCATAAATAACATTTTGTGTGCACCCCTTCACACGCACGCACGCACGCACACATACACAGAGCTCTGTATTCAAGTGCAGCCTGTTTGTACTAGCAACGCTTCATACAACCCTTCTTGAACTTGCATGAGATTATCTTGCACCAGGTGTGGGCTGCCTTGGTTAGTCTTGTCCAGTGCGGCTCGGCTCGGCTCGTACATGCCGTTCCCATTCTTGGCCCAGCTGGTAGCTCTGGCCCCTCCATCGTAGGCCGCCCTCTTGGCATGTCCCTCCAGAGCTGCCTTGGTTGGCGGGATCAGTTGGACATCATTCTTCTTTGCGAAAAGTTCCTTTCAGGCCTTTTCAATGTCCGAACCTCTTGATATGCATGAATCTTCTGGAATGTCACTTGGTGTTGGGGATAGTTTCAGCAGTATGTTTACGAGTTCTGGTAGCATGGTCCAGATTGCCCAAACAATCTTCTTGATGCTATGCGTAACTGTACACAGTATCACACCCAGTCAAAGCGTGGAACATTGGCAACGCCCATGCCTTCTGCGGTCCCAGGCCAGCTGCTAGTTTGTGGCCTATTAGGAACCTGAAACACTTACCAGTTCAGCTTCTTTGTGGCTGCATGGGGCGGACAAGGCCAGATGTGGCAGTGGTGGCTTACTGACGATTAGACCTCCACCAGTGATGACAAGCTGTTTCTCCCCCATGTCAACCCACTTGAGGAGAGCTGACAGGAATGGGAACAGTTCTGTATTGTTGCTTCATCCACTCTGAGGAAATTCTGTCCGTTTCCCGGTATGGCTGCTGAAGCCACCACACATCTTCGCACTCGTTTCCCTGCTTTTCTCTTGCACTGTCTTTCAGTGAATCTACATTGTAGCTGTCCCACACCAAATCCATTGATGGTGCAGCTTGAAGCTTTGTGAATAGGTATGGAATCAAGGTCTTTCTTACATATGTACTCATCAAAGTTCTTGAATGCAGCTGGCTTCAGCATCTGGATGATGACATCTCCATTAAGGATTACATTGGTGGTGGCAGGAGCCTCAGACTGGACATCGGTGACATATTTCAAGCATGTTAGAAGGTCACTCTTCGTGCCTACATGGAGACTTCCTCCATCAGAGAGTGACCACACCCGGGTGCTTTGTCCAGCCATGTCCCTCGGGTGAACAGGGATCCACCTGGCATAGTTAGTGTGATCTGAGGCATGGAAGCAGGGGCCAATTCTGTCAAGGCGTCCAAGGTACATCGGGAATGATGCCTGTCGCAGAGAACAACACCTGGTTCCAGTTCCACTGCTATCATCCTAGGATTCAGCTGTGCCTCGGCATTCTTCATGACATCCATTGAGTGCCGGATCAAGGTCAGATTCAGGCTTCTGGTGGTTGGTGGCTGGCATGAAATGTAGCCCAAGATGTGTTTCAGGACTGGTTCGCCTGGTCTATCCACAACAAATCTTCATCAGTCAGTTGAATGAAGTCATGCTAGCTGCTGGGACAGGTGACTATTTAATGTTGTTGGCGACAGGATGCACATCAGTGCAGTAGTGTGACAAGTGGCCGATGGTCTTGGAGCTTGTATCCTCAGATCCTCCAAAGATGACATTGCTTCCATTCACTCCTTCAGCAGTGACTACATCATTACTACTACTGTTGCCACCACTACCAGTAATAGTAGTGGTAGTAGTAGTCATTGTAGTAATAACCGTAGTAGGTGCCAAGCAGAGTTATTTTTCATTCAGTATTGACTTCCATTCGGAATACAATCGCATCATGTACGTAATTAAACAAATTTGTCTGAGTTGACATTTGTTTTGGTAAAAATCAAATAATTAGCTCTTCCATAACCACTCTTGGACTTTTATAAGTGAATTTAACCTCCACTGTCAACCCACTGTCTTCCCCAGGAGAGTAGGTATGTAAAATAACAGTGACCGCAAGTGGCCATTTTGGAAAATGGCTGCTACAGCCGCCAAATGCCAAATCTGTGATGGCTCAATATCCAGATCTTTCATAATGTAAGAGTGTACATATGTACCAAATTTTGTGTTTTTATAAAAAAAAAGGCACAATTCTTCTGGATGTGTTGGTTATGCCGCCCCCCTATGACCTAAGGAATATAATTTCTGCTAGATACTATCTGACTAGAGTCCAGCAACTAGGCAACTCATAAATACAAGATCACTTCAAACAGTTTATAGATTGAAAAATGTGTGGTAAGAAAACGATTTGAGTGTCCAGTAATGGTAATCATATAGATTATAAAGTTTTGAGATAGCCCTTGTCACTGAGTAAAGTTAGGATGAACAATGTTACATTAGACATAACTAAACTTAAATGTTGGTTTGAATAATATGTAACTGTCAACACGTATACCTGTCAGCAATATTTGGATTTTTTCATGTGACAGTTGTTTTTAAAATATGTGATGTCTAAATTGAATGTCTCGTCAAACACCAACCAGGGTGGGTGGGTGGGTGCATTCAACCCTTATTTAAGGGTTGACCTTTGACACCACATTTGCCCTGTTTTAGCTCGTAAGATCAAGGTTCGTAAGGAGGAGCAGCCTCGTGTTCCGCGGTCACTCTTCAACCGCCCGATGTCAGCGCTGCGACGAGACGCGAGCAAACTTGTCAAACTGAAGCACCATGCCTTGCTGAAGCCCTTCAAGCCCCAACCCCTGTCCGCTGTCAACCGACCCCTCATGGACGCGTCACATGACCAGCCTGAGTGGCTCATACATGAAGACTGGGCACTACTACAGGTAAGGCTTTGTCAGGGAGTAGAATTCCATCAGATCCACCGCCTGTTTTTTTATTATCTCAGATCTATATGAAAGCACAGTTGTCCGTTCACTTGGCCACAGTCAGCCAGTGGTAGTTATTATTAGCAGGAAGTTTGTTTTATTAGATCTATTCCATCCCAATTTGATTAGGAACTCGGGAATGAGCCCAGTTCAAAGCAGTGTATGCTAATGTGCCAGTAGTGCTTGTTTACAAACGCAATGGTTTGTTTACAATTTGAACATTTCAACGATATGTCGATTGGATACACAAATTCAATGTTATTTTGTTTCTACCATTATTATGTACACATAATTTAAAAATAGGTATGAATCATTGTTTCAGTGGGTCGAAACGAAACCTACAATGAATATACCTAATAAGAGTGCAATGTTATTTTGCATATTCACTCCACTCGTATAATCAGACAGTCTCATCCGTCCATCCATACATCCATCCATCCATTAGTAATGGTTCAATGATTTGCATGTTTGTCATCATTGTTTAGGCAGCCACCCTCCCTCTCGTGCAATGCCATCCAATGAAGGCCTGCCCTGCCCTGCAGCACTTGCAATTCCCCTTGCACGTTTCGTGCAGCCACAGTGTAGGAGGAGGGCACAAGCCTTACTTGCGTCGGCGAGAGTTTTCCAGAAAGGGAACCATTGCTTGCTGCACTCATCCTGTTCCCATTGCTATTGATCAAAGACAGGAATTACCTGGTGGCAAGTGGTTGACTGCTTCCAGATGAAACTGGCTTGAAGCAAGGACCTCTTCACATGCTTGAAGAGAGTGGCCTGGGTCGGCGGCATATTGTCGAGCGAACAACTGCCACTGGAGAAGAGATGATGCCTAGCATCGTTGACAATAGCAGAACCACACATCTTGCTGATGAGCACAGCATGTGAACTGATTCCAGAGTGAAGGACTACAGATTCACAGTCAGCAAGATCATCGTCTCTAAGGCCTGGTGTATTATTCCAAGAGGTCATAACAAGAGCCTGAATGAGGGGAAGAACCAATGACTGATGGACCGAGCTGTTCACAGGGATATCTCGGTAGTTGTTACCGCTACCAAAGACGATCCGATGCTCTGAAAGGTCGAGCTGTCAAAAGAACAATGTTGCTGTCGACAGTGCACGTAAATGCTTTCTCATGACCTTAAGACGAGGCATGAGCTAGATGCAGGATGATACGCGTGTTTGCCTCGGGATGGTTGCACGGCTGGAGTTGGAACGGTTTGTTGGAGAACACCATCTCGGACTAAGTGCTGAGGAGGAGTCTTCTATCCATGTCAGTCTTGAATGAATGGAGTGAGCTGTCAAACAACGGATCTCGTCCTTAGTCAGTTGTGCTTCCTTTGATGACTGTGTAGGCCGATGCGTGAAGTGCATTGGTGACCACAGATGGCACAGTCATAGATGGTCATAGATCTTGGCGGAGGTTGACTGTTCTTCCGCTGCATTCGTTTGTCTTTGAGTTGTTGAAGCCATTTCTGTTAAAAGTCCCATAGACCAGTCATGCATGTGTGTCGCCAGAGGGGACAATTGTTTGCAGTCTCTTCCCACGTGTTGTGCAGGATGGTGCATGACTTCAGGACGTCTTTGTTGTGTTTTCGTTGCCCACCTCGTAAATGCAAACCAGTCTTCAATTGACCATAGAAAAGCCCCTTTGGTATGCCGTCATGCGGACCAAGTGACCACACCATCGTAGTTGTGCACGCTGGATATGAAACTGGATTCCAAACGTTTTGCATTTCTCCAGCACCTCAGTGTTTGGCATCATGTCTTGCCACTTGATGCATGCAATCTGCCATAGGCAGCACATGTGGAATTGCTCTAAACATATGGTGTCGATATGGGGTCCACACCTCACAACCGGACAGCAGTGTCGACAGTACGACGGTACAATACACGTTGATTTTTGTGCTCAAACGTATACCACATTCATTCCATAGGTGCTTTGTTAGTCTCCCAAGAGATGCGCTTGCTTTCCCAAGATGGGCAGAAATGTCATCGTCAGTCATTGTTTACAGATAACGTGCTACCTTTTGGCTTTCAGCCGTTGAAATTTAAACATCGGCACGAAACTGGATGTAGACACCGAGCTCATTGTCGCGGAAAGCATCTTGTAACATGATGGAAAGTATAATTGAAAATAACATTGGTGCAAGGATGCAGCCCTGTTCGGTGCCATTTGTTACAGGGAATGCATCTGATGAGGTCCCTTGGCCTTAAACATACCATCGTGAAAGGAGCGAATTACATGAACAAATACGCTGGGACAGCCAACCTTTCTCAGTAGTTTCCAAAATCCAATTGTGTTGACTGAGTCAAAAACCTTCGTAAGGTCTACAAAGACCATGTAGAGGTCTTGTTTTTGTTCGCGACACTTACAGTTGTCTCATCGCAAAGATCATATCTGTGATACCAGACCCTGCACAGAAACACCATTGGCTCTGGTAGAATGTCTTTGGCTATGTGCTGTACCAATCGATTTAGCATAATCCAGGCGAGTATTTTGCCAGCTACACATAGTAGTGAGATGCCACGATGGTTGTCGTGGATGGACCTGTCCCCCCTTCATTTGTAGATGTATCTTTGAAGTCCTGCGGGAAGGATCTGCTGTACCAGATGACACTGAAGAGTTGGGAAAGTCGTTTAGTGAGAGTCATCCTTCCGTGTTTGAATATTTCATCTGCAATTGCATCAGAACCTGCGGCTTTTCCACTTGATAGTTTTTTAATCGCCTCAGTAGTTTCCTTGATGCTTGGGCGTGTGTCTAGTTCCTCTATGACGGGATGCTGTGTAACTTCATCGAGTGCTGCTAATGAGATAGTTGATGGTCGATTTAGTACATCACGTCAGTCTTAGCCTGCTGCAAGGACCCCAAAACTGGTAAAAATGTAACATTTGGCCTATTTTTTCAAAAACTTTTTTTCTAATTTTGCATAGATGTATCTTAGGGTGCTGCCACTATATACAAGAAATCTGTATTTGATTGAATCATTCTAAAGAGCCCCCAAAGTGCAAAAGTTTTACATTATCTAGTGATGTGGTTTTGAGAAGGGCCCTCGAGACCACCCCCAACAGTAGATTTTGTTTTAATGTGCCACAAAGTCATCACCATGACTAAACTTTGCAGCCTAGTGCTACTGTTTTATTGAGACCTTGACTAATCTTTAATTGGTCACAGCGCCCAGGAAGAGTAGACACCCCCAACAGTAGATGTTGTTTAATGTGCCACAAAGTCAACACCATGACTAAACTCTGCAGCCTAGTGCTACTGTTCCATTGACCAGGCAGAGTAGACACACTTGACCCCTGTTAGACTGAACAGTTGCCTAACACTTTTTATCTTCAAAACTATTGATTTTCTATAATTGAAAGTTGTGTTTATTTTGATGTTCATTTAATTATTATAAAATGGTGTGACTGTGGTGTCTGTTGGTTAAAGATGTATTGTCTGTAGAAACCTGTAGGTGACAAACATAGAAAATTTATATTCTGTCACCTGTAGGTTGACAAACATAGAAAATTAATATGCTGGACAACTATAGAGTGAAATATCCTACACTTTATTGATATCAAATGCATTCTACTGTTCTGTTTACGCTTGCCATGCCTTGTGTAGACATGGTACTGTGTAAATCAATTGTATCAATATAGACTAATAATTAGAAGAGTTGACATAGTTCCGCTATACACAAGCAAGAAATCTGTATTTGATTGAATCATTCTAGTGTCATCAGCATATAGTAGAACATACATTTTCTACATCATCATCACTAAGGTTGTTGTAAATTTAACCAGCTGCCATGTCAAGTCCATTATAATTGTGACTAACAGTGTTCAAAATTATTCAGGTAAATAGCAAATGACAAAGGACACAAGTGTTCTCCTTGCCATACCATCACATGAGAAGAAGGCTGACACAGCCTGGCCCTGATTTATACATGATTTAGCATTTTTGTATATGTTGTATACAACTTTCAACACAATACCATTAATACCGCATGAAATTATCTTAGACCACAGGGAGGACTGGTCTACTAAATCAAATGCTTTCTTATAATCGATGAAGGCATAATAAAGCCTTTTGCATCGAGACAAATATAATTCAACCAATACCCCTATTTGAACACTGCCTGTTATTCACCTATTACATTCGCTTTGTTTAGGTATTACACCCAGCTGTGGAGCTAAGATTCTCTGCCTGCTATTGTTTGATGAAAACTGTGACTAATGTGTAATTGGTCACTGGCAGTAGCTTGTGTCAACAGACAGCATTAAGCCACTAGACCCCTGTTAAACTGGACAGTTGCCTGTAGGTTTTAAACTGTTAAACAGTGAGTCTACCTTTTGCTCTAAAATAATCTGTCCTCTTAGTTTTACACATGAAGACATAATCTGGCATAACTTGATAAGTCTTTGTAGCAGCACATTTGTACTTCCAGTGTATCATTGCAACATAACATACATATTACAAACTCTGTGCCACATTTGAATGTTGTGCATGTAATATTTCCATGCAATCCGTTTGCATATATAATGTAAAATTTCAACAGCCGTTTTCTTCATTTTCACTTTTTGACCCCTACCATGTTCAATGCTCCATAACTTTGCAAATTTTTTTAGCAGTCATATTTTTTGAAACCGTGTAAAGCACCCTACCAAACCTTTACAAGGATGTAAGAAAACAATGTTACAATTTTTCCGACTTATCACTCATTTGGTCAGCTGGGGTCACATATAGACGTATTAGTCCAAAGGACTTCAGGGCCACTTGGCCCATTTTTTAAAGTATGATTGCCAGTCCCTTTTGCGGATGGGTGAGCTGCCGTTGCCATCTGGTTCGACTCGGGTACGTGCACCTGTCCCACGACCCTGCTGTGTCAGTGATTTCAGGCTTTGTTCAGGTTTGTTGTTCTAGACTGATGCGTTCAACCGCAGCGGTCATCTGAGCTCTCAGGAAAGGCAGAATGTGTAGGTGTACGTACACTCAACGAATGTTGCCGGTCTGGTCGGATGCACCTTGTGGATGACGGCAGTCATGTCGAGCACTTGAACTTTCGCTTGTCTAGCTGGATTGGTGCGGCCGGTTGGCGCATTGATGCATGTGAGGATGTCCGACTTGAGCGAACTTCGGTCTGATGGACAAGGGGGCTGTTGCTGGTTCTTGAATTTGTCAATATCCGTATCTGGACGTGATTGAATAGAAAGGAAGAGTTGGGTGATGAGCACGGTATTTTGTTTCCGTATCCCAACTTTACTTCCGTTCTTTCAGAGGTCGGGATGGCTGGCAAAAGGAAACATCTTCATTGTGTCTGACAGAGGAACCATTATCTTGTCTAGCCGTGTTTATACGTATTCCTTGTGAAGGGTCTGGCCACATTTGTGGATTTGGGACAGTGAGACGGTCACTACTACCACATCACCCTTCTCAAGCTCACCCTTCTCCAACACTGCTGCAACATGCGATACCCACATGCCATCTTTTACTTCTTTACTCTTTCAAGAGCGAAGTGGTTGTAGCTTCAGACTGTCGACCGAGAGAACCCGGGTTCGAATCCTGTGCTATTGTGTCGAACCTTGGGCATGTTCGTTCACTCTATGTATGAATGAATACCTGCCTATAGACAGTGGTGGATCTTTGTGTACAAATAGTCTTTGCGCATTAATTGCAGTGTGGCTGGATGCTTCCCAGAGAAGTCGAGATGTTATTCAATTGAACAGATCTGCCAGGGAGTAAATTGTAAAGCGCTTTGAACAGTCCTGAGGACTGGATACTGCGGTATATAAGAACTTAACCTTTTACTAGCGCTGGGGACGAACCTTTCCTTCGCTGTGTCTGGGAACAAAAAGGTCGTTTTTTTTTATTTTGACAAGAGGGACAATAACTTAGCTTTCAGGCAACTTGGGTTTCAACGTGTCAAAGGGATTAAGTATGGTGGTTGTTGTTTTTTATTTCTAGAATAATAATATCGTTCCTGCTTTTGGACTGGGTTACATAACTTACATTACCAGTTGTACATAATGAGAAGTTTCTATAGTAAACGATTACATTGATCTTGACCTTGATGTTCTTTATATGACTTCATCCTTCGCCTTTCTGTATTGGTTCCAATACCTGTTCACACAATAAGATCAATAATTGAATAATCAACATATATGTGGGTTTTTACACATTTATTGACAAATTTGACCTTGACTGAAGTGACCTTTACCCCAAATTCATTCCCAGTTCATCTATAGTCCACCTAAGACAATTTTGTAGATGGAACGTCACATTAAGATGATGAATATATATGCAGTAGTACAGTTTTGACTCGAAATATCCATATTTTGGGCCAAAATAACCTTTAATTTTATCTTATCATGTGATATTGACCTAGAATCTGCAAAATAACAAAAAAAATGGATTTTCCATACTCAAAAATCCCTAAAATGTGGTCTCATTTATGGTTCTACTACTTTTAGTTCTCAAGTAATTGCACAGCCTTACTCAGGACGGTGGCCATCTTGGATTTGTCCAATATGGCCACCACAGCGGGAGCCCAGCTAGGCTCCAACAGAAAATGAAATGTCATGGCCATATCTAATGCTGGTCCAAAAATGGTGCTTGTGGAACGACGTGAACAATTGAACTGTTTCTTGAGGATAAGCTATATTTTAACCCTCTCGTGGTCAGAACGCCCGAATCAACCCGACTCCCACTCACGGCCAGAACGCCTGAATACGCCCGAATACAGGGGCACATTTAAACTGGTACCGCGAAACAGTGTCATCCAATAACGGCAATTTATTTCGGCAGTTAGCATATAATAATATTGAAGTTTCACTGGGAAGCGTCAAAAGTGAGAAATTATGGCGATTTCCGTGACTAAATAGCACCAACCACCAAGCGGTTTTGTAGTCGAACGCAGCGACACACAATTTCCGGTCCCTCTTTTACGCCACGCAGTGAATATTTTAATGGTAATTTTCAGCCAATGAGATTAAAGTTTAACATTTGCTGCGGGCATAAACATGGAAGCACCCAGGATTTATTCCAAAACACGCGTCCGCAGGCAATTTCTACGATTAAATGCTAACTTTTGAGCGGTCTATTTTGTTGTAAAAAAAGTATTAATGCGCCGCGCAACGAAGCCGGTGGTGTTTTTTAGCTTTGGTGTAATTCTCGACATTGTCATTATGTCGAACTCCAGTAATTCGGATTTTGATGGGATTTTCGAATAGAGTTTATAACGAACGCTGCCATCGAAGGGGAATGTTTTGCACTATGATTACGCATTTTAAACATAACACCAACTTAATAGTTCAGACGGGATGACGGCTATGATCACAAAGAACGCCATTTTGTATAAAAACTTGAAAATACATGCACTCTGAAAAACTGAAATTATTTCAGTTTTATTGATCATAGACATTTAATTAGTTTTCCATTCTGTAGCATAGTAATTTATGAACATTTCATACGCAGCATGTAACCGCTAATTATTAATGAAAAATATTTAAAAAAATGAATTGTTGAAAATTATTTAAGTATTTTATTTTTGTCAAACTTTAGCAATTCATATTTGGGTAATAAATTGACATGTATGTCACATACTTGGCTAGTTACACCAGGAATTAGTTCTTCAGATATAGGAAAATTTTATTTGAATCGGATCAAAAATTATTTATTTATTTGCATTCATGCAACCCGAGTATATCACATGATTCACTCACAGCACATTCTCTCGATTTAATAGGATTCAATAACAGACACATTTTTGCATTAATCTGGCCTTGAGAGGGTTAAAATGAGGAACAGACTGCCTTTAAGATCTTAATGTTTAAGATCAATACAGATCCATTGGGATGTTGTATTTGGGAGCTTGCCTTTCCAAAACCAGTCTTGACACCTATCAGAGGGCTTCTCGAACCAATTAAATTATCGCCCCCAATCTTCAGGTTCATAAAAACTAATTTCCAGCTATTTCCCCTGCTACTGGTGTACACATATCTAGGCATAATACCAACACATGTTCTACGAAACAAATTGTACCTGACTCCAGAATGATGTATGACCTTGTGAAATGGAAGGTCACAACGACCTTGTGAATATCATTTCTGCTAGATAGTATCTGACTGGAGTCGGGTAATTTGGGGTAATAATTTCATAGCAGAAAAAAAGATAATTTGCCGAGAAGTTGACTGTGTAGTTCTGTGCCATGAAATGTGTGAGTCTTTTTGAGAATATGGGCCTGGTAAGTAATCTTCATTCAAAAAATGTGTAAATGTTTAGTGATACAATTGTGCAGCTGATGTGCCATGTTGATAAATACGACACTTGGGCTAACCTATCAAATACCAGGACAAACTGTAACCTCTGGAATCAACCCAGGTTAAATCTGCTTTTGCAAGTACATTTTTTCAGTCGTGTCATTTTACTTCTAAAAAAATGAAACCTATTTAGGATTCACTCTGCAACCTGATTCGTAAAAATGTTTCATTCGTCGGACTAACTGCTAAATTATGTTGAACTAGACCAGTCAAAACACTCCAAGAAATGACACAAGTGGTCAGGTGCTTTATACATAAAATAAGTTTTAAATGATGTTGGTTTCATGTAGAACACAAAATAATTTATATTATTTCAAAGATTGTAGTAGAAAGTTTGTGATTTTGAGATCACCCCAAACACATTTGTTTGTCGTGCCTAGGTGGTGCAGACTCTGTTGGGTCTGCCCCTCAATCTGACGACGAGTTCGCCCGCACATATCCCCAACTGGGACCTGGTGGTGGAAGTCGTCAACGCAACGAGTCATACCTACATCTCTGCAAAACAGTGCAAGTATCGCTATGAGAATGTGATTGTGCCACGCGAGGAGGGACGCATACTGTATGACATCAACCCGCGCAAACAGAAGAAGTCAAAGGGCATCTACAAGGTGGGTGCACCAGCTGTGGTCTTTACATCGTGTCAGGTTGATGCAAGTTAAAAGTTGAAGTTGCCTAGTAGATGGTATTGCAATGGTAACATTGCACCGCGGTAGTAACAGTGTATGTATGTGTTTAGTTTTTAATGATATTCACAATACTACATATTAAAATTAGGTAGTAATAAATATAAAGCTGGTGATGACAGCAGATTTTCTGTTACACTGGAATGGAATTTACATTTTCTATGGAAGTGGTGGCAACATGCTGTGTCTGGTCAATGAACTATGACAGCAGTTTGTAATCAGCCATGACAAATGTCCAGTCTTATTTGCTCTGCACCTTAGACTAGTGTATAGAGTTAACAAGTTTGGTATGAAAATTATAACCAGCTTGAGTATTTTTCAAGAAGACATTGCAAGACACCAAAAGATTTGCCAGGCCAGTGAGCATGTGAACCTTGGTAAACTCCCCTGCACTGTGTCCTCCTTGTTGCAGACAAAGAACAATCGTCCGATGCGCACCAGTCAACTGTTCCTCCAGGACAACCACACGTCTCTCACAAAGCAACACTCGGACCGATTTGAGGCATGCAAGGCTATCGCTTCCAAGCGCACCCCGACCCTGCGTCCTACCCTTGCCAACCCTATGCTGAAGAACCCAAAGCACGCGGCCGTCTTGGCAGAGAGTGGCATTAACTATGAGCAGCCATTGTCTCCGATCCAAGTGGCGGCTAACCGCGCTGACAGGATCGCAAAGGAAAAACGACAGAATGTAAGTGTTGTAATAGTTTCATCTCACAAAAATTACTGTTTTAAACAGAATCATAACAGATATAAAAAAAAAATATTTTGTTTATGACATTGAATTGTATGTGATGAGTTGGTTTGAATATGCTACTATGTATACAAGGGCAATTATCAAAAGATTATTTTTAATAAATTTTCAGAAACAACATTTTTTTCAAGTTCTTTGCCTCTAGAGGAACACAAATATTGGATCATTTGGATAAAAAATATATGTCCCTTGTCATTGTCGGTTTCTTTATAGAAACCGACATGGACAATATTAATTTCTGTAGCACATATTATTTGGAAATATGTTAGAAGAGGCTTGTTTTTGTGTAATTCTTTATTATCAGCCATCTGCTTATTACATACAGTCCCATCATGGATTAGTAAATATGTTACCTGCTGTTATAATTTAATTAAGTTCTAGGTGATGTTAGTTGCCGATAATTTATCTTTTGATCTTTGTCACATTGAAGATTATGTATAATCCTACAGTACTCATTCCCGTATTAGAACACTGTTTTGCTGTTTGCAGCAAGCTGTTGCTGAGCAGCAACTGGCACAGCAGAGGGCACAGCAACAGGTAGCAGCAGCTGTAGCTGCTGGTGCCACCCCGCAGGTGGCAATCATGCAGGGTCAGCAGGTCGTAACTACAGCAACAACAATCCAGGTGAGTTGTAATAATAGTAAACAAAACAAATTTTCTACATAATTTTGGGCATTAAATAAAGAAGAACTATTCATGTGAAAAAAGCAGTAGGTGGGAGCAATTTTACAAGTCTGTTGGAAACAAGAGTGTAGGTATAAAGTATGCACATTACTAAATTGATTTATCTATTTTAAAACTACTGTTTTACTAATACCAAACTTGTGAGATGAGTTAAAAAGTAAAAATTTGGCATTCAAGTCGAGAATAAACTACAGTATAAGATGTGACACGCCCTCTCCTCGCCCTTGTTTCAGTCTGCGGGCGTCGGCAGTGTGGCCATCCAGAAGGCCGGGTCACTGGTCACTGCGTCTGTGGCACGTAACCTCAGTGTGCCAGCGGGGAGCATTGTGGTTAATACAGTGACCGGTGGACTGACCGCCAACAACACTTTTACCACGATCAGTAGACGCGGCAATCAGACGTTCGCACCGACCGTGAGTGGCTTTACACGTGTTTGGTCAAACCTGCTGTTCTCGGGGCAATGGCACAGCCTTTGAAATTACTCATTTGCTAAATTAAATCAATTGACAGAGGTTATATTTGGCTGACAGGCCAGTAACAACTTTCCATCAATACCAAATGAGCAGAGGTCAATATTTTGTTAGTGGATGTGTAAATTCTTTATGCAAAACAAAAGCAGCAAAATTTGCATACCAACAACGACACATTCGCTAAATTCTCATTGGCTGTTATTGAATATGGAAAGAAGAATCATTAAAATGTTTGCAGATATCATATGTTCCTGTATTAGTTGGTTGTGATGAAAAGGAAAATTGTTCTGTATTTTGGGTCATAAAGTCCACCTGTGTGTTTGTGTTGCAGATGGCCAGTAACAGCAGCCTTGTGCAACGAGCGGCTCGTACCGCCACTGGGGCTGTTGGTGCCCCGGAGTTGGGGGCAGCAGTCCTCACCCCTGAGCAGGCCCGCCTCGGGTCACAGGTCATCTCCACAATGACCCCCCAGCTAGTCGCTACCCAGAAGACTGCAGGTCTGTTAAGAATAATGGTGGCCGGTATTCCGATGTCTTCATATATTCTCGGACAAACACATGTAATCCCGCCACATACAAACACATGTAAACACCTGATGTAAATCTTGTCAAGAGTACCTTTAACCTAGACATAACTCAACATCAGACCAATTGTTCGTACGTGGAGGTGTTGCATAAAACGTGCTATATTGCTGCAGCTCTACACTTCCACAATGGCAATTCCTATAATAAAAAAGTTGTTTTGGAGGGTGATTCAACCCTTAAGATATTTTTGCAGTATAAATCTATACGTGTATGACCATCTACAAATGAAGATCGGAGTCTTGCTATACAGTAATCAGATCAGTTAATGTGGTGTAATGTTGAAAGCAGTAACGTTGTAGTTTGTAATCGTGTGTTCTTTTCTTAACAGTGTTTTTATTGTTATTTCACTACAGCTGTAAATGTTTTTGTTCTCAAGTATTACGATAAGCTAGATGAGTGTACGTGGACTGTGACCGGATGGCACAGTAGGTGTTTGTCTATGGCTAACGTTGTGTGTTGTTACCGCCAGGTGGCGCCATCCATCAGAAGGCGCTGACCGCCGTCCAGCTGCATCAGATACAGGCACTGCGACAACAACAACAGAACCTGGTCAAGTTGAGGCAGGCCCAACAGGTAGGTCCTTTTCTTCTTACACTACTCTACTCCTTCCAGCTTTTCTTTGTTTTGACATTGTTTCGGTCCACCATTTCCATGTTTTTTGTGTTGTCCTAACTAATGTTCATGCCAAAAACATTGCACTTGGAATAGAAAACTAAATTATAGGTTTGAAAGAGCTATGGTTTGGAAGAGCCTGGATTGATAACGCTCCTTGTGTTGAGAGTGATTGTAGTGTTGGGAGCGCCTTGAGTTGAGACAACTGTGAACTGAGAGAGATCATTGTGTTAACCCATTTCATTCTGACAGCTAGTTAGCTGGCCACATTGCTCAGATCTGGACAAAATTACCAATTTACAGTTGTGATAAATTATTTCAACGGGTGGGTCACTTACTCATTTTTGGCCAGGTTTTGGTTGAAGAAAAGTGTATAAACCCTTACATTTCTGGAATCAGAAGAGAATTGCCTACATGATGGTGTTAAAATTGTTTGTATAGAGTGAGCATAGAAGAAGTTATCTCAAGGTGAAGAAGAAGACTGAAAAGCAATAATAATAAAAACAGATTGTACATCGACTTTGGACTTGTTTTACCTGTATACAACCACTCAGGATGGTCATACATCCAATGAGAGAAATCTGCCAAATTCATTTCTTCAAACAGTGGTAAAAATGTCATGTAAATATCTTGTTTCAGTTGGAAGTTACACATTTCTGAATGAATGTTGTAGAGTATGTGAAAAGATATCTTTCCTGACAGGGATTCACCAACTCTTCAATTATAAATTTTTTTCAGGCAACTGTTGAAGAAAAGTGTATAAACCCATACATTTCTGGAATCAGAAGAGAATTGCCTACATGATGGTGTTGAAACTGTTTCTGTAGCGTGAACATGGAGGAAGTTATCTCACGGAGAAGAAGAATGAAAGAAATAAAATTTAAAAAAAATGTGTACACAGACTTTGGGCTAGTTTTACCTATACATAGCCACTTAGACATATCATATATCCAGTGAGAGAAACCTCCCAACTTCATTTCTTCAAACAGTGGTAAAAATTTGATGTAAATGTCATATGTCAGTCCAAAGTTATAGTTTTTAGAATGGAAGTCGTCACGTACACAAAATGAGTAATTTCCTTACAGTAATTCACAATTGGCATTGCCATTGCCATTGCCTTGGCATTGCAGTTTCCAATGAAAACGAATTACAACACAAGATATAATGTGCATAATAAAATTTAATGAAACAATAACCCTTCACCGAACTAAGGCAATAATGTCCATGACACTGTTCATGACATCGGCGATGTCACAGTTCATATTGTTCACGTCACTGACTGCCAAGTGCCAAGTCACAAGTTGAACAGCCTGTGGAAGTGCGTACAACTACAAGTGCACTGGCTGTTGGCACTGGACACAACAGATTCGTCTGCGTCGTTTTCAGTCGAAATACTGCTCGTACTACTGCCGATTTCACTGTCTTCCACGTCGATATCGCTTCCATCACTAACTGTACCATCATCCGCCATTTTTAAATGCCAAAAATCTCCAAAATATCGAACTCGAACTTCACTCCAAACTTGCAGATAAACACGCGGTTGAAAATTTGCAAATGGCTTCCAAACCGGTAGTGTGGTCATACTGCATCATGGGAAAAGCTTGCTACGATGCACACAGTTTCTATAAATACCCGATAAGGCCGTCACGTGCGTTGACTACGCCTGCAGGCGTATCCCGAATGAAAAGGTTAACTACGCCCGTAGGCGTATCCCGAATGAAATGGGTTAAAAGAGCTTGTGGTTCTTTTGACAATAGAGCTCCCTGTGTCGAGGAGTTTGTTGCATTGAGAGAACACTTTCATGAAGAAACGCCTTGGGTGGAGAACTCCTTGTGCTAAAACAGCTCTTTGTATTGACATAACTTGAATTGAAAGAGCTACATGTGTGGAGAGAGCTCCTTGTGCTGGGAGAACTTCTGTTGGGAGAAGTCTTTGTGTTGAAAGAGCTTATACTGAGAGCTTGTGTGTTGCCTGTTGTGTTGAGAGAACTTGTGTTTGGAGAGCTCCTGTTCAAGTTTGTTTTGAGAGAGCGCCTTGTGTGGAGAGTTCCTTGCGTGGTGCTGAGATGATGGCTGCTTGCTTGCAGCAGTCGGAGCAGCTGAAGCAGCAGCAGTTGAAGCGAGGTCAGCAGGTCACAGGTCAGCAAGTAGTGGCCGGTCTCACCACTGTCCAGAAGTCTATCACGGCACCACTCGTCACGAATGTGGCGCAGGTGCAAGCGGTGCAGGCCGCCAGACTGCAGGTTAGAGCTCTGAGTGATGTTACATCATGGTGACTAATCATTGCACAGTGTTACTGTATCTTTTCAATTGAAAGAAATTGTAATAGTTGACAGGTCCACAATCTGGTGTCACTATCTTAATTGTGGGCGTAAGCTCCGTCAAATTTTGCATTACCAACAATGTTTGCACATGTGTTCATTACAGTACTAGGGCAGCATGACATCTGCCTGACCAATCTTTCCCACATTCGTCCTGTCATGTTGCCTTTTCTGTCGGTTGAAGCCATTTGTCCAGTTCAGGAGCTTTTTGTAAAACATTTGAAACATGAAAAGTAAGTAGTGTAAGTTGCAGAGACCTTAATGAAGGTTGGATGGTTTCAGGTACCGAAGCAGACGGTAAAGCCATCGACGCTGCAGCGTCACCCGTCTGACGTCACCGCAGTGCTACTGAAACGAAAGCAACTACAGCAGCAACAGCCACAGAAAACACCTGGTGGCGCCACCTTACAGACAACACCGCAGATACACCAGGTGTCTCTCGGACAACTCACCAGGGTACGTTGAAATTGGTACAAAGTTATGGCAAATTATCATAGCAGGAAAATTTGTCGAATAGCATGGCCTTCACAAAACATGTTGATAAAGTTGGTTGAAATAGCAACAAATTTAAAACTGGTTGAAACTATGTATCGGTGAATAGCAAACAACAAATAACAACTGTGGGTAAAAGTTTGTGTCACCAGCTGTGATTGACTGTACAGTTAAATGTGCTTTTTGCAGCTCACGACTGCTCAAATCATCGCTGGCACGCAACAGTTGACTGGTCATAGTGGCACCACCACACAAGCAGTGCCTACACTAGTGAAGACGATGGCGGCGGGACAGCAAGGTGGCGCCACTGTGCCGATACCGATGAACGCTGTCAGTCTCGGGATCAGTGTCAGCGTTCCGCAGCAGAAGGCTCTAGCAGGTAGAATCTCTTCACTCTGAAACTAGCAAAACTACCCATCCTCAGGACAACTTTGTAGTATGTAAGCTGCTTTAGTTAATCATTTTCAGCGAAGTACTTAGGTTGTGATGTTTTGAACAGTTATTCTTTTTTCAGTTGTCAGTCGTTCCTCAGGTGTCGTCACTAGAATTATGTTGACATTATCTGCCGTGTGCAATGCCATATTTGGCGGCACCAGAAACTAAATGGTCATGGGAACAAGTTCAAATTTACACTACTGTTACATTGACAATTGCTGCCCTTGCTTAGTTGCTCCACAGATGGGTGTAAACTGGTGTCCATCAAAGTTTACAGAGCTGAAACTAAAATTATAGTACAATTAAACTATAACAATAAATAAATTATGATAATACAACTACAGCTGTATATAAACATCCGTAGATTGAAGGGAGACGGTCTGTTCCTCTACCTTGTATTAGCCACCGTAGTAATTTGTAACAGGAAGTCTGCCGTGTTGAACATGGCAAATTGTTGAACATCAAAAGGGTTTGCTGTTAACGCTGTCTGCCTCGGCATTATAGTCAATAAAGCTTGTTTTGAAATTATATGTTTTGTTTGTCATATGATCATGTTCCGGGGCATATCTTCCAGATTGCGGATGTTGTTACCGTCTTACTAAATGCAATTTGGGGGACAGTATATCATTAACATAGTTATAGTCTTAAGATGAATAATAAATTAAAAACTAGGAACGCCCCCTTTTAAAACAAGATAATCTAAAGTTTAAAAAATTATAAATCTGTTAAGAGAAACGTGAATAGTCATGTGACACTGACAGTGTGACGTCTCTGTCATCAGGTAAAGCGACGATGACACAGCAGCACATCCGACACATCCAGCTGCTGCAGCAGCAGAGGAAGCCGACAGCAGCTATACAACTGGAGCAGCAGAAAGTCTCAAGTGAGTCTTCTATATGCTACCTCTATCTCTAACGTTGAACTATCACTGACAGTCATGGCTAAAGTTATGGTACTTGACAAATTGTACTGTTCATTAGTCCTAGTCTGCTTTCTTCGTTCCGATGTGTTTTTTAAAGACAATGTACCAAGACTTTCATTGGTTAACTTGTAATTATTTATGTAGCAACTAAAGACAGATAACATGTGTTATTTCTTACAACTAAAATGCCTTGATTCTCTTAATATATTATATTAATTACGGGTTTTGTAATAAATTGAATGTTAAGAAAATTAATGTTTTATTTGTTCAAAATTCCCCAATGGTTAAAGGTCATTCCAGACATTAGATAGACATAAATTGATTGTTGATGACATTATATGTGCTTCTGAACCACATAGCTGTTCCGCCAATCAGCTGATCAATTGTACAGTGGAACCTCGATATTATGGTCATCCACCAGAGGCGCCACAGGATATTTCGGGAAACTTATTATGCCAATAGTCTCTTACAAAACACATTGTTTTATCATTCCAAATCAAGACACCTATGCTACTCCAAACAACCTTCGATCGTTAAACAGATGGTGGACACCATCATTATTGTAAGCGTTGAAGGTGAAGCACATTGCATTGGCACTGCTTCCATGCCACTGCATTTGTCTGTAAAATCTGCTCAGCCACTAAGAGTTTGACTCTCGAGTGCAACACAAAGGCAAAATATAACTGGGGACTTGCATCTTTTATATTGTTTTCAATATATGCCAATCACCAAGTAAACATCCAGACACCAGATTCATGGCTTCGCATTGTCGGTGTCACCTTTGGTGGGCGGGCGCCCGGCTGCTGACCGGCCGCGTCAGTCACCAATCTTGGCTTCCCGGCTGTGACTGACCATAAGTTTGGGGGTAATCTGCAGGCCATCTCATCGTTTTGCACCTGGTGACTGACTATTCCTGAATAGCGAGAGAGCCGGACTAGCGGGACTAACATCCTATCTTTTACTGTGTAAATAATTGGGGACTGTCTCAAGGTGACCTTAATGGCGAGGTGACTGTAAACTGAGGTTTGATTGTATCTTGCTTTCAGGGTTCGCACGGATCCCCGAAAACCCTTAAAAACTCTTGAATTTAGAAATTACGTTCAAGGGTACCCAAAAACCCTTGATTATCACCCGTTTTCAGAATAAACCCTTGAAAACCCTTTAAAATGCATGTTTTTGCTTTAAATGTGCAATTAAGCTATTATATCTCGGCCGTGTCACTGTAATATAAATTATTTAATAAGTGTGAAAGTAAATGTGCGATTCAAATTCAACATCGGAATGTCAAAACTAAAAGGCGATTGACAAAACACGAGGAATGAGTCCAAGTGACCAAGAATTATATTAATAATTATCCGCTAGATGGCGCCATAAGTACCGATCATACGGGTAACGCTACATACGGGTATTAACCCTCTCAAGGCCAGATTAATGCAAATATGTGCCTGTTATTGAATCCTATTAAATCGAGAGAATGTGCTGTGAGTGAATCATGTGATATGCTCGGGTTGCATGAATGCAAATAAATAACTAATTTTTTATCTGACAAGTAAAATTTTCACTACATTTGAAGAACTACTTCCTGGTGTAACTAGCCAAGTATGTGACATATATGTCAATTTATTACCCAAATATGAATTGCTAAAGTTTGACAAAAATAAAATACTTAAATAATTTTCAACAATTCATTTTTTTAAATATTTTTCATTAATAATTAGCGGTTACATGCTGCGTATGAAATGTTCATAAATTACTATGCTACAGAATGGAAAACTAATTAAATGTCTGGTAAATAAAACTGAAATAATTAAAGTTTTTCAGAGTGCATGTATTTTCAAGATTTTATACAAAATGGCGTTCTTTGTGATCATAGGCGTCATCCCATCTGAACTATTAAGTTTGTGTTATATTTAAAATGCGTAATCATAGTACAAAACATTCCCCTTTGATGGCAGCGTTCGTTATAAACTCGATTGGAAAATCCCATCAAAGTCCGAATTACTGGAGTTCGACATAATGACAATGTCGAGAATTACAACAAAGCTAAAAAACACCACCCGCTTCGTTGCGCGGTGCATTAATATTTTTTTACAACAAAATAGACCGCTCAAAAGTTAGCATTTAATCGTAGAAATCGCCTGCGGACGCGTGTTTGGGAATAATTCCTGGGTGCTTCCATGTTTATGCCCGCAGCAAATGTTAAACTTTAATCTCATTGGGTGAAAATCACCATTAAAATATTCACTGCTTGGCTTAAAAGAGGGACCGGAAATTGTGTGTCGCTGCGTTCGACTACAAAACCGCTTGGTGGTTGGCGCTATTTAGTCACTGAAATCGCCATCATATCTCACTTTTAATGCTTCCCAGTGAAACTTCAATATTATTATATGCTAACTGCCGAAATAAATTGCCGTTATTGGATGACACTGTTTCGCGGTACCAGTTTAAATGTGCCCCTGTATTCGGGTTGATTCGAGCGTTCTGGCCATGAGGCATACTCGGGTTGATTCGGGCGTTCTGACCACGAGAGGGTTAAGTTGCCATTTTGGAAAGCGACAAAAGCGTGTTTGTTGAAAATATTATCGGTCGATTTGAATTTACATTACGATGGCTCCCGGGAAAGGAAACTGTAAATTTAAAGATGAATGGTTGGCAATCACGGAATACAAAGAATAGGTGTGTCGAGACCCGACGGGAAACGTTCGTTCTGCGCGATGTCGATTTTGTGCAAAATCGATCAACATCGGGAACGGAAGTCGATACAGCCTGGGGCTGGACAGTCATGTTACAAGTGCGACGCACAAGAACAACCTGTCCGCGAAACACAATTAGCAACTGTGCCGCATGCTGGCTACACCAGGAACATGTTTAGTTTGCCTGTTGAGTGAGAAGAAGTGAAAAGATTAATGTGATACTGACAGCAACAGTATATAATGAACGTTATTGTTTCCTGATTCATTTATTGTATCAGTGTACACTTACATGTTAATGGGCTGATTTAAGCCATTGGCCTTTGTTGGTGCCCATATCCTAGGCTATTCCAGTGCTTGTCGAGTCTGGTCTTGTGTGTGTGACGGTCTTGGCATCTACCACATGTTGTGGGAGCCTGTTCCACTGATCCACGGTTCTAACTGAGAAGTAATTCTGTCTGACCAGCAGTCTTGTTCTTTGCTTGAAAAGCTTTCTCGTGTGTCCTCGTGTATGTAATAAACAGGCAGTTAAAACTTAAGCATCTTCGTCAAGATTGATTTGTTATTTGAATGTTTGGCTGATGATCTCCTCATTGTTTAAGCCTAAGGATCCTGTGATTGATTGTTTATTTGCTTCATTCATTCCTGAAGTGTGTGCTTGCTTGATTTATTGATGTGTAGCCGATCTTTTCAATGGCCGGTTGATTACTTGTAAACCCCAGGTATGAAATGATTGACTGGTCCAGTAAAAAATGGGGCTCAAAAAACTAAATAAATAACTGAAATATACACCCTTGAAAACCCTTGAAAATGGCATGTTTTTATATCAAGAAAACCCTTGAATTTAATTGTTAGTTGTCTGTATGAACCCTGCTTGCTTTACAAATTACGTCATAAGAAATGTCGGGGAAACCGTAATCTTTGTGAATGGAGAGCTATCCGAAAGATGGGCATATTTGTTAGTTTTTATACCAGTTCAATATTATTGCACAATCTGATGCTACCGAGACCTTTCATCTCCTTATTCAAAAACACATAATTTAAATAAATACAAATAATCAAGTAACGTTACAACATATGAAGACCACTGTACTGTACGTTTTGTTATGCCAACAAATCTGCTAAAATTGAATGTTTTTATGTGTTGTAGCATTGACAGGCCATGTGCAGAAGGTTGCGACACCTGGCGGCACTGGGCCACTGATCATCCAACAGCAGCAGCAGCAGCAGCAGACACTGCAGAAGGCCATGGTGCAGCAGATACAAGACCTGCTCAAGCAGCAGCATCGCCAGCAGGGTGGCGCCACCATACAGCAGGTGATAGCGGCGACGCCCCCCCAGCAGAGCAGTGGGGCGACAGTGATCGGCACGCAGATCATGTCCTCCCAGGTGGCAGCAGCGAAGGCAACGGTGCCTGTTGCCACCGCCAGCAGTGTTCTGTCGCAGCAGATTGCTAACACTGCCCGCTCCGTCACACCGATCATGGTCACTGCAGTGCCGTCTGGTGGCAATAGTTTGGCTACGGTAATTACGACGCAGGCGATGATGGCGGGTACAGTGAACATAACACTTGCTGCGCCCTCTAGCAGCAGTGGTGGTGAGACGGGGACACTGTTGAAGGAAGTACAACAGGAGGTGTTGGTGAGCCCACAGAAGGGACTGACGACGGTTGTGGGGAGTGTAGCTAAGACCCTGCACGCGGTGCCCCAGCAGCAGGCTGTCACTGTGAGACACATCCCCGGCGCGACCCTCACTCAGGCCACAGTTGCTGCCACGGCCCTCACTCCACAACACACCATCATCAAACAACAGGCACTCGCCGGCAAACAGTCGACGGTCGTCGGTGGCCAGCAGGTAGCGCTACGGCAGGCGGTTGGCGTGCAGCCATCGCAGCAGTTGGCAGCGGCGATCGTGCGACAACATGGCATCTCTGTTCAGCAGTCGCAGACCGTCACAGTACACCAGTCACCAGGTGGCACCACCACCCGGCCAGTGAGCATCGCCGTGCAGCAGGGCTTGCGGCCCGGCATGACGGTTCGACAAGCAGTGGCGGCGCCCTCTGTTGTCAGCGTGCAGCAGTCCGCGGTGCGGCCAACAGGGACCACCACCGTGCAGCATGTTCAGACGGTGCGTCCGCCGCACACGGTCACCATACAGAAGTCTCAAACGGCTGCCATGCAGCAGGTCCTACAGGAAGTGCAGCAACAGGCACAGGCTCAGGCACAGCAGCGCCACCAAGTGTCCAGTGCCAGCGTCACACCAGTGAGCGGTGCCGCCGCCACAATAGTGACACAGGTGACACTACCACAGTCACCAACTGTCGTCACCGTGAGTCAGCCGTCAACAGAGAGCACCACCGAGAGCGCCGCGGCGACAACGACAGCGCAGCAACAGCAGCTCGGGAATAAATCATATGCCATGCGACTCCGAAACCAGCGGTCGTGATTATGTACATTGCATGATAACTACCACCAACCTAGCTCCCATCCGTGTCCACAATGGTGATCAGGTGCACCTACTAAATGGACTTGGCAGAAACACCAACTGATCTGCTCCAGATTCATGAAAAGTAACCAAAAAATCTCCTAGTCCTATTTCAGGTCAATGGCAAGAGGCAGTGTCAAACAGTGGTGTGCTAGTGATGTCTGGCTTAGATGTGACGCAGCATTCACTAACAACAGTTAGCCGCTTTGGAGGTTGGAGTGAAAGTATTCCTTTCATGGATATTCAATATTATAGCATCCGAGACTAGCCTTGTAAGATGAGGTATACACAAAACATATTCTGGATCACACAGATGGTTTGATTAGGACAGTAACATACTTTCTACTTTTCTACCCAGAGAATCAGATGTATCCGATATGATCACAGCAAGTATAAATGTTGGTTAACAACTGTTCTCTTGGTATTGCATAGATTTTGTATGTTGTGAAAATTCATCAAGGTATCCGTATGAAAAAGAGTGACTCTTTCATGAGATTGTTCATTTTGTGGATGATGTGGACAAATTATTTGTATCTTGGCAGTTGAGAAGTGTAGATCATTGGTTCTTTGTCAGTCTAAGGGTTGTGTAGGTGTAACGTGGGATTAAATAGAGGGAATATTAAAGACTAATTTAAAGTTGGCAGTTAAGACTAGCTTTGTTTACATTAGGCAGAAATGTTGGCATCCAAGACATTGTAAAAACACAAAAATCAAATCCTGTTTTATTGGGATATTCCATTTGATAACATTAGAAATGGACGGAGCCTTTGTAGAATGTTTATGCAGCAGATTGGTTGCTTAATAACAAAGCATGCGATGGACTGTTTTATTGAATTTGTTATGCAAAATTTTCAAAATAAATCCTGAAAATGTTCTAATTAACTGATTTAACATGCACCTAGCTTCCACTTTGCTCTGACTTGGCTTGAAGGATATCACCATATTCAACATGTGTGAGGGCTGTGTTTTATGTTGTACATAGTTTGGTAGCTATAAGTTTGGCTTCATGTGTCTACAATGGTAATGATTTTGTACATTCTGTGTGCAAATTGTCGTGACAAAAAAGATCAAGATTAAAATGTATTTTCAGTAATTTGTTGGTGTTTGCTTGTGTCTAATGTTTTGTAATATAATAGAATAAATTATTGTGAAGTACAGCTACTGCTTTATCTTGTCTATTTGTGTTAAACCTACAATATCATTTCGATTGTTATCCTCCTGGCTTTTCTGACTAATTTCCTGAAAAAGCAAAGCTTTCAAGTATCCCCTACAATATCCTAGTTCGTTGGTGCACTTGTGCTACTTTGTTTTGTTGAAATTAATAAACAAACTGCGAACTATTTTGAATTTGGTTTCGAGTCGAAACTAGCAACACTTACTTGAACATGGACATGCACCTGGAAGTGGACACTTCATATAATAGTATCGTGTTCGCAAATTTGGGCAAGATTTCATTATGATGAACTTGTATGTACTGATGACTTCAGTGATGATCAACTCACAATTGTCCTCTAAGAAGTTCTGAATGGGTCACGCTGTGTTGCAGCTAGATTATTTTTCAGAAGGGCAGTCATCTGTCATTTTCAACTTTTGGTCTTTTTTTGCATTTTGGTGACTGATAATGACTTAACTAAATTTGATATGAATTTGTAAATATGGTAGATTATTATTTACCCATTTTATCCTGAAGCTAGTGCAAACGAGTTGCAGTCAGTTCCTGACCATATCCAAGAAATCACTTTAAAATGACAGGCCTTAGTTTAAAATGGACAAAACTTTATTATTTCTCAATGAATTTTTAAATGTGATATATCATTAGAAAGCAGGTCAAATAAACTAAAGTTATATTAACAAATTAGTTGTTTGATAACATTTACTATATGTTATCAATATATATATACTAAAACATTTTCCAACAAATTCACATTTTTGTTGTGTTTTGTCACATTACTTTTCACCAGACATTTTCTCCACGAAGGTGGCATCTCGATGACCAAGTTGATTTTATTTTATACACCATTCTCCCCTGTAAACAATGGTATAAAACTTGTTCACGTATCTTGGATAATTATCTCATTATGTACAATTCTGTAGTAACACCCCTACGTGAAAGAACAGAATGTCAGCGTGTGGTGTTCAGTAAACGAAATCTTTTTTGGACCGAAGGTCCAACAGACTTATGCTATCATTCTGCGTCCACCGTTAGCTGTCATATCTCAGAAACCGTTCAGCAACTTTTTCTGTAATTGTGCCTAGACTTATCTTAGGGTACTGCCACTGTACACAAGAAATCTATATTTGAATGAATCATTCTAAGGGCACCTCAGAGCCCCCCAAAATGCTAAATTTTCCTAGTATTTCCTTACTGCTGTAAGCCTCCTGCACGGATCTCTATTCATAACTGGATATGCCCCATCTCTGATCACTGGGGTGGCTAGCCTGGCACTGAATTTAAATCAGTATGGTCAGTGAGCCACTGGCTGGAGTGGTCACTCATGGCCACAGTTTATTGTTGGTCAGTCTTGATGTGGCCAGGGCTGGGCGGCTGTTTATTGCCCGGTGTGGAGAGTTAGTGCTTAGTGGGATTCAGGCACTTGGCTGACAAATATCGCATCAATTAGCATGCCCGTTCATATTATATTGTCTATCCACTTGTCTGCCTCCTTGAAGTATGAAGTAAATTAGCAGTTATCGTTCACATTTTTTTGGAATTTCACTATTTGCAACTTGTCCGCCATCTTTGGTTTCAATTTACATGGTGGTAGCCAACATCCACTGCAAATGGCCAATGAACGGCACTGATTTGGTGATTCCTGTGTGTTTCCCAATGACGACAAGATACTGACGTAATTCAGTGTTAATCGACCAATAGGGATCCATAATACTACAGTGTGGGGTTTCCGTGCCAAGTGCAGACTACGACTAGAATCGTATCCCAGATAAAATGGGTTAAGACATGCAAGAAGCCCTGTTCACTCGGATGATTGATTTCTTTCAAATGATGGCTTGTATTTACATGTTTTATTGTTTTTATTTGTTTGTGGGAGCGTTCACATACTCCTTGTAAAAGACCGCCGTCGTATTCCCTGATGTGGATGATCACTATAGATAATAAATTGATTTGATATACATGTTAAAATATGGTAGTGCAAATTATTGCAAACAAAATGCAGTGTTTATTTGGTCAATAGATTTTTGTCAAATGATGGAACGTGTGTATATTTTATTGTGCATCAGTGTAGTGTAAAACTGATCCCTGTGAACAGCCATTGTGAAATGGTAATTTTCACTGTGGTATTTAAATACGGGGACAGAGTGAAGCAGTCCTTGATTAAAACCCAGGCGTTGTGTTTACCTTACCCTCATCTGGACCTGTCACAGGACACATTTGTTATTAGCATAATCAGTCATGATCAAATAAGCTTGTTATGTGTGTTGTTAGGATTAACGAGCTGCATTTGAATGACAAAAATCTGTAACATATTTGTGGTGTAAAATATAACAAGTCTGTTATCTCGTATGGATGGATGAAAGGACCATCAAGTGTGGTAGATATACATTTGAGAAACTTGTTGAACCATTCTACAGCAGCCAAAAGATGCAAACCAAAGCGTAAAATGTATGGTTTTAAGACTTGGCTACTTGCTTGTTTCGAATGTGTTACAAATCATAATGGCTTCAACATTGTTATAGTTTTGCAAAATGGCCGCTCAAGATGGCATTAGGTTGTGATGCTGTAATATTTGACAAAGTAACACCATGTTCAGTGAAAAACAAATAAAAGGTGTAGCTGGCAAGTTGAACCATTTCAGTACTACAGCCCTGACCAGGTTGGACCCTGAATTCTGCATTCTCGGTGAATATGCAAGACAATGGATTACCAGTCAAGATTTGAGCAACAAAAATGCATTTTAGGAATGTTATATAATTGTATGATAATCAGTGAATAAAATGTACCTGAACACAGTTGAATACTAAGTTCGCTGACATCGTTATTGTGTCGATCGTCAACATCTGACAAAGATTCTTTGCTAAAATAATCTGTCGAAAACATACAGATTTTGATAATCGATCATTAAAAACCACAAAAATCTCCATAAACTATTATTGAGCGATAAACGATGACCACTGCTGAATAGCTCATTTATTCGCCTTGACAACTACACAAGTGACTCCACTCCTAGTTGATAATTATGAGAAAAAACAATTTGAATAACAGACATCGTCAATGCCAAATAACTGGCCTGTCGTACTGAAGCGTCACAGACAGTGCGGCTGGAAATTGTTAAATCGTCTAGAGTGTTTATAAATTAGTTGCATGCAGAATAAAATTGTATTTAATTAGTGTAAGACTTGGTAAAGAACATGTACTATGACACATTATCTAATGTCCAAACAGCTTCCCTTACTTTTAGATGGTGATTTTGAGCCGAACAAAAACGATGAGTCTGACGATGAGGAAACCATCGCAAAGGAGGAACAACAATCAGGAAGTGACGAGGTGAGCATAGTTCACCTTCGACTTGCAGATGTGATCTTGCTGTACCTGTTCAATGTGATTGTTTCACGTGGACGTTTTCTTATTGCAGCATTGTCCCCAATATAGGGGTAAATTAGGGGGTCAGAAGTTGGCATTTCTCAGTTAGTGGAACACTTATTGATGGTGCATGGAGCAATAATGTTTTTAACCCTTTAGACCTAAGCAGGTTTCTTAAAAAACCTCATGCTTATTTTATTAGATGTTTATTCATGTAGAAAATTCTAGTTATGTATTCTTAACTTTTTACAAAATAGAGTCGCTTGAATATATGACTTGAGGCATCAGTCTGCGGTGAGGTTAGGGTGACTTAAGGACTCGGGTTAAACGGTTGAAAGTTGTAGTTGTTACTTTGTGCATGTGATTAAAGGGGGGTTCCTGACCAGTTGTTATTGATCTGAGGGATTGATTTTGAATAGTGTCCAGCTGTTTGATTTCCTTAGCTTGTGTGGATAACATTCCCTGACGAAGACCCATGGTGGAGTTGGAACTTCTGCTGTGGTATTATAGATGGGATAAAACATAGCAGTCCTTGATTAAAACCCAGGCGTTGTGTTTATCTTACCCTCATCTGGACCTGTCAAAGGGTACAAGAGCACTACCATGGGGTGGCATATCTATTGATATTTAAATACAATACACGTTTGTTTTTAACAAAATGTCCGTGCAGTTGTTTATACTAAAATCAGCTTGGTTGCCTTTTCACATTTGAGAAAGTTACGGGAAGTATTTGGTAATAAATTTCCCAAATCCCAAACCTTATTTACTGTGTATAAAGCCAATTACCAAATCCTAACCAGGTATGAGTTTGTGTTCGTGATTTTTTCTGAAATTATCGGTAAAACAGCACTAGTTGACACTAACAAATGTTGGTATTGTCAGGTGGTTGTGCTGGTGGTATCAGTTTTTAGTTTCACAGCAAGTAGCATATATATAACATATGGCGAAGTGTGAATCGAGACAAAGAGTCACCATTGCGTTGTTTCATGTGTGGTGGTGCTGATGTTTCTCATACAGTGATGTGCCAGCCTTGACAGAGCTTTGTACTTATACATTAGTTCTACCTTCTCAGCTCGCTACATACCGATCTTGTCTCCCCCGCATGTCTAGGAAAACATTACAAAAAGAAATCCCTTCAAGGAATTTGAACACAAGAGAACATTAGAGTTGGATAATGTGATGATTTTTAAAGTGACATGCAACAAAGTATTCGTTTTCGCGTATTTCTAATCGGTAATTTATAGTGAAATTTTCAGTCAGGCCGCGCAAGATATCAAAGTGTACGAAAATGACGACACTCAAAAAGTATTTATAAAAAATTGTTAGACTTGCGCCTAGTGTTAAATTAAAAGCATCCATTGCACATTGTTTGCTTTCATTGCGTCAGTGTGTTGTTTTGGCTCTCCTTGTTACATTTAGTTACAAAACACATAATTATACCGCCTAAGTTGGTTGAAGCTTAGACTGAACATGATAGGTAACAACATTCCCATTTTTGTGGTGCTTCTTTAATGTGTTCATATCAAAACCAGTACAAAGTGTTGAAATAAAGGATGCTTTTACTGTAGTTTCATTAATTTTCTGCACCACCCCAATTGTCACCAGCAGTGAAGAAGAACCCATGTACTATTCGTGAGCCTTGGTGACGGAGGCATGATTTATAAACATGCTTTTAAAAATGTTCATTTATAGTGTTTATAAACAATGTCGGCGAAAGGCAAGGGGTAGGTAAAGCACAAGGGTATTGATTAGACTGTTCTCAATTTCCAGTCATCAATGTAAGATGTGATTTAAATAACTCCCATTCAGTTCAGTTCGTTGTCCGCATGGCCGATGTCTATGTTTGCAGACTGGAGCAAACCACAGTGCTATTTGAGCCTCAAAATGTGCTAAGACGCAATATTTTTAATATTTATCTTTATAGCACAAATATGCTTGGGGTGATGTGGAATGATTTCATTATCGCATTGATGTGTAAAATTTAGGCAAAACTTGTTAATAACGGCAACATTGAGGTGGGCCAGGATTCTACACAAATGCCCCTAAATTGTCTTAGTCTGTCATGAACATAACAGTCAATAGCGTACATTGTTGATGGTGAATGGCTGTGGCAATGTTTTTAGGGAGGATGCACAGGTGCAGTGATTGAATTTGTGAAATTGTTGGAATGAATTGGCATATCTGTGTATTTTCTCTGACAAAGACCCATGGTGTTCATTTAGATGGGATAAAACATCTTTGCTGTGTTTGTATGTTGTACTATACCCACGGATACATGCATTCCTGCTTTCTAGGATGACACTGACAAAGAGCTGGAACAGTTGCGTAAGGAAAGCGAGTTGCCGATTGAGGAACTGCTATAGAATCTGCCACAAGAGGTCCTCGCTAGTCCTGCTCCACTACCGAATGAAGAAGACTTGACAACAACGGTTGTTCTGGCAGTCCCGCTTTGGCATTATTCAAAAGGCTGTTGGGTCAGCTGCCAAGTGTGATGTGTTATAAATGGTTCTTTAATGTATCAAGCTATTGTCTTCCCCATTATTACTGGTTTTTAGAAAAATTATGGGCTTTCTAGATAAATAAAGGTAGTGCTGGTGGGTATCATGTCAGTTTATTTCTTTACTTTTTTCTTCATAGAACATTTGTAGGTGTCAGTATGAACATATGTACTATAGACAAAACCAGCACTAGTGCCATATGTCACCAGTCCGTTCTTTAAAAACGCATTTTTAATGTGTGTGGAAAGTCCCCATTCAGATTCTTTGAAACTGCATCAGGCCAGTTGAAATATTATGGAAAGATAAATTCATTCGCTGAGAACACAGATCATAGTCTGGTTATTCCCATGTCAGTATGCTGTTGTATTATAATTACATTAATGCATTGTGATAGTTTTGTTTATTCTTCTGCCGCCAGTTGCAAACCTCACTTCAAGTCAAGATTTCAGCAACAAAAATGCAATTTTATGAATAGGAATGTTATACAAACAAATCCAAATTAAAAAAAAAATTATCAAGGGGTAATTTGTTCGGGTTTTCGACCACCAATGAGAGATGGTATGAGAGAGTGTCCATCTGTACGTATGTGTATGTTTTTAGTCAGAACAATGATAGCCTGTGATTGTTTTAACCACACAGACAATGTTGTTAAAATACTGCCACGGTTTGCATCCGCTGTGAGCGATAATACAAGCTGGTGTTGTTCCCAGACAACGTCAAAGACGCTCACCGCCGATGCAGTCTCCAGAGACAATTTGACTGCAAGCATGCGCACATATAATGATACATAATATTACTTGCAAGTCCACACATTGTCGAGAAGTTAAAATAAATAGGTGTTTTTTAATTTAAAAAGCAAACCATAACTTCTTCACAACATGTCAATGATATCTACGACACATGTATACAATTAAACATATCACGTGTAAAATACACTTACTATCACTATTTATAAAAACAAGATGTGTTATGGCGACGTTTTGTGATTGCTACGACATGTATGACTATGACTTTTACAAAACTCCCTGGACAAGGCTCGTGCCGTGCGTCCGGTTCACGGGAGCATTACCAATCGGATTACTAGTAAAATGTATAAGTTTCCAGACCAGTGTTCATAAAACTTCACCCGCTATCATAATTTTTCTGGTGTGGCGAACCTCGACTGCGTGCACCAGGACAGGTTAAAAACGTGTCACTGCTGATCGATGCGTAGGTTCACGCAATGGTGTCCAAAATAATGCGTGAAATGCCAAAAATCATGCTTATATACACATAATATTACGCTAACGTTAAGTTAAACCATGTTTCAAAACATTGAATCTGTAGGGATTGTTCGTCCGACAAATACTAATTCCGTCCGTTTTCCACATTCGCAAAAAGTCAGTGTCCGTAAACTCACGATTTGTGGTAAAATAAATGTGATGAAGACACGACAACAAATGTCAGTCGATACAAAGAGTCACCATTGCGTTGTTTCATGTGTGGTGGTGCTGATGTTTCTCGTACAGTGATGTGCCAGCCTTGCCAGAGCTTCGTACTTATACGTTGGTTCTACCTTCCCGGCTCGCCACATGTCTTCATTACCACCTACATAAAAAGCATTTTTTGCAAAAATATAAATTATTTAACAGTTACTCATTGTCCAACAGTCTTATAGGAGTCCTCAGATAGACTTGTCAATTGTCACATTTCATGCCTTTCTCTTTGTGATCATAAGCAATTTCACACAATTATTCACACTAGTTTTACAACCAACTCTGTGCTCTGTCTGAGGTAGTTTCAGAAGCCAATAACATTAGTTGAAATGTGAATCGAGGCAAAGAGTCACCATTGCGTTGTGTCGTGTGCGATGGTGCTGATGTTTCTCGTACAGTAATATACCAGCCTTGCCAGAGCTTCGTACTTATACGTTGGTTCTACCTTCCCGGCTCGCTACATGTCTACTTTATTTATGTATACAGTTAAAATAAGAATTTATATTTATTTGTTGGTTGTGGTTTACTATAATTGCATAACATCTCTAGAGAGCGCAGTGGCTAGAGCATCGGACTATCAATCGAGAGAACCCGGGTTCAAATCCTATGCTGCTTTTTCGAACCATGGGCGAGTTGAGTTGGTTCACTCTACTTTGCTTCAGTTCACTCAGCTGTATGAATGAGTAACTGGATATAGACAGTGGTGGATATTTATGTATGAATAGTCTTCACGTATTAATTGCAGCATGGCTGAAAGCTTCCCAGAGAAGTTGAGATGTTGTTCGATTGAACAGGTCTGCCAGGGAGGAAAATGTAAAATGCTTTGCGCTATATTAGAACTTACCTTTATTTTTATGCAGCTAATGTCATCTAGCCAATGTGTTGCTGACACTGTCGTGGTTTTGTGCAGAGGCTGCAGCGACATCGCCAGAAGCGGTCGAGTAAGGCTGAAGAGCGGGAAGATGATGTGGAGGAGTACCAGTCTGAGGGGGAGACAAGCGAGGATGACGAGGAGACACTTCATGAGCAGGAGAAACACGAGAGACGCGTCGACCACAAGCATGAGATTGAGATGTTGGAGAAAAAGAGTAAGTGGTTGACTTACGTACACGGCTTCTTGGATGTTGCTTAGACATTTGTTTGCCAAAATTCCACGTCAGTTATAAAGTTTGTCATCATAAATAGTTTCTCACGTCAGTTGTTTGGTTTTAATGGGATATAAATAAGGTGGTTGATGTATTTTTAAAAATGAATCATTATGCATAGTTTTGGTCCAAGGTTATTCCAATGCAGTGCAGATGTAATTAGATCTATACATGGCCCATTATGAGTTGATCAACATGATCCCTTAGTGGGGTGGAGGTTACATTAGTTGGCCTGTCCTACCCTGTTGATGATACAGTTCTGCAATGGTGTTCCACTTTTTGCCCTGCCCTTTTGACATCTCTTTTCCCATCTCTCAATCTTGTATTTCTATTCAACCATCTTCTACTTGTCTACCTTTCAGTCATACCAGTCTTCTCAGCCAGTTCTTGTGTTTAGGTGAGATGACCGTGGATGAGCTAATGAAGCAGTACTCGGGTGCCTATGACAGTGACTTTGAGGCTGAGGCGATGTCCGGTGACGACGAGGGGACACCAGATGACACAGAGGAGGAAGATGAGGAGGAGGAGGAGGAGGAGGAGGAGGAGGAGTCTGAAGGTGGGTGTCAGTGTAGGCCCCGACACAGATGTAAAACTCATGCAGGGCCACTAAGTGTTATTTAGAAGTAAGCTTTCTGTGCTTGCCTCTGTCTACCTGGTGGCTAGATGGAATGCATGCTTGCTTCCATGCCTTGAGTATTTCTTACTTGGTGTGGCAATGATACATGCTACATACAGTGTGCTCATTCATTCCAATGTGGGGTAAAATATTAATTTTCTCAAACTGCAATACTTGTTATTTACTAGTTATTTAGAAAACTTATATTTTTAGTCCTTTCGACTGCCTGCCATTGCTCCAGTGTTAAACAGAATGCCTCTATGTGGGCTGTAACTAATGTGTAATGTAAATCCCTATTGCACTAGCAGAACCTGAGAAACTTTAAAACAGCAATAGTCATAATTATCAATGCAATAATATAAAGATATGATCTAGGATTAAAATAAAATAACTTAGGTATACAATAATATAAAATAACATAACTTAGTTATACTCGAAAAGGTTAAAGCATACTTAGCCAAAATTAAAAGGAATATTATTAAGATGTTTTACTATACATGTTACGCTTCTTCACGTTTGATTTCCACCAAAGCTGGTTATGATCATCTACCTTACCTTGATGTGTTATAAATGGTTCTTTAATGTATCAAGCTATTGTCTTCCCCATTATTACAGGTTTTGAGAAAAATTATGGGCTTTCTAGATAAATAAAGGTAGTGCTGGTGGGTATCATGTCAGTTTATTTCTTTACTTTTTTCTTCATAGAACATTTGTAGGTGTCAGTATGAACATATGTACTATAGACAAAACCAGCACTAGTGCCATATGTCACCAGTCCGTTCTTTAAAAACGCATTTTTAATGTGTGTGGAAAGTCCCCATTCAGATTCTTTGAAACTGCATCAGGCCAGTTGAAATATTATGGAAAGATAAATTCATTCGCTGAGAACACAGATCATAGTCTGGTTATTCCCATGTCAGTATGCTGTTGTATTATAATTACATTAATGCATTGTGATAGTTTTGTTTGTTCTTCTGCCGCCAGTTGCAAACCTCACTTCAAGTCAAGATTTCAGCAACAAAAATGCAATTTTATGAATAGGAATGTTATACATTTTCGGAAAGTATGATAATCGGCGAGTAAAATTGGCCACTGCTGATTTTGATAATCCATCATTAAAAACCGCAAAAATCTCCGTAAACTATCAGAGCCCTCTCTAGGGTTGATGGAAAGGGGTAATGTACCCCGTGCTGTTGAAAACAGTAAAAAAAATTAATCAAGGGGTAATTTGTTCGGGTTTTCGACCACCAATGAGAGATGGTATGAGAGAGTGTCCATCTGTACGTATGTGTATGTTTTTAGTCAGAACAATGATAGCCTGTGATTGTTTTAACCACACAGACAATGTTGTTAAAATACTGCCACGGTTTGCATCCGCTGTGAGCGATAATACAAGCTGGTGTTGTTCCCAGACAACGTCAAAGACGCTCACCGCCGATGCAGTCTCCAGAGACAATTTGACTGCAAGCATGCGCACATATAATGATACATAATATTACTTGCAAGTCCACACATTGTCGAGAAGTTAAAATAAATAGGTGTTTTTTAATTTAAAAAGCAAACCATAACTTCTTCACAACATGTCAATGATATCTACGACACATGTATACAATTAAACATATCACGTGTAAAATACACTTACTATCACTATTTACAAAAACAAGATGTGTTATGGCAACGTTTTGTGATTGCTACGACATGTATGACTATGACTTTTACAAAACTCCCTGGACAAGGCTCGTGCCGTGCGTCCGGTTCACGGGGAGCACGCGCTCACAGGTATTACCAATCGGATTACTAGTAAAATGTATACGTTTCCAGACCAGTGTTCATAAAACTTCACCCGCTATCATAATTTTTCTGGTGTGGCGAACCTCGACTGCGTGCACCAGGACAGGTTAAAAACGTGTCACTGCTGATCGATGCGTAGGTTCACGCAATGGTGTCCAAAATAATGCGTGAAATGCCAAAAATCATGCTTATATACACATAATATTACACTAACGTTAAGTTAAACCATGTTTCAAAACATTGAATCTGTAGGGATTGTTCGTCCGACAAATACTAATTCTGTCCGTTTTCCACATTCGCAAAAAGTCAGTGTCCGTAAACTCACGATTTGTGGTAAAATAAATGTGATGAAGACACGACAACAAATGTCAGTCGAGACAAAGAGTTACCATTGCGTTGTTTCATGTGTGGTGGTGCTGATGTTTCTCGTACAGTGATGTGCCAGCCTTGCCAGAGCTTCGTACTTATACGTTGGTTCTACCTTCCCGGCTCGCCACATGTCTTCATTACCTACCTACATAAAAAGCATTTTTTGCCAAAATATGAATTATTTAACAGTTACTCATTGTCCAACAGTCTTATAGGAGTCCTCAGATAGACTTGTCAATTGTCACATTTCATGCCTTTCTCTTTGTGCTCATAAGCAGTTTCACACAATTATTCACACTAGTTTTACAACCAACTCTGTGCTCTGTCTGAGGTAGTTTCAGAAGCCAATAACATTAGTTGAAATGTGAATCGAGGCAAAGAGTCACCATTGCGTTGTTTCATGTGTGGTGGTGCTGATGTTTCTCGTACAGTAAGATACCATCCTTGCCAGAGCTTCGTACTTATACGTTGGTTCTACCTTCCCGGCTCGCTACATGTCTACTTTATATAAGTTATTATATATCTCTAAATTAGTTTTGTCATGGATCAAGCATGTCGATATGATGTAATCAAATCCATTATGCAATCTTCTATAAAAAAAAATTCTTTCAAATGTCTGCATTTGGAAACGGGATATCTCTGGTAATAATTATGCTGTATAAATAATGTTTTCAGTGTTGCATTCTGCATATTCTACTGTGAGCAATGATTAGATACTTTTTTTAAATCATGAATAGTTTGAAAGATATATCCATATTTGTTGCCAAAAAACAAGGATTTTTGTCGTAGTTTACAAAAAAAAAAATTTAAAAAAAAAAAACATTTCCAAAAAATGCTCTGATCAATGCACAATGAAATATATAGGGAACATGGATTTGCAAGAATTATAACTATATATGGGTTCGATAAAAAATGGCAGTGTTTCCAAATTTGCCAATATTTGCTCAAAGTAGTGGCCATTTTGATTGTTACCATGGAAACGGGGGGGGGTCTGGCAGAAAAAAGTTCAATATATTTCACTCAATAAGACCCATTTCATGCATTGGGCAGAAAAAATGGAACTGCACAAATTAAAAAATAATCATATCTAACTGCCGTGTCTGGCCTTAAATCATCACATTACCTTATGTTTTTTATGATTCATACTGGAATATGGACTTGTAGTCTTTATGCCTACCTTCTGCTAATGCTTTATGTGTGCACAATCCATGTACGTAACACTTTCACACTGCTTCCACGGCCAGGCCTACGCTATGGTGACAAGCAAACACTCTAATGTGAGTACCAGACAAGTGTTACGTAACTGACAGTCTGAGACGTAAATCCCCAGCACGTGTTTGTCTGTAGCCTGCTGGTTTGAGCTGTCTCGCACATCACACACTGTCCATATTATCGTTAGACGCTGCTTATCTAATGCCGTCTGACAGTAGGAGTGGACACACAGTAATGGTAGGAGTGGACACACACTAACATAAAAAGCTATATTAGACAACATTACATGGAATATTCTACAACTTGACATATCAAGTGTTACATACACTGTATATAGAATCTAATGTATAGGTGCTAGTCTAGGCTAGTGCATAAGTTTTCTGGCAGTTTTAGTGCAATGTAGGTAGGCTTTTGTGTTACTTTTCTTGCTCAGATTATTTAGATAAAAACAGCGGCTTTAAAGACATTTTGTTATTGTCTGAGATGAATGTTAGTCATGTTTCTGTGTGTGAGACATGTAGTGTAGCACATATGTTGGTGCCTTCGCTGTGCTGTGTGGAAGTGTCTCATAGAGTAACGCTGGTTCATTTTGCCGTCAGCTGTTGCTTTCTCTGCCATGCTCACATCCTGCATGCACCTACATAGTTGGCTTGTAGTTCTAATGTAGTCTTTGTAGAACTTGGTATATTGTAGTTGCTTGATTTGAAACTGAAATATATTTATGTGCGGGATACAGATGGCAGCACATGTGGTAGTGCCTTCAGTGTGCTGCGTAGAACTGTCCCGTAGAGTAACGTTGGTTCATTTTGTCGTCAGCTGTTGCTTTCTCTGCTTTGCTGACATCCTGCATGCACCTCCATAGTTGGCTTGTACCTGTAACATACTGGAGTCTTGTTCTAATATATCATGCTGTTTTGTAGTTGCCTGTTTACAGCACAACAGAAAAGTTCTTAGTATAAGAATTGTGTGTACTGGATGTTTTGCTCAAATCTTTCTGTAATGTAAAACATCAGTGAGTTTGTCATTACACAGTGGGTTATCAGGGAACATTTTGTGTTGAAAATTTTGATTAGCAACAATTGCTAATCAATTTGGAAATTGTAGCAATTTGTTAAGGCAATTAAGATATAAATACATTTTTTTGGCAAAATGTGGATAAAGATGACGACTGCTAACAGACTAGAAACTTGATGCAATTTTGCATGCCGTAATAACGAGACGAAGGTTTCGTTTGGTACTTAATACGATATGATTAAGCACAAACTAGTATACGGACATTTTATTACCGCCAAATATGGTTTGTGATTTTACATGATGAGTTTTGGTATTGCGTAGCAATCTGCGTAGCTTGTATCGCGATTCACGATGCAATACTGAACAAAATGTTCCCTGATTAAGGTTACATGATTGCATCATTGACAACGTCTTTGATTGTTATGATAATTGTCGTTGTATAGTAACAGGAAGCTGCTTACTGTTGACATTTGTTATGTGCAGGCTTCTGGCCGCTCTTCACCCTTCACCCCAGTCCACCACCGGTCAGACTCACCACTGCTGTCTGGCCGGTCATCACCACTAGTCCAGTCACCTGCAGTCATTCCTACACCCTCCACAGTGATATCAACACAAGGTTGGTGACTGTTTTCAGTGTTTAGTGAAGAACTGGTCTGTTTGTTCTGGGGTGATTCTGTGGGGTGCAGTTTGGGAGAAGAAAAGTTTGTGTTGATGTTGTCAAAGTTAGTTTTTCTTTTACTGATCCAAATTTCTTTGCAAGAACAAATAGTGATAAAGATAATGTGAATGTTGATGCTGTTACATATTCAATACAGACATAGTACTGTATGCACGTGGCCACTTACCAAGAGCAGTTGTTTGTCTGTACTTCTGTGTCGTTGCCGTGGCCACAGAGCAAATTCACGCACACTGAGATGTGTGTGAGAGACATTGTCACTGTTCGAATATCGTGGTAACCAGTAAATGGCTGGGTACACACTGGCATTGATACCAGTCATTCATGTTGATGCAAAATGTTGATAAATGTATTCGATTGTGGTGTCTGTTAATTGCCAAATTTAATCCTTTTTAACATCAATAGTCTTGCAGTAATGTTACTCCTGTTCCTGGTGAGGGTCAGGTACACTATTGTCGAATCACTATGTTCTTTCCATAACTTCCTGTCAGCTGCCCGCCCTCTCCATCTTTCATCCTCACCCGATCGTCTCATGTTGTTGCAACTGTTTAATGTAAAATAAACATACAAATATAAAAATGGCTTACACAGGCTTACCGTACCAGTGGAAAACTGAGGGACTGGCCTTTTAAAAAATATACAATTTTATAGTCTCTGTGAAGTTTGTGTACAAGATTTGATGGTCTCAACTTTCCATTAGTTTTAAATATAGATTTAATTATTTGCCTTTGGTTGCAGCTGCTAGCATGGTCTGTCCGACCAATGCTGTAGCCAACGTGATGACCACTCCAGCCGCAGTGACCACTACACAGGTGGACCAGCTGCCTGGCTACCGGCCAACGGCCACAACTAAAGTGACTGCCTCATTACAACAGGGTGAGTGAAGGGGCATTGAGGTAGATCCTGTGTGTGTTGCCACTTACCAAGAGCAGTTGTTTCTCAGTACATCTGTGTCGTTGCCGTGGCCACAGAGCAAAATCCCATGTACTGAAGTCATTGTGACATTTTCATGCAGGGGGACATCACTTGTAACTAATATCACACTGGAATGAGTGCTTTGTTGGGTCGTTTTTATAGTGGTGTGTGCTTGCTTTCTGGTGGCGGGTTATGACTAACTGGTGTTGCTTTGACAAAGAGATTATATCTACTATGACGTGGATAATATAGTGTCTCCACATGCATCATGACAACGTTGACTTTACTAGAGATTGCTGTATGTTCAGCCAAATGGTATGGATATACATAATGCAGATTGTTTTCAAATAATACTGTCAAGGTATTTATTGGACTTCAGGTTTTTTAGCAAACACAAATTTTACCGTTTTTTAATTGCAAGTTCTAAACGTGATTTGTTAACTCAGAAGTAGGGCAGATTGCCAATAAAGTTGGCTGTGGCACGCTTGAGATTTATTTGATTGATTCTACCAGCCGAGTATATTTTACATGTGTATGCGTTCCACAGAATCATCTGTAAGTTGCGTGTGCATAAAATTGTGCAGTAATGTCATGCAGTACCATACATACACTGTCACTGTGACCACTCTCCTCGTACGTAATTTGTGAATAACCCTTGGTAACTAACCCAGCCTGCTGGTGACAGTGTGTTCAGCGTCGGTGGCGACTACAACCACAGCGGGGGGTCAACAACGACACCCCGTGTTGACATCGCAGCCAATCACTGTGCAGATCCAGAACACCCCACAGGGTCCGCGACTGATGATCCCCTCTGGACAGCTGTCTCAGCTGCCAGGTGTGTGATCATTTAACTCTCGTCTTCATAATCTGTTCACGCTGCGGTCTGTCGTAGGCATTAAATAATTGACCAGTCCTCCATTGAGTTGCTAAAGATGTTTGTTATTTCTAGAATGCAATATTTACTGTAGGCAAAACTTTCTTTATGTAATCATCGATGGTTTTTGTCTCGTAGTGTCAGTTGAAATGTGCCAAATTTTGTGTGCTGTGTATTAGAAATTTGTAGGTTGAAATGGAAAGTGCAAAAATATTTTTATGCAAGCACCAACACAAGACATGAATAGTAATGAAATAAGGCCAAATGAATGACGTTTATTAAAGAGATTAAGTTAAAGAGAGAGAAATGTGGGCACTACATCCCAAGGCCAGGCCTGTGACTGAGCCCATACTAGTCTCCTGTACCTCTGGATGACAAAGCCCACATTTCGGCATATACAACATTAGCAGTATTGTTATAGAGATATATAAATTAAAATATTTGTCTGCATACAGTGTAGAAATGGGTATGCAAGAATTAAAGAAATTGCTTATCTCACATGCACATGTTAGGTCAATAATTTATTGTTGTTATTATTGTTTTCTGTTTGCTCATTTCAATTTCTTAGCTGTGCATAACAGATTTTTGGTTTTTATTACAATATACAAAGTCGTTACTTGTTTACTTTCCACCAGGATCTGATATAATGCTTCATGTGCTGTGATGATACTATGTGACGGGCGGACTGAATCTAACAAGTGGAATGTCACCTAACTGAGCACATAGTTAGAACATTTATGCCAACGTGCTAGGAAACATAAAAACATAAACATCAAATACAAAATTGGAAATAAGAGTGTCCTATGTATTTCTGCAGCTTGCAAGCTTCCTGCCTATGCAGTTGGCACAAATATTGATGCCTCTCACCTAGGATTGTTAACCCAGTGGACAGTTGTCACTCATCGTATTCGCAAAATTCAAATATCATTTTGATTCCCTCATCAGTGATGCACATCTAGGACGGTTATTCTAATTCTTATTCAGTTGTAAAGTGAACCTCTTTCTAAAGGTTTTTCACATTTCCTACTGACTTGATGCATCTGTGAGGATGGGGGAGGATACAGTGGTGTACTTGTTTGAACCCTGTGAAACACTTGTTGATAAACATCTACCCAGACACGTGGCCACTTACCAAGAGCAGTTGTTTGTCTGTACTTCTGTGTCGTTGCCGTGGCCACAAAGCAAATTCACGCACACTTTCTCTGTTTGATGTGTGTGAGAGACATTGTGCCTATTCGAATGTTTGATGATAACCAGACTCCCAGTAAATGGTTGATATGATATCTGTGTGCCCGAGTCGTTTATTCACCTGTTTAATTTTTTGATTTTTTTGCAGGTTTCTTCCAAGTTGTACAGACGTCTACGGGTCAACAGATTGTGACGTCTCAGTTGACGTCACAGTCACTGGTGTGCACACCACAGGAGACACAAGGTGGGTTTCATAAGCTGTCTAGACATTTACTTCATTGTCTTGTACCTTGTGGTATCTGTTGTATTTGAGTAGTGCTATATAGTGTGTATTCGATGTGAATATACAATAGAACCTGTCTTGATGGACCAACTAAGCAAAAATGATCTGTCAGGACCGGTAGTCTTCCCATAACAGGTCATTTGACATGGGAAACAAGACACAAAAACAGTGATTTTCCAAGGCAAGGAAGCTGTGCTAAGACTGGTTCTACTGTATTGTGTGTGAGTTTTCTCCAATTGTGTGTTGTTTTCTGCATTGTTCTGCTGCTTTGTAGTTACAAAGTGCATGGTTTCATACAAGCACAGAAGTGCATATAATATGATTTGTGACAGCCACAATTTCCATGGTGTCAAAGTTAGTTTATGGTGTGTGTGTGTGTGTGTGTGTGTGTGTGTGTGTGTGTGTGTGTGTGTGTGTGTGTGTGTGTGTGTGTGTGTGTGTGTGTGTGTGTGTGTGTGTGTGTGTGTACCTCATTTTGTTTTTATAGAAACTAAATCATTCAACAATCATTTCCCAATGCTCACACTTCATTCTGTATTATTTGACTGATCACACACAAACAGCTGCATTCACACAAGCCACTCTGTTGTTGCAGTAGTTGCTGGACAGGCAACATCTGCGGCAACCATGGTAACACTGACCAATAAACCAGCGACTGTGACAATCACGTCCAAGGCCAAGCCAGTTGTTAGAGTGTCGCCCATGATGATGACTAGCAATACTACAGCTACATCGACAGTTGCAGGTAGGGGTCTCTGTCGATAACATCTGTGGCTGAACAGTGTCGATTATGCTTGCAGATGTACACATTTGAGTTTACTTAAACTTTTGTCTAAAAAAAATTCTAAATTACAACTGATTGTGAAATATTAAAGCTACTTTCACGATCGGTTTAGCCTATTGTGAATCATGTTTGTCGACTTTCATATCTGTAGTGTCAGTGGTTATATGCAGTTCCATATGAATTCACTTTCCAGCGATAGAAATAAGCAACAAAATTATCACTTGTCGGCCAAAATTTTAACTTTTCCGAGTAATTGTTGCAGTGAATCAAAGCTTTTTTTTAAAATACTGTTGCGCACAATCTGATCTCAAATGTATTTTCTTAATACTTGTTTTTATGCAATAAACAACACAAATCCAATGTAACAGAGAATCAAAATTGGCCAAATGTATGACGTTTTTTATTGAAGTTGGACTGCTTATCGTGCAGCCAATTTGGGAATGACATTAACAGGAACGTGAGCTCTAAAATCCAAACCTGATATGACACTGAACCCATGTACAGTGTCATCCTTCCGGTTTCTCAGATCCCATATTCCTACAATCTTGACAATAACAATATACATGATTCGTCCCTACCTTGTAATGGACTAAAAACCACTACATGTATAAACATTAGATGTTAATAATACATACATGCCCCACCAAAAACACAAATTCTACTTAACAAGGGGGTAATTCACCACAAGGTCACCAAAGACACTGTGACCACCCCACCTCATTAAACAAACTGTCAACCAATTTGGCCTAAACACCTTAAGGGGAGGTATGGCAGCTAGATAGGACACTTTTTAAAATGCATAATTAATATAATTTTTTTGCATCCAAGCTGTAGAAAAGCTATTACTGAGTAAAAAATGCATGACATTTTTTTCTGCCAGACCCCCCGTTTCCATGGTAATAAACAAAATGGCCGCCAAATGGTGGTATTCATAGCACATCTAGAAAATTGCAACACACTGGAAGTAAAAATTATATGGTAATCTAACTTAGCCTGTTGTATTCTCCTGGATATTCTCCACAATCCGTATAAAAAACATTTCAATTTTTTTAATATTTATATTTTTTGAATTTTCAAAACCGATTTATTGAAAATGCAACTTTTTTTTATAGATAACTACAAAGATAAAACACAAATCCAAAATGTTTTTTATACAGATTGTGCAGAATACTCAGGAGAACACAACAATCAAAACCAGATTATCATATCATTTTTACTTCTAGATTGTTGCAAGTTTATATGGCCAAAAACGTGATTTTCTGTAAACGGCCATCAAAGTTTACACAGTGATAATATGAATAATATTATTGTAAACAAGTAAAACGTTCAATAAATTGTGTTTGTTTATCTCCCAGACATTAATTATGCACAATAAATAATATCTGAGATGAATACACCCACAGAATTTATACAATTTAGCTTTTTTTTTTTTTTAATATAAAGGTCATTTGCACCATCATCTGATTTTCTGTAAACGTCCATCTGACACTGAAATGTCAAGATGTGAATAGTAATGGCTGTAAACAGCCAAAACAATTCAATTAAAGGTGTTTGTTTTCTCACAACATTAATTATGCATAACAAGCAATGTTTATGATGAAATATATCCACATGATAATAATAAAATTTTATTTATATGCCAACAAATCTGGGGCAACAGCAAGTTACAGGTTTTACTGAAAAGAACAGACGCCCATATATAAGTTGCACAGTTCTGAAAATATAAGTTAACAAAGCAATAACTTAGTCTTATATACCACACAGTTAACATGTCAAGCCCAAGGGCAAGGCCTTGTTAACAGGCCTGCTGTCATCACGCATCAGTACTAGCTTTGTCCGGCTACAGGACGCACTATTTGGCAAAGCTGCAGTCTCTTTAACTATCATACCGTCACTGGTGCCAATAGTAACATTAGCACAAGCCCCACACTCAGCCATGGCAACGGGCAGCGAAATCGAAGTGACAGCTCCGACTGGCATTGCCGCGTCTTCGCCAGCGTTTCTGACACGCGACGAAATTAACTTGCGTTTTCCCCACGCAGAAGCCGCCAATAACTGCTGCCTTTTCTTCACAAATGACATTCAGCCACAACGTCCCTTTCCGCAACTTTTCTCTATGCTAACTAACTCTAAACTATCTCTTATCAACATCGTCAGAAACAAAACTCACATCGCTCGAGAAAACCGCCATATTTGATAAACAATGGGAAGTAGCAACAAGTGGCATGCTGGGAGAGTTTTGCACTCGCGCAACTTCGTAAACCAATCAGAGTGTTCGTAGACACGAGGCGCGTCACGGAACTTAGCGGATGACGACACGACGGTTACCGAATGCCAAATAAGGTAATTCTCGGCAAAATATAGCTTGCATAAATAACGATGTTGGCCGAATGCTTTCACAAGGGCGGGATTACCGACTACGGTGATTGACAGACGACGTTTTGGCGGTTCCAAAAATATCAAACAAGATGGCGTAAGTCGAAGGAAGGACCGCGTTGTCATGGCGTAAACATTGACAACTTTCAGCGCATTTCGCGTCTTCCCAATAAAAATGGATATATCAGTGTGATATGGGTGGACTTTATACACGAATAAAAGTCGTTTAGAGGTATGTTGTTGGTCTAAAAGTGAAGTTTATTTATAGTAAACGTACAAATCTTCTATCTGGCGCTGGAAAATTAAATGGACATATTTTTTCAAAAAAGCGTAAATTAGCACCCGTACCAGGCCTTAAGCAATTCGGATGTATCTCCGGAAGGCATCCGACGCCCACCTGCCCGCCACCCTGATTTGTGCATCAGACTCCCCTCGCAAGGCTGCCGCAGTAGCTGCACCAATGCGAAAGCTGTGACCTTTAAAGGAACTAGACTTGTACCCACAAAAGCTGAGGAGTTGTTTTAGGGACGCATCAAACTCATACCGCAGCATAGGCTGTCCATCTGGGTATGTAAACAGAATACCATGGGCTGGACCACGGACCCGTATAAACTCTCTTAGACAAGCTGCTGGGTAGATGAGTGATCCCTGTAAACATTCGCCTCTCACCTGCAGTGATTGTGGGCCCTGTCGAGCACTGTGCTTAAAACGTTGGAAAGACACATTAGCACAACATACATGGGTGATAAAACATGTAAGGGCCCGCTTCGAATATTGTCAGTGGTACCTACAGCCCAAAACGTATCGGCTCTTCCGTGTATTGTACCCGACATGACTCACAATGATGGTACTCTTCATGTATGTATAAATCAATAAATATTGTTCGTAGAATAGGTAAATTAAACAAATTGTTTAGTGATCTGCCAAACAGCAACTTGCCGCCATGTTTTCAAACGCGGCACATCACTCGCGCACTGGTTGTGATTGGAAAAATTACGTGCAACGAAGAGACGGTCGCACGGAAATGGAGAAGATTCTATAGCAAGAGACACATCGCAGAGATAGAGACGACATCGTCGCATGTGACATACTGCTTACACAAAGCAACCAGGCTGCAGCACATCGCATGCGACGGTGTCTCTTGGTCGCTGCAACTACGTCGCATCGTGTAAAGCCACCTTTATGAAAGATCGACTGAATACCTTTTTATTACAGGTGCAAGACAGTCGGGTGTTGCCACAACATCCGAGACTCAAAGTGTCCCAGCAGTGGAAGAGATTCCATTCATCACCAAGAAACCAATGGAAGAACGCTCACCACTGTTCATGGTAGGTTCACTTCTATGTCCAGTGTGTTGTTGCAGTGGTCTCACTCATTTGAAGATGAGCCACTTTTTTAACCCTTCAGATTCCACTAAAATCCTGTCAGATAGTTCTTAGTGTAAATAATTAAGTTATTACTTAGAATGAACTGGTGAACTTGTTGTTTTATTTGTGTATGTAGTCATTTATATGTAATAAATTAAAATTGTATGTGACAAGAAAGAGCCATAGAATGTTGGTAATACAATGTCACTGTAAAAAAATACTAGCTGTGTGCCAATGATGAGGTCTCATTGTAAAATACAATATCATAATGTTTTGTCGAACCTGTCAGTAATTTTTGTCGTAAAATTCGGTGATTAAAATTTCTTACAATTTTGCAAAAACTTCACGGCGGATAATGAAAATTAACGGTAACACGATTCAGTAGACGGCGCCACATGAAATAGCAGTATGCATAATCGTTAGATGTCGCTATGTGAAAGCATGAACCAATCAGATGCGATCTTTCTCCACGTGTGCGGTCAGCCGGCGTCTATATTGTTTATTTTAAATCTGGTTTCCTTCACGTGTTATTGAGTTTATGATTGACAATTTCCTTGAGTTATGGATGACAGTAGATTCAGAGATGAGTGGTTATTGGATGATGATTATAAAAATTGGGTTGTGTACGATTGCTGTGACATTCAGAAGTTAGTGCGATACGTGGAGCGATATCAACGTAAAGTGGACATCATCTGTCAATCATCATCATACACACACAGGCATTGCAAGCCTAACGTAGTCAAATACAAAATGTCCGAAATCGAATGAAGGAAGGAAGCACCAGAGAAAATGTATTAGTAATTAGATTGACAATATATAAATAATATTTCACTCCGTGAAGGAGGACCTTGTAGGCGGACACTGCTAATAATTTAGGCAAGTTAAGTAAAAGACTGCCAAAAATATTAAAGCATATCATTAATAAAGGCTAGGGTAAGGCAGAGCGAAAGACAACATTTTGACAAATAAACATCAGATCTTGGACTTGCGAAGACTGACTTGTGCAGGCAATATCCCAGACTCACTGAGAAATTATGTGCACACTTGGCCTAATGAGAATCTTGGTGAAAACATGACACGCTGAGCATCATTGACATTGTGAAAAGCAATTTAATTATAGTTTAAGGCCAGACACCCCAGGTGAAATGGTGTTTTTTCCAACTCTAGTTAGAAACTATTCAAGGCGCTTTACATGTAAAATAGTAATAAAGCAAAACAGTAATTAATTAAGTATTAAAAAAATATATATATATATATATATTTAAATATTAGTATTATCGTGTCATAAAGGCAAAAGATAATTGATAAAAGCTTAATGCAAAGTCTAAAAGTCATAGCAGCAGTTAAAATATTGATGAAAAGAGAATGTTTAAAAATGCTCTTAAAAGTCTCATTGTTCATTACATTCTCACAACTTGTCTGCCTGTTTCTATACCTATGATGTTGCTATTTATTGCCAACCTCCATGCTACTGGCTCTGCTCCGGCATCCATTGTTTCAATAGTGTCAGCTATCGCTTATTTCCATAAGATTAATGGTTTTGCCAACGCATCCAATTGTTTCCTGGTAGCTAAGTTGTTAGCAGGTGCGCGTAATCTCGGGTCAGTGCCTGATGTCCGTCTGCCTGTCACCCTACCAGTGCTTGCACGCTTGATACAGGCGTTACCCACGGTGTTTTCATCGATTTACAAGTGTCTCATGCTCCTTTGTACTTGCCTTCAAAGCGTATCTGCGCATTGGGGAAAGGGTGCATCGTGCCCGGAATATGGTACATGTGGGCGACATTTTACTGTCTGGAGATTTGATTGTGCTTTCGTTCCAGCGCTTTAAACACAGTGCTCAGCAGGGTCCGCAATCTCCAGGTCAGAGGCGAGTGCATACATGGGTCAGCTATCCATCCGGCTGCTTTCCTCCGGGAATTTCAGCAGGCTAGGGGTGCACTTCCAGGTTTGCTCTTTGCGCACCTCGATGGCTCCCCCATGTTGCATAGGGAATTTGATAGGTCCCTAAAGAAACTGCTGGTTTTCTGTGGTTATGAGACTGGCGCCGTTAAGGGGCACAGCTTCCGCATCGGGGCAGCCGCTGCTGCGGCTCTGGGAGGCGAGTCAGATGCACAAATTAGGGCGGAAGGTAGATGGACATCAGATGCGTTTAAGAAATACATTAGGACTGCTTGAATGAGAGCGTTAGTGTTGTCCTTTTACAGTTTTATATTCGTGGGGTGGTCACAGGTTGAGGTGACCGGTGGCATAATTGACCCCACTTTTAAGGTTTAGCCTCAGTTATGTATTGTGTAATGCGTCAGCGGGTAGTGTTGGTTTTAGATTTGGTGTGGTTGACTGGTGTGCTTGGCTAGTATTTTACTGTGCAGTAGGTCTATGGTGATTTTAGCAGTAATGACATTGTTTGATATATGATATCATGTATACCAATACTGCTTGTTTTATGTGCCGAAATGTGGGCTCTGTCAACCTGAGGTACAGGAGACTAGTATGGGCTCAGTCACAGGCCTGGCCTTGGGATGTCGAGCCCACATTTCTCTCTTATCACGTTAATAAATAAACGTCATTCATTTGGCCTTTTTTCATCACTATATTGGACTCTGTGTTGTTGCTTGCATAAATGGTGTTTTTTGAAAAAAAATACTGAAAATGGTTTTCTGCTAGTTTATTATACCTTTGTATGCATACTATCAATAAAGTTAACTTCTATGACAATTACATACCTCTAAGTGAGTTTTAATCATGGATCAAGCATGTCGATATCATGTAATGAAATCCATTATGCAATCTTTGACAGCCATTTTCTCCAAAAAAAAATTCAAATGTTTGCATTTGGAAACGGGATATCTCTTGGAATAATTATGTTATGTAAATAAAGTTTTCAGTGTTGCATTCAGCATATTCTACTGTGTGCAATGATCAGACACTTTTTTAAAATCATGAATAGTTTGAAAGATATAGCCATATTTGTTACAAAAAAACAAGATTTGTTTTCGTATTTTACCAAAAAATTATTAATAAAAAAAAACGCAACATTTCAAAAAATGCTCTGATCATTGCACAACAGACTCTAGAGAGAACATGGATTTGCAAGAATTATACCTATATATGGATTCAATAAAAAGTGGCAGCTTTTCCAAATTTGCCAATATTTTCTCAAAATGGCGGCCATTTTGTTTGTTACCATGGAAACGGGGGGTCTGGCTGAAAAAAGTTCAACATATATTTTACTCAGTAGGACCCATTTCATGCATTGGGCAGAAAAAATTGAAGTTTGCACAAATTAAAAAATAATCCTATCTACCTGCCGTGTCTGGCCTTAATAGCCTTCTGTGAGAATCTTCTGATCAAAACGTATGTATAAAAAAACACCTACATACAATTACTTAAATAACAAATAAGTTTTAGTAAATTCATAATAAAAAGGAATGACACCGACTTACATCTAGTGAAAGTGTACAAATACATGACATTAAATGTTGAAAATTGTTCTTTATAACGCTCCAGAAAATGTTAATGAAAAGTCCTACTTTTTACCCCCAAAATGTTCTTGAATTTGACTTTGCTCATTCTGTATGAACATAATTTTGTAAATTAATGTGACTAGAACATTCAATTACGTTAGATACCACTGATGCATGGGTGATGACGTGTGATTGATGATTCATGGTTTGTCCTGCAGGAGGTGCTGGCTGTGAAGCGAGCGCACAGACGAGCAGAGAAGTTGGCACGACTGGCCCGTATCAACGAGGCACATTGTTCTGCCCAGCCAGTGTGTGGCAGTAACCTTCACTACACAGTCAATGTCCTTGACCCCCGCCATGAGGCAACGGCAGCCCGCGTGCCAGGCTACGTGCAGTGTGCGTGCATACACACGGCCAACTGTAGAAACACGAAAGTATTCTGGCAGCAGACGCATGCACTGCGCCATTTGGTGCATACGCCACTGCAGTATCTGAACGAGCTGAAGGAAATTCTCGACAGGTGATTATGGCGATATAAATTATACTATTTCTCTGCAATAAAATTTTTCATTTGTCTCCTTTTGGAGCGATTTTGCAAAAAAATTAACATATCTAGTATTGTTTATAGCATGCTAACTTATTTGTGCTAATGGAGTTTTTATGAATTTAACAGAGAAACTGCATTGATGCAGATTTATTCTAATATAATGTCTTGCTTAGAAAAAGTAGATGTAACATCTCTGGCTGGAAAAATAATATCTTTGCTGTTAGATTTCTTTGCTCTGTCACACTGTTTTTTCATTTGCCTGTGCAACTGGAAAGTGAGGCAAATGTTGGAATGGAAAGCTCCTGCCTTCTACTGCACTCCTCCCCTGTCTTAGAATGGCCAGGTACAGGTATTTTGTCTGACGTGGAAGTCATTTCACCATATAAAACTGGTTTTACAGTGCAGGATGTATCTATCTACAGCTGTGTCTGTCTGATAATGTACATGATGAACATGGTTTCATTTCATGGAACTTGTCTTCCCCTGCAGATTCATGATTGCCATTCCGTCCGTGGTTGCCCCGTCCATCAGTCTACACACATCGCACCCCCCACCCCACCTCGTCATGCAGCGGCGCCATCTAGAGTTGTCGCTGTGTCACCAGTTGAAGCCATTAGTTTTGCCATTGCACCATATTGAGGGCAGCATGCGCATCCACTGCCCGGAGGTGCGCCTCATACAGTACGACTGTGGTGAGTGGGCACTTCTTGTAAGATGACCGTCTAGGTAGGGGAATTTTGATTAGTGCAGTTTGGCAATGAGGTTCCTGGTAAAACCGTACCGAATGTGATCTTGTTATAACTTATTGTTTTGACTGAGACTATTCCATGAATGTTTAGTTGTTATTGAATTCTGGGTTCAGAATGTTAGGTAGGTTTGCTTTCGTTTTTTTTTTTTTTTGTAGGATGATGTATAAAATTTGTGTATATTTTTCATCATTGGGTAGGTATGGTGAAGTTTGAAAAGTGTACCAAACTACTGTGGTCATTCGCTGTATGTAAAACATTGGGACGTATTCTTACTAATGGCCAATGTCTTGTATAGCCACAGGTACCTAATGTTTAAGCTAAGGTGCACTACATGTGAAACGTTGACTGTTTTAAATATGACTTGTGTTGACAGGAAAGCTACAAGTAATGGACACGCTGCTACGGAAGTTAAAGAGTGGAGACCATCGCGTCCTCATCTTCACACAGATGACGCGCATGCTGGACGTGCTTGAGGCATTCCTTAACTACCACGGCTATCGCTATGTGCGGCTAGATGGAACCACCAAAGTGGAGCAGCGACAGGTATGTGATTCATTTATTGTAACAATGGAGAAGTTGTCAATCTTGGAAAATTTGCCTTGTTTACCCTAAAAGTCAAGGATTTGAAGAAGTGTACTAATATAGATTGGTATTACATTAATGGCAGGAAAAAGTTGAGTAATATACTGAATAACATTTTGAGTGTCACAGTAGTTCTGCACATAGCTGTAGCCTATCTGAGCTTGTAAGTTGGTAAATTGTAAAATGTGTCATTGCTCACGGTGGTATTAAGGGGAGACATGGCAGCTTAATAGGGTATTTTTTATTTAGATAATTATGGCAAACTTATCTATCCAGCAAGAAAGAGTAGCTCATGGGGAGTAAAAAATATGCTGAACTTTTTTCACTCCGACCCACCGTTGCCATGGTAACGAACAAAATGGCCGCCATAATGAGAAAATATAGCAAACTTTGTCCATGGTCTCCAGCCATTACTATAAAAGATACAATCATAATTCTTTCACTATCACACTTAGACTGCCTGGTATTACACAACTACAACTTGATATTTAAAATATTAGTAAATTATATATTTTGTTTAAATTTATAAAAAAATTGACTAAAAATTCGACGTTTTTTCGTTATAAATACCTCTATAACAAAATAATTATACAACTTATTTCAAATATCAGGTTGTAGTTGTGTGCAGAAAGTAATGCTGAATACAATGATGTAAACATGATTGACATAACTTTAATACTGCCAGAGTTGTACGGAGCACAAATCCAAAAAAATGCATTTTCTGTAAATGGCCACCGAAGATTGAATAACAATTAGGCAATGATTTTGGGAATTGTTTTATCATTATTAATATTATGAAGTAAAAACTGAAGTGTCATGCATCTGATAACACCTATGAGGATTGATGGCGATTGATTAATATGAAGAACAGGACTGTAGCATTCATGTGCTGGTCCTTCCTCCTCCACCTTGGGGACACTCCACCGTCTGAAGAAGGCCACTTATGCCAGCCAAGTCAATCATGCACCAGTGAAGAGATGAAGCTGAAATGAAATATATCATGTGTCAATAACAAAATGCCTACTGGAAATGTACTGAGCATGCATGCATGTGTTCTTGTACATGTATACAAATAAATATATATATTTATGAGTGCGTGTGCACACATGTGTGTGTAATGTGCAACAACATAATTAGCATATGAGTATGAGGTAAAGTTTATTAATAAGTGTTTTTATTAATAAAGTAAAGATATCAAAATATTCATAGACCATAACTGTAAGGCTGAAATCTAAAGCTAAGTAGTAACTGACATAAAAACTTAGTCATGACATGAATGAATGAATGAACGTTTATTCAACAACAACAACAACATAATACATGCACAGTATGGTTTGCTGCTGCTGCTGCTGCTGAAAGGGCATAGCTGAAGTCATAGACTTATGACATATATATAGTTAAATTGTCTAACTTGTTTACACGGAAATATGACATCTAAACAAATAATTATGTAAGACTTACCATATCTGACTGTCGCATCCATGCCTTTCTGGCTTTAGGACTGCATAACTTTCATTTTAATCTCACTGCGCGATGCAGATCTCTGCCACTGTTCAACCGCCGGCTTCCCCGCCGTCTCCGGGCATCGCAGCCGGCGTCGGCGCTAAGGCCTAAGCCGGCGTCTGCAGTGGCTACGCGCGGCTGCGTTTCCGTCGAAATACGCTGTCTTGCCACCAATAAATCATGTTACGCACGTACATCCTACAGTTACCGAGCCTTCCATTTCTTTTTCTGCCCAAACGCATGCTTTGCGGCAAATTTATAACGTTTGCAATCAACAAGATTCATGCTGATTTCGTCAAAACTTTTGCTGGACGCCATCATTGTTTACACCCGGAAATAGCAACATGGTGAATTGTGGGAGAAACGCCACGCGTCTCACGCCATATATGGAATTATCCGGGTCACCGCAGGTCACGAGCATGGCGGAACATCCCGATGCTGACGTGTCACAATGACGAACGCCAAATAAGGAGATTGTCGGTTGAATTGTGCTTCCATATATTAGGATTTCCCGGAAATACGGGTCAAAGGGCGGAAATGCCGTCTAGACAAGCAGTTAGAGGATGGATTGGCGGTTCTATTCGTACTAAACAAGATGGTGTTCGTCGAAAGTACGGCAGCGTTACTAAGGTCTAAACGTCGCGTATTATTGAACACATTCCGCGTCTTGAGAACTAAAACAGGATTTATTAATTTATAGGGGCTCACTTTATTAACGAGAAACGTGATTTAGAGGTATGAAATTGTTATAAAAGTGAACTTTATTGATAGAACACATACAAAGCTATCGGAATATGGCAAAAACATATTTTGTGTATATTTTTCAAAATACGACATTTCAGCTGCCGTGTCTGGCCTTAAAATTGGCATAAATATCTCCTGAGTGAAATTCTGGAAAAAACACCATCTAAATATCAACCCAATGAAGCGACTCATTTTGAAACGTTCGCCAATACAGTATTCTCATAAAATGAACACACTCACAAAATATGACTACAGAGTTTACCATTCATTCATTGAGTAATGACAGAAGATTAGTATAGGTAGACTGTATTTTGTAAGTTAACCATTATGTAAAGTCCAGGTCTTCTGTCACCTAGATTCTCATGGAACGTTTCAACATGGACCGCCGAATCTTCTGCTTCATCCTGTCGACGCGCTCTGGTGGCGTTGGTGTGAACTTGACAGGTGCTGACACGGTCATCTTCTATGACAGCGACTGGAACCCCACAATGGACGCCCAGGCTCAGGACCGATGTCATCGCATTGGACAGACCCGCGACGTCCACATCTACCGGTGAGGGCACTTACGGGAGATTTCGGAAATAATATTGTTCTTCTATATTTGAATTACCCAAAATTGAAAACATTAACCAAGACGAACCCTTTGTTTTTATTTTATCTACATTATAATGGCTTCCAATAGCAATACTACTGGGTATAGTAATGTTTATGTGAGAATTACATACGTAAAATTACAGCTGGTTGACAGTACTGAATAAAGTTGTTAAAAACAAAGGGTTCGTCTTGGTTAATGTTTTGAATTTTCGGTAATTAACCCTACGGGTGACCACTTTGCCGAATTCGGCCTGATTCAGTATCACTCTTTAAGGGATCACGGGACACACAAAAAAAAACTTTAAAGCTGATAAATTTCACCAACTATGTGTACTGTATGAAGTTACTGTACTAAAACTAAGGATATTTCAGGATTTTTATTTTTGTTTTCTAATATTTAAGTGTGCTACGGGGTTTTAATCGAAAAAATAAGTCATAAAACGGCAAAAGTTTAAATGAATAGAACACTGAAACCCCTATACTAAGTTATGCAATTCAAATGTTTTTATTTAGATAATGAACTATTCTAACTTTCTGTGCATAGCCATTTGTATGTCATTCAGATTTTTTTGCACAATTTTTTTTTTTTTAATAAATTTTTTTCTTCAATATTTTCACATTCAAACCCCTATGGGATATAATCCAAATGACTGATCATAATTTCAATGCACAGGAATGTAGATAGTTATGTCATTATTACTGTGTAAAAAGTTGGTATGAATTGCTTGGTTAGTTTTGGAGTCCTATTCATTTTTCCTACGAAAAAGTGATAACTGAGAAAACGGCACTCAAAGTATGAACAAAGTAATTTTAATGTCTTGCACATACTGGATGTTGCAAATAAGCATCAGTGTGGTAGGCTTACCATGTATATACAATATGTGAGTGGTTCTAAGTGAAACATTTCATTAACAGTGACACAATTATGTCATTGTTTACCCCTACCCCCCTAATTCATAATGCGAGTAATCATGGTCGACGCACCAGTTCAGACAGTTTTCACACATAATTCACATTGCATACATTGTGACTTGTGTCCAACATAAAACATGCATACTGATAGCATGTAACAGTCCATATGCATTGGTTATCATGCAAAGAAACCTGATTATGAGATCAGAGAGGTATTTTCGTAAGTAAGCATCACTTCACTTTTACAAATGCAGCTTGTATGTATCCACATACAGTCGTGACATGTCAGCCTGTTTTCTTCAACTCTGAAATGCATGTTAGATAAAGAAGATGTAATATACTTAAATGTTTATAGATTAAAAGTGACATCATTATAACATTTTCACCCCCCCCCCCCCTCCACTGCCATCCCACACATTATAATGCCAGGAATCATAGCTGAAGCAAGAATTCGGACAGTTTCCCACTCTGCACAGGTTGTGACTTGTGACCTACATGAAACATGAATAATAATTGCATGTAGCACTCCATAGACTTGCTTGCTTCAAACTTGCATGTGTAGAAATAGGTTTTATGATAATTATCAACCTAAGCACCACTTCACTGAGGCATTTTACAAATGCAACAGCCGTGTGTCCATACAATCATCACATGTTTGACATGTCAGTCAATCATCACTAACTCTGAAACATTTGCTATATATAACATAACATCCATGTACACCATATGGCACAGTGTGGAGCATAAAAAGTCACTTCTGATCAACATGTTTCATCAGTATAATGCAATAGCATTAGAAGTGTTCAGTGCGGGGCAGGAGACATCAGCGACCACTTCACTGAATTGGCCAACATCGACAATACACCAATCTCGACTGCTCAGTTCCCTCTGTTCGTCAGGGTTCTCACATTTAACGGCGTTCATGGTGACAATTTTGCGTGACGAGATGACTGTAGTGCGACACTGTGTTGCCTGGGCCGTCCCTGGTAGCTGTGCAGTCGCTCCGGCGTCCGCTGTTGCGATCTTCACGGCGCTGTCAGTGTCAGTCGCAGTGTCGTCTGCTTCAAATCAATTCGCTTTCGCCGTCGATTACGGCTGCTAAGTCGGCTTCCTCGGACGACCAACGACGTGCAGCATTGCACTCACTCAGGCGCTTGCGTATAACTTGATTTCTTCGGCGGCATCTCATTTAAACTCTCTTTTTAACAAAATATATAGTCCGTTTATCGAGTGTCAAACTGTTCTCCGTAGCAACAATGTAAACAGGAAAGTAGACAACGCAAAGCATCGTGGGATTGATTTGCCTCGTTTTGAACGAAGACGCGTCATAAAACCGGTTGAATGATCCATGAACTTACTTTCGGCTGGTTGCATGCCTCATTTTGAGAAAAAAACGCGTCAAAACCACAAATGCGAGGCTTTCGGCCAGTTCCGTGTCTCATTTGCATAATTATGTGCTAAATAAGGAGATCATCGGAAATTTGGACTCGGTTTCAACGCGGGAAAACTCAACTTTGGAGAAAAGGGGCGTGACTATCAACATAACTGACAGATAGCCAAGAAGACGGCCGTTCTTTTGATACCAAGCAAAATGGCGTATCATGAACAAACGTGGTCGTTGTCAAGGCATAAACTTGGATTACTTTTGGCGTGTTTCATCGATTCAAATATTTATTGTCATTTCACATTTGATGGGCCATCTAAGTTAGTGCTAATATAATGACTTAGCGGTGAGTAACTGTTAAAAAACGATCTTTATTGTGAAGTAGATATGTCAATCTGTCAAAAACTGAAAGAAACAAAAAATGTCATAAAAATAATTATTGACGTATTTCAGACTGCCGTGTCTCCCCTTAAAAAAATTGTTTCCGTCACCAGCAACTGACAGGGGAACATGAAGTATCATTGCAAAGCTGAATTATTCTTCCTGTGGCATTTTTATCAATGCGTTTTATCGTGTCATGATTCAGTAATAGCTAATCACAACCAAGCTTTCAAATGTCGTAGTAGATGCCCAAAAAAAATTAATAAAAAACTTCTGAATATATTTGATTAATTTTGTCTGTACTCATTAGCTTATGTACAGGTCTACATTTCTCTAATTCGACATTGACACATACAACCACTCGGAAATTAGCTAGTAGTAGGGTAAACAAAATTGTTTTTTCATTTATTTTTGGTAAATTTTAAACAGATATCTTCATGACTATTTGATGTTATGCAAATATCATTACTGAATAATAATAAAGGGTCTTTTTGCCAACAAAATGATAGCTGAATCATATTTCTGTGATAAGTATTAGCGAAGTTGTGATTTTTTAAAAGCACCCCTACAAATAGCTCAAAATTGTGTACACCGTGGAAGTTTACTATTGGTCACCTGTAGGGTTAAAATATAGAAGAACAAGGAAGATTTGTGTGGATGGAAGGCAAAACATTCCCAAAACAGATTTGTGTGGATGGAAGGCAAAACACTACCAGAACCGAAATACGGATATATATAGATGTATACATACAGGTGTATATATGTATAGATGATTGTATTGTGTGTATGCAAAATATTGCAAATGAGTGTCGGAAAATGCGGTCTTGAGGTATGCATAGATGTAGCTGCGTGTGGTTGAAATAATTTGTTGACTTGTAGACTTATCAGTGAAAAGACTGTTGAAGAGAACATCCTGAAGAAGGCAAATCAAAAGCGAATGCTTGGTGACGTGGCCATTGAGGGAGGCAACTTCACAACGGCTTTCTTCAAGCAGGTGGGTAATAAACTCTCTATACACAAGGCACTTATTAGTTCTCGCTAATCTAGACTGAATTGTCTTATAATTTTTTTCTGGTAGAATATGTGGTGTTACCAGTCCCAAGTTTGGATTTGAAAAGAGGACAAAGGGCTAACAAACCTTTCCCATAAAAAACAGATGGTTACGAAAACATCGACCAAAGGAACTGTATTGAACTTGGGAAAGGGAGGGCCTACCATGGAGAGTATGACACTATGCAGTGAATGCCGGAAGGAAGCTACATCACCGATGCCCTTATCTACCAATAAAATCGTAACATGGAACATGAGAACCATGTACGAAGCAAACAAAGTAGCCCAAATATCAAGGGAACGACCTGCCTACAACATCACAGTATTAGGACTATGCGAAACAAGGTGGACACAGTCAGGAAAAGTCAGACTAAACACAGGAGAAATGATACTTTACTCGGGGCATGAAGAAGAAGAAGCCCATCACACAGAAGGAGTGGCATTCATGTTGTCACAAGAGGCACAAAGCGCTCTCATCAGCTGGGAGACAGTGGGACCAAGGATCATCTATGCCACATATAAAACAGAAGAAAAGATCAAGCCAAACATCATACAGTGCTACGCACCAACAAATAACAAGGATGAAGAAACAGAGGATTTCTACAACAGACTGCAAGCATTGCTCGATAAACTGAAGGACAAGGACATGACGATACTCATGGGAGACTTCAATGCCAAGATAGAATCAACAAACAGTGGGTACGAAGAAGTCGTGGCCAGACATGGACTGGGAACAATGAATGAAATTGGAGAGATATTGGCAGACTTCTGCACATTTAACAACATGATCATTGGCGGTAGTGTATTCCCGCACAGCAGAATTCACAAAGGTACATGGATAGCACCAGACCACCGAACAGAAAACCAAATCGATCACATCTGTATAGAAAGAAAGTTCAGAAGATCACTGCAAGACGTGCGGGTACATAGAGGAGCAGACGCAGCCTCAGACCACCATCTAGTGCTGGCCAGACTGAAGACGAAGAAGAGACGTAAAGAGGAGCACCAGAACAAGATACAATGTGGACTTCCTAAAGGACAGAGTCACAACAGAGACATTCTGACTCACAATCAGCACCAAATATGAAGTCTTACAAGACCATCTTGAAGAAGGAAACATGGACATAGACACCCAGTGGGAAACGATCAAGGAAACATGGACCAGCACATGCAGCGAAGTCCTGGGAAAGAACAAATACCAACAGAAGGAGTTGATCTCTATGGACACTATCAACAAAGTTGAACCAGAGCAGCGAAAGCAGCAGCCCAGGAATAGCTTGCAGAAGCAAACAGAGCGGTCAAGAAAAACATAAAAACAGACAAGGAAACCTTCATCGATGGCCTTGCTAAGGAAGCACAGGATGCCCAAGGGAACATGAAACAATTTTATGACACATCAAGAAAGTTAGGATAATACAAGCACACAGACAGACCAATCAAAGACAAGAATGGCAACATACTTTACTAGTGATGAAGAACAGTTGAAGAGATGGAAGGAACATTTTTATGAACTGCTGAACCAACCACCACCACATAACCAACCACATATCCCACCAGCTGAAGAACTTCTCCAGGTAAACTGCAAAAAACCAAGCAAGGCAGATATCGAGAAAGCCATTCATCACCTGAAGAGAGGGAAAGCTTCCAGCCCAGATGAAATTCCTGCCGAGGCAATCAAGGCAGACATGGAGACCTCCACAGATGCATGATGTGATTAGGAAGATATGGGATCAAGAAGGAATACCGACTGAATGGAAAGAAGGATACCTGGTGAAACTCCCAAAGAAATGAGAGCTGCAGGAACTACAGAGGGATAATGCTCCTGTCAGTGCCCGGAAAGATCCTGAATAGAGTCATCTTGGATAGACTGAAAACAGCAGTGGACGTCAGACTCGGAGATCACCAGGCAGACTTCTGTAAAGATAGATCATGCACCGACCAAATAGCTACACTCTGAATCATAGTTGAACAATCAATGGAATGAGACTCATCCCTGTATATAAACTTTGTAGACTATGAGAAGACAAAAAGCAAGAGTGGCATTTCTCATTTTGAGAAACATTTGTAAGGCAAAACAAATCGAGCTTAACACCAAATTGAGGATACTCAACTCAACTGTCAAGTCAGTGTAACTCTATGGTTCGGAGACATGGCAAATTACACAGAAAACACTAAAAAGATTACAAAGATCAACAAATGCCTGCGCAGAATCATACACCTAAAGTGGTCAGACAAGGTACCCAACACTACACCATATGGAGATGCTTTAAATGCATAATAAAAAATGGAAGATTTGTTGCAAGGTTTATTTTACAACTGATGTATAAATTTGATCCAACTTAGGTGTGTAGAAATGTTAGTATATGTTATTCTTTTTTAGTTAGTTAGTTGTGGCGCTGTGCATATGCAACTTTTATAGATTTCAACTTCAAAGTTCTCGCAAATTAACTATCGGCACAGCCAAGTGAAGAGAGTTGTCGTATAAATGCTATCAGTGCACAGAACTTGACTGAGAGGGGTTGTGTGTTTGTAGAACACGATCCTCGACCTGTTTGAGGAGCCTTCGGGACTTGATACTCTGGCAAAGGAGAAGCAGGTCGCCAAGTCGGAGGTGCCCCTCGAGGCTCAGGCTGCAATGGAGCCACCGAGGAGGAAGAGGGTTTGTCGGGAGAGCATCGCACCGGCAGCGACCCCCACCAGTGGCACCAGCGGTGGCGGCGACGCTGGGGCTGCGGCCAATTTGACCGAGGAACAGTTTGAACAGGCGAGATTCTTTTCCTCTGATCCCTTGAGAGGTGGTGATACTTCTTCACCATCCTGATTTTCTGCAATTTTCTCCCATTCTTCACTTCAATTACTGCATTTTCGATATATCTCTTAACATTGTTTCCAGCTTATTCTAATCCACTTTCACCACCTTCTTCTGTTTTCCGTGCTCTCTTGGTCAGTTTTGTCCTTACTCTTTCTCTACGTGTCCTGCCTGTCCCATGCAAGGTTGTTAACCCTGCATGTGACCAATAGTAAACTTCCACGGTGTACACAATTTGGAGTTATTTGTAGGGGTGCTTTTAAAAAATCACAACCTTGCTAATATGTATCGCAAAAATATGATTGAGCTATCATTTTGTTGGCAAAAAGACCCTTTATTATTATGCAGTGATGATATTTGCATAACATCAAATAATCATAAAGATATAACTGTTTAAAGTTTATATAAAATGAATGCAAAATTTTTTTTTTTTCTCCCTACTACTAGCTAATTTCCGAGTGGTTGTATGTCCCATTAGAGAAATGTAGCCATGTATATAAGCTAATGAGTACAGAAAAAAAAAAAATTTAGGTAGACCCATGTAAAATTTAGGCTATTCTTCATGAACGTCAGAACGAGGGTAAAGTAGAAACCCAAGTTTGCCCAGTGACAAAATAATTATTGTGTGGTTGTATGTTCATGCATGCAGAGTGACAAATGTAGCTGTATATTTCAGCTGCGTGATAATTAAAACTAGACTCAAATATATTCAGAACTTTTCATTTTATTGTATTATTCGTAGAACGTTCAAATACAATCAATACGGCAATAGGCCTCGTAGGCCTACCGTTGCGCGCCGTGGCGCACCTGTCCGATAACATGACATCTATTATCAATTTCCTTACACATCAATAAAGTAAGTAATACCTACAGTTCCTAATTACACACATATATATTTCATCAGGTTATAGGACATGTTGTATTTGAATTCTGAATGCATCGTATTCTTCGCTGGCGGACCGAGTAGGCCGGTCGAATCGGCCCAAGTCCGGGTGCAAGACAGCGATGTCCGGCTCGCCAGCAACTTGCAGAATATCCACTTCAAAACAGCCCCCAAAGTCTGTGTAACTGTCTGAACTAGTATAATAACTTGATCCACAAATACTGTCATGTATTTTGTTGATATATTGCCGCAGACATTTGAAATAATTCAACTTATATAATCGAAGCGAGACAAAAAACATGGCGGACTTTCGTCGTGATGGAATAAAACCAGCATCAACAAGAAGACGTTTTAGAGCCATGCGCTGATTGGTTGACCGTTGACGTAAATTTATTTGGATAGACCAATCGTTGGGCTTTCCATCGGTTCCTCCATTTCCCTGTTTAGACCATATGAATGGGAATGTAAAATCCTGACGCAGAGCGTAGTAAAATCGGCCATATTTGGGCATCTACTACTACGACATTTTAAAGCTTGGTTGTGATTTGCTATTACTGAATCATGACGCGATACAACTCCTTGATAAAAATGCCACAGGAAGAAGAAGAATTCAGCTATGATACCTCGCGTTCCCCTGTCAGTTGCTAGTGACGGAAATGAAATTTTTTGGAAAAGAGTGATACTGAATTGGGCCGAAAATCGTCCGGGAGCAGTTTTGCACTGATCGCACGGGCCGAATTCGGCCCAGTGGTCACCTGTAGGGTTAACTGTATTTTAAGTGTATAGAGGTTTTAGTTACAGACTTGAAGAATCTCAAATTGTTGTAATCGAAAATAATTTATACGCGTACATTTGGTATGTATGGATAGCTGACAGATTTTGTTTTATTACAGCTACTCACAATCTAGCTTACAAAACATGTGACGCAGATGACGCCCACATTTTGGTGATTTTACTATATCCTGCGTACTGAATTTATGCATTCATTCATAAAGTCTAGACCCCCCACACGTGATACTACTGATGGAAAGCTCCGTCATTGGCTGATCTACCAAAAATGACATCAGTGGGCCGACTCATTTCAGCAAATCAGAACCATGGTTTCAAATGTAGCGTCGTCAGACCTCCAAAGCAAGTCTAAAACAAAATGACAGAGCAGTATTTGGCAACTTATCCACTTCAAAAGTTTACTTCAGATTATCTCATGTTTCTGTGTCAGTATTTTCATAAAATGCCCGACAGTATTAATAAATAAGGTTATTATACTATTTAGAACGACTTTGGCGTGTTTTGATGGGAACATTCAACAAATTAGCAGCGCGATGTTTCTCATGGCGAGTGCGTGGGTTGCAATGGTAATGAGTGCGGTAGTGATCAGACTGCTTGAATCGGCCTATTTTTCTGTCAGAAAAATCATAAAAGTTCTCAATGGATTTGTTTCATTTTTGTGATATTTGACAGCTAATATACATGGCTACATTTGTCTCACTGGATGTAGGGCGTACAGCCACTCAGTAATTATCTGGCAGCACGATGAAATGTTTTTTGTCTTTTTTTTGGATGAAGTTCAGATAGCAATATCTCCATGATTTCAGTATGTAATCTAGTTATTATAATTATATTATGATAAAGCATTCTTTGGCAATAAAATGATACATCATTCATATTATTATGACAAATATTAGCAAAGTTATGATTTTTATAGGAACAGTAGGCTACAGAGGATTTTCAGTGGTCATTTCTAGAGTTAAATATCCTTTGGAAGACTGATAATTTTACTTGATGCTATGAAGCACTAGTGAGTTTGCTAAAGGTACGTATGTCTGTGATAGGCACTGTGTGCAGCGGAGGATGAAACTGACATCCAAGCCACAAAGGTTCTGCGTGCCGAACAGAAGGCAGAACTTGCCGAATTTGACGAGGACATACCATGGGATGAGAAAGAGGCTGAGCAGCACCGCGACGGCCCTGTGTCAAGAGTTGAACAGGAGCTCGAAATGCTGGATAAAGAGGTTAGTTGTCCAAACAATTGATGAATGGGTCACTTGATTTTCGTAAGTTGTGAAGATTATTTTCATTATGTAGAGGTATTGGATTTTTTGTTGAACAATATAATGTACAATTTAATTTCTTATTTATTACTTTTTAATAAAAATAGGCCTTTGAATTACCATTACCCTTTTACCTGTATATTCCGTATAAGTAAAAAATACCAACCAATACTCCCAGTGTAATTTGCATTATTCATATATGCTTTATGAAGATAATCTGATCAGCTAATATAGCTGTATAAATGCATGTATATAGGCGTGTTATTGAACAAGTGACTGACTGATGCAGTGACATATAGATTTTAATTAAAATTAGATGCTGTTTTGCTGTTACTTTTGTATATGTAGTTCTGGAATGTGTATGTTAGCCGAGTCGTTCATTGTTGTGTTGTTTGCATGCAGTTGACGCCAGTGGAGAGGTACGCTGTCACTTTTATGGAGAACGAACTAGCACCACACGCCACTGAAGAGTTACAGAAGGCAGAGGTATGTATGTGTAGCATTTTATCCATAGTTCCCTGCAGCAAGTCATGCGTTATGTAGCTACAGTGCCTGTGCTGATCATCTTGTAGTACTAAACATGATACTTTTAGAAAAAAAAATTCCCGACTCCAGAATGATGTATGACCTTATGAAATGGAAGGTCACAGTGGCCTCATGAATATCATTTCTGCTAGATAGTATCTGACTGGAGTCGGGTAACTTGCAAAGTTATTTTATGACTGAAAAAGATAACAGGCAGACATTAATCACTAAGTCCAACACACCTTTTTATTTGCTCTAGCGGTGAACAATCCTTTCTCACTGTAGAAATGCAACTTTGCAGATGCACATACTTTGTATTATTCTTTTTGATTTGTTATATTTAGTAGATACATTACAGTGTTCGTTACTGGGTAAACAGGAAGCCAACAAATATTAATTGAACATTTGAAGTGACTAAGCCATTTTTCATCAGGAGAATTGGAGGTCTGCTCAGTTTTCAGTGCACATGATTAGGGGATGGATTATATTTCAATGTAGGGTGTATACCATGATTTCTGTGGTCTACCTCTAGTAAATAATTCACAGTCTTGATGTAAGAATCGATATTACATGCGTGATGTAATGTCCAGTCTTTGCAGTTGTAACCACATTCACCTACATACATTTACATTACTAGGGCAGTGTACACATGAAATAAAACTTTTCCTTTCTTTTTGTTACAAAGTAAAACATTGGGGCCAGATTTTCAACAAACAATGACCATTGCAGCCTTGTGCTGTGTTTAACCCTGTACAAGATGTGTTTGCTGGAGGTGTATAAACCCAGTACCGTATGTTTTTGCTGGTGTGTTAACCCTGTACCGTGTGTGTTTGCAGGAGGAGGTGTCTCTGGCAAAGGAGGAGTGGGAGTTGAGTCGACTCAAGGTACTCAAGGAGGAGGAGGAGCGGCGAGCAGAGATTGAGGAGGACGAGATGCTCTTCACGTACTCACGTGACGACGCCTACAGTCAGGTGAAAAAACCTGGCCGAGATAAGAAGTGTGGGCGCCCACGCAAGGCATGGTCCCCAGTCCCCCCAGTAGACACCCCCTCCAACCCCTCTCTCGCTAGTCCAGACACTCTCTCAGACGACGCTCCTAGACACAGCCCGACTAATTCAAAGTCCTGTTCAACAGGTGACACCATTGAGGTTGCAACGCAAAAGCGGATTTCTAAGTCGGATAGCCATGTGTCGAATCATGTGACGCCATCTGTTGCAAAAAAGGTAACAAAGACTGGGGTGTCGTCCCGTGGCAGGGGCAGGCCTCCTGCAGCGTCAAAGGTCGTTGCCAGTCAACCTCCACCCACCACACAGTGCATCTTCGTCACTTACACTGGTGTCCGCGGCCCCGTCCAGGTGGCAGTACCACAGGGGTTACCCAGCATGCAACGGCCGGTACTTGCCAGCCCTGCCAGGGTGCGGCTGCAAACGCATATGGCCACGCCTCGTCATGTGACATCGATTGCTGCACGGTCTGTCCGCTTGGTGGCGCCAGCATCTGTTGTCCAGTCACCCCGCCATTTTGTCGCTTCGGTCAGCAATCCCCTCCGCCATGTTGTCATATCTTCTGTCGGCACGCCTATCCGTCAGGGGGCGACAGCGCCTGTCGGTACGCCTATCCGCCAGGTGATTGCGTCTGTTGGAACGCCACTCCGCCAGGGGTCGACAGTGTCCGTCGGCACGCCTCCCCGACAGATGGCAACTGCCACCGTTGGCACACCTGCCCGCCAGGTGGCAGTAATAGTTCGGCCGTGGTCGAATCCGAATTTGGTGATTCGGACTCGTCGCGCATCTGGCCAACTTGGCCCTAAGAATGTGATACATGTCCGCCAGCCGCTGCCGAAGGTGAGCGTGATGTCACAGTTCGCCACCACCGGTACACGCACAGTGCTGCTCTCTCTGCCCAGCTCAAACGTCCCCGTTGTAAACAACCTGGCCACGGCCCGTTTGGTAACTAGTAATGGTCCCACTACGGTGCAGAACCGCGTACTCGGTCCTAACATCATATACCGTCACCATGTGCCAAACAACACGGTTCCCATCCTCGAAAAGATGGCGCTGCAGTTGCACCAGGGCGGCGCCACCAGCACCGCCGGCACGACGAGTCTGTTGCAGGCGGCGCCGGTTGGGTTCAATCTGTTCAGTCGCATTAGTGCAGCCGCGGCAGCGCAGCAGCCAATACTCCTCCAGCCACAGTTAATAACGGTGCCTGCAGAGCCACAGACGCGGGCACCGGTGGCGCATGCAGACACAAACGGGACCATAGGCAAGGACACTGGATGATGAATGATACCCCCCTCCACCTATGTAATTGTAATCGCTGTTATCAGAGTTTGGTTGATTTAAGTTATTTATTCGTTAAAAAGTAATGTTAACCTCTGGTATAACAGTGGGCGGTGTCATTCAATTCTGTGAAATAAATAAGCCTATGCAAACATATGAGGGAAATAAAAAATAAAACTGGTTTAGTTCAGCCAAAAATGTATACCTGCATAGAGCACATCTTATTTAATTCAAATGTACTGCTGATATCAAACATTTAAAAGTAAATGACTGTAATATCAGTGTTGTACTTGTGCATACCTCTATTTAAATTGATAATCTTGCTGAGAAGGATCATGATTTCAGCTACGCTCATTTTGATATTTCGGTTTTTGACTTGCACAATTCTCTCACAATTTGTACTACGGCCTCATTCCCCACATGTGTAATCTCTTAGTTTGAAGGCTTACAGGCCAACCAACAGACTCGGCCCTGTTCAATGGTTAGTCGAATGTCTTGCTTTGGTGCCCATAAGTGTAGTTTTGATTGTGTAATACTTGACTTGATACTTGCTTTGTAATGCAAGTAAAGCATTCCTGCCAACACCATAGAGTGGGACAAACCCTTCCTTCATCCCTAGACAGTTGCATGTGAAAAATTTGAAACTATTGACAAAAATGGTGTACAATAGCCATTGACAGTCAATTTTGGGGTATTTTTATATTCTGCCAAACATTTTGTTAATTATTACTACAAAAAGAACAACATGTAACTTCTGTAGATGTAAAATAAAGATTCCAGTTATTGGGGGGAGAAACATAATGGCTACCTTGGAATATTGTCCGAGTATTACTGGTGGTGTTGGGGTAATCTATTCATCTACATGTGCTCTGTTTGCAAGAAAAGTTGGGCATAATAGAAGATGTAAAGACAGAGATGCTAGTGTATGCAGGATGCTTATCTTACACTGAATTGGATGACTTGTTTTTGTACAGTTGAATATGTGAATGCATTGATGTATGATGTTGGAAGTGACAACTAGGTGACAATGTGTTGCCAACGTTTGTGTCAAACTGTGATTGTTTATAATAAAATTGTTGAACACCGTAGCGACTGTGTGCTGTTCTCATTGCTTGGAATGCTGCTCAAGTAGTGCCTGTGGTTGGTTGACATCAGCTCCCATCCATGTGATGAGAATGTTGATCCAGTGCATATTTGGCTCTTTGCGATCCCATGCTTTGAATTTCGAAAAACTTCAAAAAGTTTCTTGGTTCATTTCAACCTGGAGGACGATTATGAAATCAAAATTTGTAAAGGCGGTCTCGGGGCAGGCCTGTTAGTGCAGTGTGGGGGGACACACGTAGGGCGGGAAAGGGTTGGGCAGCTAGGAAAGGGCTTGTGTCCGACCACACTGCACTTCCACGGCAGCTCCAGGGAATGAGTTACGTGCACAGATCGGCATTGTCTAACACAGGTAGTCATGGTAAACAAAATCTTGCCTTTATTTCCTCTATACCAAGCACTCCAGTATTGTGCTGATTGGAAAATTGTGTTTAAAAATTTACCTGCATTTTACTTAAGTTTTCATGTTGCATATGTTGTCAAGTTTTTGTTAATAAAACAATTATATTTATTCCGTGTATGATACCAAAAAATGCTTCTGGATCTATTGCTGTATATTCAGTTCATTCATTCAAACATTGTAATTATTTTAATTGTGTGAGGAAAAAGGCAGATTTTACCATGACTGCATCATGTGTTAGTTAATCAACCCACGAGGTTTGCCAACAAGTATGGAAGGTTGGCGATGAATCACACATTTTAGTACCAAGTGCCACTAGTGAATGGGCTTCATGCAGTGTTTGCCTATCTAGCAAACATCCGTACATACTCGGTCTGTTTGTTGTTCCCAAATATTTTGAACAAGACGTTTGAAAACAAACATGTAGTTAACAAATTTCCAGGTGCTGCACGACAGATTTCAGCTTGTTCCACATATAGTGGTGTTTTTGTGTGTGATATTTAGGTGAAATGTGTTGCTAATTTGACAAAGCAATAACTGTGATCATCAAATGTACTGGCACTTTCACTGAGATCTGCATTCAGACTGCAAGATTGTTCTATCCCAAAGGCAACTTCTCCAACATTGGCAAGTTACTTGTAACCAATACCACAAATATGTATTCCAAGCTAATTCACTATTAAATATCACCGTTGGTCATTGTTAATGTTGCACAAGTAACTGCACTCGTCAGAAATTGATAGGCCTAGTGTAGATAGCCGTAATTGCTGACAATGTTTGTATGACCAACTTTGTACACGCGATAGAAGTAGTTGACAATTAATGCACACAAAACGACGACACTATCTTGGTTCCTCAAAACATCACGGAAACACTCATGCACTAGGTGGTGCCACTGTAGCACTATATGCCCCCAATATGTGGTGATGGCCAAACACCCTTATGTAATGGTTAACATATTTTCCGGATTTTTTATCTGCAACTTTACACTTTCTTGAAATTCGGTATTGTCATGTTGGATTTGAAAACTGGTATCACACAAGGGTCTTTCAGTGGGAACTGGGGTGGAAATTCCAGATTGTGTTAGATGTTGGTGTTGGCCAGGCAGACTCTACAATTCAGTTTAGCGTAAATAATGTTACATTTTTTATTTAAAAAAAGGGAGGGACGCGGGACATCTGATGACAACAACAAGGGACGGAGTAGAGTTGTGAAACAAAGTCTGTTTTTATCGTGAAGTCATGTTACATATAATAAACTATCTTGTCTAACATTTTGATTGCCCAGATGTGTTTTGCACAATTGTGCATACAATTAATTTGACTTATAGCTAGTTTTATTTTGTCTCGAATATCTTGTGCTGAACAGCAAGGTTGATATTCGTAAAGTTAAATTTGAAAACAGTTAAATGATATTCACAATGGTGATTTATTGATACACATTTAGTTGGTCAAGGTTGTAGGAATATAGTTCATACTATAACATAACTTTATGATAAAAATATACTTTATTTATTGATACACATTAGGTTTGTCAAGGTGGGGAATATAGGTCATACTGTAACATCATTTTATGATAAAAATATACTTTATTTATTGATACACATTAGGTTCGTAAAGGTGGTAAGAACATAGTTCATACTATAACATAATTTTATAATAAAAATATACTTTATTTATTGATACACATTAGGTTCGGTTCGTAAAGGTGGTAAGAACATAGTTCATACTATAACAATTTTATAATAAAAATATACTTTTTTTACACCATAATTTATATAATATTTAGAAGTATGAGTAAGCACTATAACAAAATGTATGTTTGACACGTTCACACGTTCTGGCCCTAGGAACGTGTTGGTTTTTAACTTGGTACTTGAATCATTTTACCATGGTAGGCTCCTCCTGGGTTTAGGTCACCAGTTTTATGACATCATCTAGACTTTCTGAGGTTTCATATACTAAATTAAATGGGACAAACATTTCATAGGTACGTGGTCTTCAGCAGCACAATGTCTTATGTTAATCTTTTCGACCTGTCTAGCACCCGTAGTTTTGCTGAATTTTTTATGCCATCAAAATTCCGTCTTTAAAAATCCAATTATCTGATGGCATATTTTCTGCAGTGGTTTCTGTTTTGTTCTTTGACATGGCAGTATTTACTGTCTTTTCTGTATTTTGTTTATTGTAGTTTCACACAGCTCGTTATAAAGAAATCCTTACGTACAGTCAAGCAACAATGGTAGTCATTTCACTATTTTGAAATTTACATCTAAAGTAACTTATTGTTGTTTTTCCAGAAGACCACAGCCCTCTATGTTTGTTTTCTTCTGTCGGTGTCTTCTGTGTATATCTTCTATTTTTGATAGATAGCTGTGGTTCTAGAGCTCTCCTGCAGACAATAGTATTCACAGTTTTCTTTACTTGACATTCATCATTCTATTGGTGGATTCCAGCTGTGGAGCGTAATGTTAATGGCACTGTCCAAAACATGTATGTGAGTACAAAACACTTAACAAAAGAAATGTGGTAACATTCAATCATCATGTAGCTATTTTGTTAGCATTGCATCACAGTAACCTAGATAAATCTAGTAAGAAGAGAGCGTAGGGTCTGTCATCGCAAATGTGCTATCCATTTACGTTTGCTTGACAGGTTGCGTTTATTGCAACATAGGGACGAATTATAAACACAATAGCTGCAGATACAAATAGCAGAATGTGGCTACTCAGAGGCTGAGGAGTTGTAGGAATCCTGGAAGTCGTGCACACTGTAGAATCATTGGCTACATGGTACATCGTCATAGCTACCATAGGTTGTCTTATATTGCATCTAAACCATTGCAACCTGTGCCTAGAGGTATGCCAAAGGATTTGGCAAGCTGAAATTTATATATACTTTTTTGAAGTTGTCAACAGGTGGATGAGTTGAGCAGCTAGAGAGGGTAGATGGGATTCAAACGTCTTCGGGTGAGAGTAAAGTGTTATGTATTCTGGTGAGCTACCACTAGCATTGAATGAGTTTTAAGGAGTTAGTGTGGCAGTTGAGATAGTCTACTGTTTGCTTTTAAACTTTTAACTCGAGCAGTAAAAGATAGATGAGAACTAGATGATTGAATGAAGCTGTGTAGGAATCACCAGTGAATGTGAACAAGCGTGGAATTATTGAAGTGCTAGCAGGAGATGCGTGTCTGCTAGATTCAGTGACATGATAACCTGAGTGTGAGTAGTTGTAATGTGACCGCATTGTTTCTGACTGCAGGTGTACCAATGTGACCACACAGCTGACCACATGCTGGTAAGTGGACAATAGCTTGACATGGCAGGTCATCATACCTTTTGCCTGGGCTGTTGCCACGATTTGGTTCAATTACAGTTGTTATAATATATTACATAGTATTAGAACAATTATTATTACAAACAATTATAACATTTAAACATTATCAACTGCAGCACTTTGAAATATTAATTACAATGCTACAAAAAGGGTCAACTGTAGTAGTTAATATGTTGATAATAATCTTGAATATTAATTGATTTGAGACCTGTTATGATGATATTAGAATAACATTTATGATCTTTCATTATTTATGAGAATTATTTTATCAAAGATTTAGTAACTTTTTCAGACTCACTAATTATATATTAAGAGGTCAAATTTGGAGCAAGTGCGTTATTTGGTGGACACCAACATTGTGGAAGACACTGTTGCCCGAGACAAAAATTTTCAAAAATGTGCAAGGCTTTTTTGTGGTATTGAATAACTTAGAAAGTTACATTAAACGTTTCTAATCAATATTTGGTTTGTTTGAATGTATTCCTCATTGTAGAGGAGGAAGTCTGTGCATAGCATTGCCTGATGTGTGAGTTTGTTGTCAGATGTGGACTCCCCCCACTCCGCCCCAGGACAACCATGACCTCTACATAGACCAGTGTGTGAGCTTCCTGTATGAGCCATGCATCATGCCGGAGAGTCAGCTGCCTCCAGTCTACGTCAAGAAGGAACACAAGCGCATCCGAGTCGACCCAGCCATGAGTCAGTTTCACACATCATGGTTCTTGTTATCACCTGGAAAACCTTCTCTTTGTGTTAACATGTTTCTGTATTTAACCCACTGTGCAGGTATTACGTAATGAAATGTAAAATTGCTTTTAAACAAAATGAGAATGGAACAATATCTGACCATATCAACAATGCCACTGATATCTAAGTCTTATTTTCCGCACAACAGAGCAAACGTTTATGGTGTGCAAGGAACATATGAACTTAAAATATCTAAAAATGTAATAGTACAAATCGTATTCATACGTTTGTGGCTAAAATCACTGAACTGGTGGTTGGGCAAAAACATTGTATTAATTATGCATTTAAAAAAATGTCATCTAGCTGCCATATCTCTCCTTAAATGTGATGGACAGATAATAGATAAAATTAGAAAACTAGTTTCTCTGTGAGAGAGTTATGTATCTGATTACAAAATATATTGCCAACTCCAGAATGATGTATGATAGTGGAGTGGCATAGCAAACCAGTTGTGCATTTTATGATAACATTTTGCAGATGTATTAGACTCTTCCTTTATGAACAGATTTGGATATTGAGCCATCACAGATTTGGCTTCTGGCGGCTGTTGCAGCCATTTTCTAAAATGGCCTCCAGCGGTCAGTATTTTACATACCTTCTGTACTGGGAGGACAGCAGGTTGACAGTGGAGGTTAATTCATTTATAAAAATCCAAAAGTGGTTATGGAAAATCTAATTATTTGATTTTTACCAAAAACAAATAAGTCAACTTGGACGAATGTGTCTAACTAGGCACATGATGCAGTTGGATTCCGAATGGAAGTCGATGATGAATGATCAGTGACTGGCTTGGCACATACATAGTACTACTACTGGTAGTAGTAGTAGTAATAATAGTACTAGTGGTAGTGGTGGTGGTAGTAGTAATAGTAGTAACACCTGTAGTAGTATCAGTAGTCGTAGTAGAAGTGAAATATGCACAATGGCGGACATTTTACAAACAGCATTCAGACAATTGAATCCGAATTAATTGGTGTTCAGAACTGCCATCTCCAGAGGAACTACCCCGAGGTAGGTGACTTCTAGTGGGGACAGTTCACATTATGAGTTTCTACAACACTGCAAAATTATTAATAAGGATTATGGTGTTCTTTTAATAGTTAATGACATAAAAATCAGCATGTATTTGCAGAATGGGTCTCATTTTTAGTCCTTTGGGCTGAAGGTCCAACGTACTTATGTCATCACACTGTGTGTGCCGTTAGCTTCCATATCTCAGAAACCGTTCGGCAACTTTCTCTAATTTTGCATAGACATCTTAGGGTACAGCCACTATGCATGAGAAATATGTATTTAATTGAATAATTCTAACCCCCAGACCCCCCCTAACTGGTAAATTTTCACATGTTGCCTATTTTAAAAAAACTTCAGTAACTTTTTTTCAGATTTTGCATAGACATTTCATGTGGTAGTGCCACTATACACAAGAAATCTAATTGATTGAATCATTCTAAGGGCACATCAGGACCCCTCAAAATGATATGTTATGTATTGTAGTGTTTGTTACACATTGGACTGGTTACTAAAAGACAATTGTCCTTAAGAGACTGCAACCCTAGTAAACACTACACGCCATGGCATTGGCCAGATTAATGATGTGTCATTGAGGGGCACTGAATTCTGCTGTAGTAAACAGTAAACAGTAAACAGGAAGTTGCGAAATAAAGTAGCCCTGTGAACTAGTACCTTTCATTGTTATTGTATAAACGAAAGTCACAAAAACTACAAATTATTCAAGAACACGGTTGAAATTGAAAGGCCATTTAACAAACAGACATTTAACACCAATACATGTTGATAATTTGTATGGCGGATCGAACAGTTCATATCAAATGTGACATACTGTTCTCTTCTGCTCCTGTGTCACTAGGGTTGTTTTCACAGTTCCCTTCAGTAGTCATAAATAACATTTTGTGTGCACCCCTTCACACGCACGCACGCACGCACGCACGCACGCACACATACACAGAGCTCTGTATTCAAGTGCAGCCTGTTTGTACTAGCAACGCTTCATACAACCCTTCTTGAACTTGCATGAGATTATCTTGCACCAGGTGTGGGCTGCCTTGGTTAGTCTTGTCCAGTGCGGCTCGGCTCGGCTCGTACATGCCGTTCCCATTCTTGGCCCAGCTGGTAGCTCTGGCCCCTCCATCGTAGGCCGCCCTCTTGGCATGTCCCTCCAGAGCTGCCTTGGTTGGCGGGATCAGTTGGACATCATTCTTCTTTGCGAAAAGTTCCTTTCAGGCCTTTTCAATGTCCGAACCTCTTGATATGCATGAATCTTCTGGAATGTCACTTGGTGTTGGGGATAGTTTCAGCAGTATGTTTACGAGTTCTGGTAGCATGGTCCAGATTGCCCAAACAATCTTCTTGATGCTATGCGTAACTGTACACAGTATCACACCCAGTCAAAGCGTGGAACATTGGCAACGCCCATGCCTTCTGCGGTCCCAGGCCAGCTGCTAGTTTGTGGCCTATTAGGAACCTGAAACACTTACCAGTTCAGCTTCTTTGTGGCTGCATGGGGCGGACAAGGCCAGATGTGGCAGTGGTGGCTTACTGACGATTAGACCTCCACCAGTGATGACAAGCTGTTTCTCCCCCATGTCAACCCACTTGAGGAGAGCTGACAGGAATGGGAACAGTTCTGTATTGTTGCTTCATCCACTCTGAGGAAATTCTGTCCGTTTCCCGGTATGGCTGCTGAAGCCACCACACATCTTCGCACTCGTTTCCCTGCTTTTCTCTTGCACTGTCTTTCAGTGAATCTACATTGTAGCTGTCCCACACCAAATCCATTGATGGTGCAGCTTGAAGCTTTGTGAATAGGTATGGAATCAAGGTCTTTCTTACATATGTACTCATCAAAGTTCTTGAATGCAGCTGGCTTCAGCATCTGGATGATGACATTTCCATTAAGGATTACATTGGTGGTGGCAGGAGCCTCAGACTGGACATCGGTGACATATTTCAAGCATGTTAGAAGGTCACTCTTCGTGCCTACATGGAGACTTCCTCCATCAGAGAGTGACCACACCCGGGTGCTTTGTCCAGCCATGTCCCTCGGGTGAACAGGGATCCACCTGGCATAGTTAGTGTGATCTGAGGCATGGAAGCAGGGGCCAATTCTGTCAAGGCGTCCAAGGTACATCGGGAATGATGCCTGTCGCAGAGAACAACACCTGGTTCCAGTTCCACTGCTATCATCCTAGGATTCAGCTGTGCCTCGGCATTCTTCATGACATCCATTGAGTGCCGGATCAAGGTCAGATTCAGGCTTCTGGTGGTTGGTGGCTGGCATGAAATGTAGCCCAAGATGTGTTTCAGGACTGGTTCGCCTGGTCTATCCACAACAAATCTTCATCAGTCAGTTGAATGAAGTCATGCTAGCTGCTGGGACAGGTGACTATTTAATGTTGTTGGCGACAGGATGCACATCAGTGCAGTAGTGTGACAAGTGGCCGATGGTCTTGGAGCTTGTATCCTCAGATCCTCCAAAGATGACATTGCTTCCATTCACTCCTTCAGCAGTGACTACATCATTACTACTACTGTTGCCACCACTACCAGTAATAGTAGTGGTAGTAGTAGTCATTGTAGTAATAACCGTAGTAGGTGCCAAGCAGAGTTATTTTTCATTCAGTATTGACTTCCATTCGGAATACAATCGCATCATGTACGTAATTAAACAAATTTGTCTGAGTTGACATTTGTTTTGGTAAAAATCAAATAATTAGCTCTTCCATAACCACTCTTGGACTTTTATAAGTGAATTTAACCTCCACTGTCAACCCACTGTCTTCCCCAGGAGAGTAGGTATGTAAAATAACAGTGACCGCAAGTGGCCATTTTGGAAAATGGCTGCTACAGCCGCCAAATGCCAAATCTGTGATGGCTCAATATCCAGATCTTTCATAATGTAAGAGTGTACATATGTACCAAATTTAGTGTTTTTATAAAAAAAGGCACAATTCTTCTGGATGTGTTGGTTATGCCGCCCCCCTATGACCTAAGGAATATAATTTCTGCTAGATACTATCTGACTAGAGTCCAGCAACTAGGCAACTCATAAATACAAGATCACTTCAAACAGTTTATAGATTGAAAAATGTGTGGTAAGAAAACGATTTGAGTGTCCAGTAATGGTAATCATATAGATTATAAAGTTTTGAGATAGCCCTTGTCACTGAGTAAAGTTAGGATGAACAATGTTACATTAGACATAACTAAACTTAAATGTTGGTTTGAATAATATGTAACTGTCAACACGTATACCTGTCAGCAATATTTGGATTTTTTCATGTGACAGTTGTTTTTAAAATATGTGATGTCTAAATTGAATGTCTCGTCAAACACCAACCAGGGTGGGTGGGTGGGTGCATTCAACCCTTATTTAAGGGTTGACCTTTGACACCACATTTGCCCTGTTTTAGCTCGTAAGATCAAGGTTCGTAAGGAGGAGCAGCCTCGTGTTCCGCGGTCACTCTTCAGCCGCCCGATGTCAGCGCTGCGACGAGACGCGAGCAAACTTGTCAAACTGAAGCACCATGCCTTGCTGAAGCCCTTCAAGCCCCAACCCCTGTCCGCTGTCAACCGACCCCTCATGGACGCGTCACATGACCAGCCTGAGTGGCTCATACATGAAGACTGGGCACTACTACAGGTAAGGCTTTGTCAGGGAGTAGAATTCCATCAGATCCACCGCCTGTTTTTTTATTATCTCAGATCTATATGAAAGCACAGTTGTCCGTTCACTTGGCCACAGTCAGCCAGTGGTAGTTATTATTAGCAGGAAGTTTGTTTTATTAGATCTATTCCATCCCAATTTGATTAGGAACTCGGGAATGAGCCCAGTTCAAAGCAGTGTATGCTAATGTGCCAGTAGTGCTTGTTTACAAACGCAATGGTTTGTTTACAATTTGAACATTTCAACGATATGTCGATTGGATACACAAATTCAATGTTATTTTGTTTCTACCATTATTATGTACACATAATTAAAAAATAGGTATGAATCATTGTTTCAGTGGGTCGAAACGAAACCTACAATGAATATACCTAATAAGAGTGCAATGTTATTTTGCATATTCACTCCACTCGTATAATCAGACAGTCTCATCCGTCCATCCATACATCCATCCATCCATCCATCCATCCATCCATCCATCCATCCATCCATCCATTAGTAATGGTTCAATGATTTGCATGTTTGTCATCATTGTTTAGGCAGCCACCCTCCCTCTCGTGCAATGCCATCCAATGAAGGCCTGCCCTGCCCTGCAGCACTTGCAATTCCCCTTGCACGTTTCGTGCAGCCACAGTGTAGGAGGAGGGCACAAGCCTTACTTGCGTCGGCGAGAGTTTTCCAGAAAGGGAACCATTGCTTGCTGCACTCATCCTGTTCCCATTGCTATTGATCAAAGACAGGAATTACCTGGTGGCAAGTGGTTGACTGCTTCCAGATGAAACTGGCTTGAAGCAAGGACCTCTTCACATGCTTGAAGAGAGTGGCCTGGGTCGGCGGCATATTGTCGAGCGAACAACTGCCACTGGAGAAGAGATGATGCCTAGCATCGTTGACAATAGCAGAACCACACATCTTGCTGATGAGCACAGCATGTGAACTGATTCCAGAGTGAAGGACTACAGATTCACAGTCAGCAAGATCATCGTCTCTAAAGCCTGGTGTATTATTCCAAGAGGTCATAACAAGAGCCTGAATGAGGGGAAGAACCAATGACTGATGGACCGAGCTGTTCATAGATGGTCATAGATCTTGGCGGAGGTTGACTGTTCTTCCGCTGCATTCGTTTGTCTTTGAGTTGTTGAAGCCATTTCTGTTAAAAGTCCCATAGACCAGTCATGCATGTGTGTCGCCAGAGGGGACAATTGTTTGCAGTCTCTTCCCACGTGTTGTGCAGGATGGTGCATGACTTCAGGACGTCTTTGTTGTGTTTTCGTTGCCCACCTCGTAAATGCAAACCAGTCTTCAATTGACCATAGAAAAGCCCCTTTGGTATGCCGTCATGCGGACCAAGTGACCATACCATCGTAGTTGTGCACGCTGGATATGAAACTGGATTCCAAACGTTTTGCATTTCTCCAGCACCTCAGTGTTTGGCATCATGTCTTGCCACTTGATGCATGCAATCTGCCATAGGCAGCACATGTGGAATTGCTCTAAACATATGGTGTCGATATGGGGTCCACACCTCACAACCGGACAGCAGTGTCGACAGTACGACGGTACAATACACGTTGATTTTTGTGCTCAAACGTATACCACATTCATTCCATAGGTGCTTTGTTAGTCTCCCAAGAGATGCGCTTGCTTTCCCAAGATGGGCAGAAATGTCATCGTCAGTCATTGTTTACAGATAACGTGCTACCTTTTGGCTTTCAGCCGTTGAAATTTAAACATCGGCACGAAACTGGATGTAGACACCGAGCTCATTGTCGCGGAAAGCATCTTGTAACATGATGGAAAGTATAATTGAAAATAACATTGGTGCAAGGATGCAGCCCTGTTCGGTGCCATTTGTTACAGGGAATGCATCTGATGAGGTCCCTTGGCCTTAAACATACCATCGTGAAAGGAGCGAATTACATGAACAAATACGCTGGGACAGCCAACCTTTCTCAGTAGTTTCCAAAATCCAATTGTGTTGACTGAGTCAAAAACCTTCGTAAGGTCTACAAAGACCATGTAGAGGTCTTTTTTTTGTTCGCGACACTTACAGTTGTCTCATCGCAAAGATCATATCTGTGATACCAGACCCTGCACAGAAACACCATTGGCTCTGGTAGAATGTCTTTGGCTATGTGCTGTACCAATCGATTTAGCATAATCCAGGCGAGTATTTTGCCAGCTACACATAGTAGTGAGATGCCACGATGGTTGTCGTGGATGGACCTGTCCCCCCTTCATTTGTAGATGTATCTTTGAAGTCCTGCGGGAAGGATCTGCTGTACCAGATGACACTGAAGAGTTGGGAAAGTCGTTTAGTGAGAGTCATCCTTCCGTGTTTGAATATTTCATCTGCAATTGCATCAGAACCTGCGGCTTTTCCACTTGATAGTTTTTTAATCGCCTCAGTAGTTTCCTTGATGCTTGGGCGTGTGTCTAGTTCCTCTATGACGGGATGCTGTGTAACTTCATCGAGTGCTGCTAATGAGATAGTTGATGGTCGATTTAGTACATCACGTCAGTCTTAGCCTGCTGCAAGGACCCCAAAACTGGTAAAAATGTAACATTTGGCCTATTTTTTCAAAAACTTTTTTTCTAATTTTGCATAGATGTATCTTAGGGTGCTGCCACTATATACAAGAAATCTGTATTTGATTGAATCATTCTAAAGAGCCCCCAAAGTGCAAAAGTTTTACATTATCTAGTGATGTGGTTTTGAGAAGGGCCCTCGAGACCACCCCCAACAGTAGATTTTGTTTTAATGTGCCACAAAGTCATCACCATGACTAAACTTTGCAGCCTAGTGCTACTGTTTTATTGAGACCTTGACTAATCTTTAATTGGTCACAGCGCCCAGGAAGAGTAGACACCCCCAACAGTAGATGTTGTTTAATGTGCCACAAAGTCAACACCATGACTAAACTCTGCAGCCTAGTGCTACTGTTCCATTGACCAGGCAGAGTAGACACACTTGACCCCTGTTAGACTGAACAGTTGCCTAACACTTTTTATCTTCAAAACTATTGATTTTCTATAATTGAAAGTTGTGTTTATTTTGATGTTCATTTAATTATTATAAAATGGTGTGACTGTGGTGTCTGTTGGTTAAAGATGTATTGTCTGTAGAAACCTGTAGGTGACAAACATAGAAAATTTATATTCTGTCACCTGTAGGTTGACAAACATAGAAAATTAATATGCTGGACAACTATAGAGTGAAATATCCTACACTTTATTGATATCAAATGCATTCTACTGTTCTGTTTACGCTTGCCATGCCTTGTGTAGACATGGTACTGTGTAAATCAATTGTATCAATATAGACTAATAATTAGAAGAGTTGACATAGTTCCGCTATACACAAGCAAGAAATCTGTATTTGATTGAATCATTCTAGTGTCATCAGCATATAGTAGAACATACATTTTCTACATCATCATCACTAAGGTTGTTGTAAATTTAACCAGCTGCCATGTCAAGTCCATTATAAATGTGACTAACAGTGTTCAAAATTATTCAGGTAAATAGCAAATGACAAAGGACACAAGTGTTCTCCTTGCCATACCATCACATGAGAAGAAGGCTGACACAGCCTGGCCCTGATTTATACATGATTTAGCATTTTTGTATATGTTGTATACAACTTTCAACACAATACCATTAATACCGCATGAAATTATCTTAGACCACAGGGAGGACTGGTCTACTAAATCAAATGCTTTCTTATAATCGATGAAGGCATAATAAAGCCTTTTGCATCGAGACAAATATAATTCAACCAATACCCCTATTTGAACACTGCCTGTTATTCACCTATTACATTCGCTTTGTTTAGGTATTACACCCAGCTGTGGAGCTAAGATTCTCTGCCTGCTATTGTTTGATGAAAACTGTGACTAATGTGTAATTGGTCACTGGCAGTAGCTTGTGTCAACAGACAGCATTAAGCCACTAGACCCCTGTTAAACTGGACAGTTGCCTGTAGGTTTTAAACTGTTAAACAGTGAGTCTACCTTTTGCTCTAAAATAATCTGTCCTCTTAGTTTTACACATGAAGACATAATCTGGCATAACTTGATAAGTCTTTGTAGCAGCACATTTGTACTTCCAGTGTATCATTGCAACATAACATACATATTACAAACTCTGTGCCACATTTGAATGTTGTGCATGTAATATTTCCATGCAATCCGTTTGCATATATAATGTAAAATTTCAACAGCCGTTTTCTTCATTTTCACTTTTTGACCCCTACCATGTTCAATGCTCCATAACTTTGCAAATTTTTTTAGCAGTCATATTTTTTGAAACCGTGTAAAGCACCCTACCAAACCTTTACAAGGATGTAAGAAAACAATGTTACAATTTTTCCGACTTATCACTCATTTGGTCAGCTGGGGTCACATATAGACGTATTAGTCCAAAGGACTTCAGGGCCACTTGGCCCATTTTTTAAAGTATGATTGCCAGTCCCTTTTGCGGATGGGTGAGCTGCCGTTGCCATCTGGTTCGACTCGGGTACGTGCACCTGTCCCACGACCCTGCTGTGTCAGTGATTTCAGGCTTTGTTCAGGTTTGTTGTTCTAGACTGATGCGTTCAACCGCAGCGGTCATCTGAGCTCTCAGGAAAGGCAGAATGTGTAGGTGTACGTACACTCAACGAATGTTGCCGGTCTGGTCGGATGCACCTTGTGGATGACGGCAGTCATGTCGAGCACTTGAACTTTCGCTTGTCTAGCTGGATTGGTGCGGCCGGTTGGCGCATTGATGCATGTGAGGATGTCCGACTTGAGCGAACTTCGGTCTGATGGACAAGGGGGCTGTTGCTGGTTCTTGAATTTGTCAATATCCGTATCTGGACGTGATTGAATAGAAAGGAAGAGTTGGGTGATGAGCACGGTATTTTGTTTCCGTATCCCAACTTTACTTCCGTTCTTTCAGAGGTCGGGATGGCTGGCAAAAGGAAACATCTTCATTGTGTCTGACAGAGGAACCATTATCTTGTCTAGCCGTGTTTATACGTATTCCTTGTGAAGGGTCTGGCCACATTTGTGGATTTGGGACAGTGAGACGGTCACTACTACCACATCACCCTTCTCAAGCTCACCCTTCTCCAACACTGCTGCAACATGCGATACCCACATGCCATCTTTTACTTCTTTACTCTTTCAAGAGCGAAGTGGTTATAGCTTCAGACTGTCGACCGAGAGAACCCGGGTTCGAATCCTGTGCTATTGTGTCGAACCTTGGGCATGTTCGTTCACTCTATGTATGAATGAATACCTGCCTATAGACAGTGGTGGATCTTTGTGTACAAATAGTCTTTGCGCATTAATTGCAGTGTGGCTGGATGCTTCCCAGAGAAGTCGAGATGTTATTCAATTGAACAGATCTGCCAGGGAGTAAATTGTAAAGCGCTTTGAACAGTCCTGAGGACTGGATACTGCGGTATATAAGAACTTAACCTTTTACTAGCGCTGGGGACGAACCTTTCCTTCGCTGTGTCTGGGAACAAAAAGGTCGTTTTTTTTTATTTTGACAAGAGGGACAATAACTTAGCTTTCAGGCAACTTGGGTTTCAACGTGTCAAAGGGATTAAGTATGGTGGTTGTTGTTTTTTATTTCTAGAATAATAATATCGTTCCTGCTTTTGGACTGGGTTACATAACTTACATTACCAGTTGTACATAATGAGAAGTTTCTATAGTAAACGATTACATTGATCTTGACCTTGATGTTCTTTATATGACTTCATCCTTCGCCTTTCTGTATTGGTTCCAATACCTGTTCACACAATAAGATCAATAATTGAATAATCAACATATATGTGGGTTTTTACACATTTATTGACAAATTTGACCTTGACTGAAGTGACCTTTACCCCAAATTCATTCCCAGTTCATCTATAGTCCACCTAAGACAATTTTGTAGATGGAACGTCACATTAAGATGATGAATATATATGCAGTACCGTAAATTCTGTATTTGTAGCCGCATCCCTAATTAAAGCCGCACCCCGACTTTTGACCTAACCCCTGATTTTCCTCCGCGCATTTTGTCACAGGCAAAAACCTTATTTAAAGCCGCACCTGGACTTTGAGCCATGACCATTTAACCCTGCGTGTGACATACTTCCGTAGCGCACACAAGTAGAAAAAATTAAGTGGTTCCACAAAGAAAGTCATAACTTTGTTATTAATTATCATAAATGAATGAATAAGGTATAATTTTATTGGTAAAAGACTTTAATGTAATGCATTAATAATAACTACATCACATTTTATATTAACGTAAGAATAATACTATATGTGAATGTTGTCAAAATGGAAAACAAAAATAAACAAATTTCACCATGCTACCAGAAAATAACTGGGTGGCTGAATGTCCATACACCCAGTGAACGAAATGTAGCCATGCATTTAAGCTATACGGTAAAGCTAGAATTATTAAAATATATTGAGAAGTTTTATTGTTATGCCATTTTATGTAGAGTCATGTATAAAGTCGATGTTATAAATGCATTGAAAAGACTAGAGCTGGTTTAGTGTAGTAGGACCAGCTGTGTTGACTTCAAAGGTGTTTGATTGACAGCTAGTAATTACAATGTAATAATTGTCGTCGTTACGCCGCCGTGAGAACCGATGTGATCTTGTGGTTTGGTCTACTTCTTCCAGTTCCAGACAGTTGACCCATGCACTTGGCATTATAATAACACTGTATCTTACCAGTGCAATTTACTCCAGTGCTAAGGGGCACTTGTAATGGTGTTGTGTTGACAATCGGGTGAAGCCTGGCTTCAGCAAAGCTAAGGTGTGAACGTTGTGCTTGGAACTTGGCTTAAAACATCAACACCTGATACCAAGAGCAAGCATTTAACAAAGCAGACAGTTGTTACAGTTGATGTCTGCAAGTGTGGGACAGTTGTTAAGAACGGTGGATACCATCATATTCAAATTTCAAAAACGTTTGTGCGCGGCCACGATCCGTGATGCCGACGGCCCAGACACGGATACGCGGGATGACGCTGCCATGCCGTTCCAGGCAGCGTTCTTTGATAGCGACAATGAAAGTGACTTTTGAGGATTTTAGTTGTGAAATGGATGATGCCATCTTATTTGAAGATGTTTGCCCAGTGCACACGGCACGGATACATGGAATGACACCGCCGTTTCGGCATGGCATTCTTCAACGGTGACGATGAAATTGATTTCGCTGACGATGGATTTAAAAATTTAATGTTTTCACATGTCTTGATCTTTCTTTATGGACACGGGTTTGTACGTGTTATGTAATTATTTTTGCACCAGTGGCAGTTGTAATACAATGTTTTATTGATACATCCGACTTCGTTTTTTCGGTAAGTTTTTCACTTAGTTATTATCAACGTTACTACTGACAACCCAGTGAGCCAATGTGTGAGATGCAGACAACGATTTTGAGGGGTTTTAAACCTGATCAAGCTGGACCTATCTGATCATAGTGATGAACTGGAATCCACATGTTAGCTCAGCCTCTGGTGATGTATGATCGCGTTGCATCACTGCATGCTTTTTAATGTTTTATTGATTTGATACAGCCGACTTCGTTTTTCTTTGATATTTACATCGTCATTGCCATACCGTTCTATTCGCTAGTACCAACAACCCAGCCAGCGACCTGATATTAATTTTTTCGGCAAAATACTGTATTTAAAGCCGCACCCCAACTTTGACATTTCCTTCCCGATTTCAGTGACACAATATTGCAATTGAAGCCGCTGCTATAAATACAGAATTTACGGTAGTACAGTTTTGACTCGAAATATCCATATTTTGGGCCAAAATAACCTTTAATTTTATCTTATCATGTGATATTGACCTAGAATCTGCAAAATAACAAAAAAAATGGATTTTCCATACTCAAAAATCCCTAAAATGTGGTCTCATTTATGGTTCTACTACTTTTAGTTCTCAAGTAATTGCACAGCCTTACTCAGGACGGTGGCCATCTTGGATTTGTCCAATATGGCCACCACAGCGGGAGCCCAGCTAGGCTCCAACAGAAAATGAAATGTCATGGCCATATCTAATGCTGGTCCAAAAATGGTGCTTGTGGAACGACGTGAACAATTGAACTGTTTCTTGAGGATAAGCTATATTTTAACCCTCTCGTGGTCAGAACGCCCGAATCAACCCGACTCCCACTCACGGCCAGAACGCCTGAATACGCCCGAATACAGGGGCACATTTAAACTGGTACCGCGAAACAGTGTCATCCAATAACGGCAATTTATTTCGGCAGTTAGCATATAATAATATTGAAGTTTCACTGGGAAGCGTCAAAAGTGAGAAATGATGGCGATTTCCGTGACTAAATAGCACCAACCACCAAGCGGTTTTGTAGTCGAACGCAGCGACACACAATTTCCGGTCCCTCTTTTACGCCACGCAGTGAATATTTTAATGGTAATTTTCAGCCAATGAGATTAAAGTTTAACATTTGCTGCGGGCATAAACATGGAAGCACCCAGGATTTATTCCAAAACACGCGTCCGCAGGCAATTTCTACGATTAAATGCTAACTTTTGAGCGGTCTATTTTGTTGTAAAAAAAGTATTAATGCGCCGCGCAACGAAGCCGGTGGTGTTTTTTAGCTTTGGTGTAATTCTCGACATTGTCATTATGTCGAACTCCAGTAATTCGGATTTTGATGGGATTTTCGAATAGAGTTTATAACGAACGCTGCCATCGAAGGGGAATGTTTTGCACTATGATTACGCATTTTAAACATAACACCAACTTAATAGTTCAGACGGGATGACGGCTATGATCACAAAGAATGCCATTTTGTATAAAAACTTGAAAATACATGCACTCTGAAAAACTGAAATTATTTCAGTTTTATTGATCATAGACATTTAATTAGTTTTCCATTCTGTAGCATAGTAATTTATGAACATTTCATACGCAGCATGTAACCGCTAATTATTAATGAAAAATAAAAAAAAAAATGAATTGTTGAAAATTATTTAAGTATTTTATTTTTGTCAAACTTTAGCAATTCATATTTGGGTAATAAATTGACATGTATGTCACATACTTGGCTAGTTACACCAGGAATTAGTTCTTCAGATATAGGACAATTTTATTTGAATCGGATCAAAAATTATTTATTTATTTGCATTCATGCAACCCGAGTATATCACATGATTCACTCACAGCACATTCTCTCGATTTAATAGGATTCAATAACAGACACATTTTTGCATTAATCTGGCCTTGAGAGGGTTAAAATGAGGAACAGACTGCCTTTAAGATCTTAATGTTTAAGATCAATACAGATCCATTGGGATGTTGTATTTGGGAGCTTGCCTTTCCAAAACCAGTCTTGACACCTATCAGAGGGCTTCTCGAACCAATTAAATTATCGCCCCCAATCTTCAGGTTCATAAAAACTAATTTCCAGCTATTTCCCCTGCTACTGGTGTACACATATCTAGGCATAATACCAACACATGTTCTACGAAACAAATTGTACCTGACTCCAGAATGATGTATGACCTTGTGAAATGGAAGGTCACAACGACCTTGTGAATATCATTTCTGCTAGATAGTATCTGACTGGAGTCGGGTAATTTGGGGTAATAATTTCATAGCAGAAAAAAAGATAATTTGCCGAGAAGTTGACTGTGTAGTTCTGTGCCATGAAATGTGTGAGTCTTTTTGAGAATATGGGCCTGGTAAGTAATCTTCATTCAAAAAATGTGTAAATGTTTAGTGATACAATTGTGCAGCTGATGTGCCATGTTGATAAATACGACACTTGGGCTAACCTATCAAATACCAGGACAAACTGTAACCTCTGGAATCAACCCAGGTTAAATCTGCTTTTGCAAGTAAATTTTTTCAGTCGTGTCATTTTACTTCTAAAAAAATGAAACCTATTTAGGATTCACTCTGCAACCTGATTCGTAAAAATGTTTCATTCGTCGGACTAACTGCTAAATTATGTTGAACAAGACCAGTCAAAACACTCCAAGAAATGACACAAGTGGTCAGGTGCTTTATACATAAAATAAGTTTTAAATGATGTTGGTTTCATGTAGAACACAAAATAATTTATATTATTTCAAAGATTGTAGTAGAAAGTTTGTGATTTTGAGATCACCCCAAACACATTTGTTTGTCGTGCCTAGGTGGTGCAGACTCTGTTGGGTCTGCCCCTCAATCTGACGACGAGTTCGCCCGCACATATCCCCAACTGGGACCTGGTGGTGGAAGTCGTCAACGCAACGAGTCATACCTACATCTCTGCAAAACAGTGCAAGTATCGCTATGAGAATGTGATTGTGCCACGCGAGGAGGGACGCATACTGTATGACATCAACCCGCGCAAACAGAAGAAGTCAAAGGGCATCTACAAGGTGGGTGCACCAGCTGTGGTCTTTACATCGTGTCAGGTTGATGCAAGTTAAAAGTTGAAGTTGCCTAGTAGATGGTATTGCAATGGTAACATTGCACCGCGGTAGTAACAGTGTATGTATGTGTTTAGTTTTTAATGATATTCACAATACTACATATTAAAATTAGGTAGTAATAAATATAAAGCTGGTGATGACAGCAGATTTTCTGTTACACTGGAATGGAATTTACATTTTCTATGGAAGTGGTGGCAACATGCTGTGTCTGGTCAATGAACTATGACAGCAGTTTGTAATCAGCCATGACAAATGTCCAGTCTTATTTGCTCTGCACCTTAGACTAGTGTATAGAGTTAACAAGTTTGGTATGAAAATTATAACCAGCTTGAGTATTTTTCAAGAAGACATTGCAAGAAACCAAAAGATTTGCCAGGCCAGTGAGCATGTGAACCTTGGTAAACTCCCCTGCACTGTGTCCTCCTTGTTGCAGACAAAGAACAATCGTCCGATGCGCACCAGTCAACTGTTCCTCCAGGACAACCACACGTCTCTCACAAAGCAACACTCGGACCGATTTGAGGCATGCAAGGCTATCGCTTCCAAGCGCACCCCGACCCTGCGTCCTACCCTTGCCAACCCTATGCTGAAGAACCCAAAGCACGCGGCCGTCTTGGCAGAGAGTGGCATTAACTATGAGCAGCCATTGTCTCCGATCCAAGTGGCGGCTAACCGCGCTGACAGGATCGCAAAGGAAAAACGACAGAATGTAAGTGTTGTAATAGTTTCATCTCACAAAAATTACTGTTTTAAACAGAATCATAACAGATATAAAAAAAAAAATATTTTGTTTATGACATTGAATTGTATGTGATGAGTTGGTTTGAATATGCTACTATGTATACAAGGGCGATTATCAAAAGATTATTTTAAATAAATTTTCAGAAACAACATTTTTTTCAAGTTCTTTGCCTCTAGAGGAACACAAATATTGGATCATTTGGATAAAAAATATATGTCCCTTGTCATTGTCGGTTTCTTTATAGAAACCGACATGGACAATATTAATTTCTGTAGCACATATTATTTGGAAATATGTTAGAAGAGGCTTGTTTTTGTGTAATTCTTTATTATCAGCCATCTGCTTATTACATACAGTCCCATCATGGATTAGTAAATATGTTACCTGCTGTTATAATTTAATTAAGTTCTAGGTGATGTTAGTTGCCGATAATTTATCTTTTGATCTTTGTCACATTGAAGATTATGTATAATCCTACAGTACTCATTCCCGTATTAGAACACTGTTTTGCTGTTTGCAGCAAGCTGTTGCTGAGCAGCAACTGGCACAGCAGAGGGCACAGCAACAGGTAGCAGCAGCTGTAGCTGCTGGTGCCACCCCGCAGGTGGCAATCATGCAGGGTCAGCAGGTCGTAACTACAGCAACAACAATCCAGGTGAGTTGTAATAATAGTAAACAAAACAAATTTTCTACATAATTTTGGGCATTAAATAAAGAAGAACTATTCATGTGAAAAAAGCAGTAGGTGGGAGCAATTTTACAAGTCTGTTGGAAACAAGAGTGTAGGTATAAAGTATGCACATTACTAAATTGATTTATCTATTGTAAAACTACTGTTTTACTAATACCAAACTTGTGAGATGAGTTAAAAAGTAAAAATTTGGCATTCAAGTCGAGAATAAACTACAGTATAAGATGTGACACGCCCTCTCCTCGCCCTTGTTTCAGTCTGCGGGCGTCGGCAGTGTGGCCATCCAGAAGGCCGGGTCACTGGTCACTGCGTCTGTGGCACGTAACCTCAGTGTGCCAGCGGGGAGCATTGTGGTTAATACAGTGACCGGTGGACTGACCGCCAACAACACTTTTACCACGATCAGTAGACGCGGCAATCAGACGTTCGCACCGACCGTGAGTGGCTTTACACGTGTTTGGTCAAACCTGCTGTTCTCGGGGCAATGGCACAGCCTTTGAAATTACTCATTTGCTAAATTAAATCAATTGACAGAGGTTATATTTGGCTGACAGGCCAGTAACAACTTTCCATCAATACCAAATGAGCAGAGGTCAATATTTTGTTAGTGGATGTGTAAATTCTTTATGCAAAACAAAAGCAGCAAAATTTGCATACCAACAACGACACATTCGCTAAATTCTCATTGGCTGTTATTGAATATGGAAAGAAGAATCATTAAAATGTTTGCAGATATCATATGTTCCTGTATTAGTTGGTTGTGATGAAAAGGAAAATTGTTCTGTATTTTGGGTCATAAAGTCCACCTGTGTGTTTGTGTCGCAGATGGCCAGTAACAGCAGCCTTGTGCAACGAGCGGCTCGTACCGCCACTGGGGCTGTTGGTGCCCCGGAGTTGGGGGCAGCAGTCCTCACCCCTGAGCAGGCCCGCCTCGGGTCACAGGTCATCTCCACAATGACCCCCCAGCTAGTCGCTACCCAGAAGACTGCAGGTCTGTTAAGAATAATGGTGGCCGGTATTCCGATGTCTTCATATATTCTCGGACAAACACATGTAATCCCGCCACATACAAACACATGTAAACACCTGATGTAAATCTTGTCAAGAGTACCTTTAACCTAGACATAACTCAACATCAGACCAACTGTTCGTACGTGGAGGTGTTGCATAAAACGTGCTATATTGCTGCAGCTCTACACTTCCACAATGGCAATTCCTATAATAAAAAAGTTGTTTTGGAGGGTGATTCAACCCTTAAGATATTTTTGCAGTATAAATCTATACGTGTATGACCATCTACAAATGAAGATCGGAGTCTTGCTATACAGTAATCAGATCAGTTAATGTGGTGTAATGTTGAAAGCAGTAACGTTGTAGTTTGTAATCGTGTGTTCTTTTCTTAACAGTGTTTTTATTGTTATTTCACTACAGCTGTAAATGTTTTTGTTCTCAAGTATTACGATAAGCTAGATGAGTGTACGTGGACTGTGACCGGATGGCACAGTAGGTGTTTGTCTATGGCTAACGTTGTGTGTTGTTACCGCCAGGTGGCGCCATCCATCAGAAGGCGCTGACCGCCGTCCAGCTGCATCAGATACAGGCACTGCGACAACAACAACAGAACCTGGTCAAGTTGAGGCAGGCCCAACAGGTAGGTCCTTTTCATCTTACACTACTCTACTCCTTCCAGCTTTTCTTTGTTTTGACATTGTTTCGGTCCACCATTTCCATGTTTTTTGTGTTGTCCTAACTAATGTTCATGCCAAAAACATTGCACTTGGAATAGAAAACTAAATTATAGGTTTGAAAGAGCTATGGTTTGGAAGAGCCTGGATTGATAAAGCTCCTTGTGTTGAGAGTGATCGTAGTGTTGGGAGCGCCTTGAGTTGAGACAACTGTGAACTGAGAGAGATCATTGTGTTAAAAGAGCTTGTGGTTCTTTTGTCAATAGAGCTCCCTGTGTTGAGGAGTTTGTTGCATTGAGAGAACACTTTCATGAAGAAACGCCTTGGGTGGAGAACTCCTTGTGCTAAAACAGCTCTTTGTATTGACATAACTTGAATTGAAAGAGCTACATGTGTGGAGAGAGCTCCTTGTGCTGGGAGAACTTCTGTTGGGAGAAGTCTTTGTGTTGAAAGAGCTTATACTGAGAGCTTGTGTGTTGCCTGTTGTGTTGAGAGAACTTGTGTTTGGAGAGCTCCTGTTCAAGTTTGTTTTGAGAGAGCGCCTTGTGTGGAGAGTTCCTTGCGTGGTGCTGAGATGATGGCTGCTTGCTTGCAGCAGTCGGAGCAGCTGAAGCAGCAGCAGTTGAAGCGAGGTCAGCAGGTCACAGGTCAGCAAGTAGTGGCCGGTCTCACCACTGTCCAGAAGTCTATCACGGCACCACTCGTCACGAATGTGGCGCAGGTGCAAGCGGTGCAGGCCGCCAGACTGCAGGTTAGAGCTCTGAGTGATGTTACATCATGGTGACTAATCATTGCACAGTGTTACTGTATCTTTTCAATTGAAAGAAATTGTAATAGTTGACAGGTCCACAATCTGGTGTCACTATCTTAATTGTGGGCGTAAACTCCGTCAAATTTTGCATTACCAACAATGTTTGCACATGTGTTCATTACAGTACTAGGGCAGCATGACATCTGCCTGACCAATCTTTCCCACATTCGTCCTGTCATGTTGCCTTTTCTGTCGGTTGAAGCCATTTGTCCAGTTCAGGAGCTTTTTGTAAAACATTTGAAACATGAAAAGTAAGTAGTGTAAGTTGCAGAGACCTTAATGAAGGTTGGATGGTTTCAGGTACCGAAGCAGACGGTAAAGCCATCGACGCTGCAGCGTCACCCGTCTGACGTCACCGCAGTGCTACTGAAACGAAAGCAACTACAGCAGCAACAGCCACAGAAAACACCTGGTGGCGCCACCTTACAGACAACACCGCAGATACACCAGGTGTCTCTCGGACAACTCACCAGGGTACGTTGAAATTGGTACAAAGTTATGGCAAATTATCATAGCAGGAAAATTTGTCGAATAGCATGGCCTTCACAAAACATGTTGATAAAGTTGGTTGAAATAGCAACAAATTTAAAACTGGTTGAAACTATGTATCGGTGAATAGCAAACAACAAATAACAACTGTGGGTAAAAGTTTGTGTCACCAGCTGTGATTGACTGTACAGTTAAATGTGCTTTTTGCAGCTCACGACTGCTCAAATCATCGCTGGCACGCAACAGTTGACTGGTCATAGTGGCACCACCACACAAGCAGTGCCTACACTAGTGAAGACGATGGCGGCGGGACAGCAAGGTGGCGCCACTGTGCCGATACCGATGAACGCTGTCAGTCTCGGGATCAGTGTCAGCGTTCCGCAGCAGAAGGCTCTAGCAGGTAGAATCTCTTCACTCTGAAACTAGCAAAACTACCCATCCTCAGGACAACTTTGTAGTATGTAAGCTGCTTTAGTTAATCATTTTCAGCGAAGTACTTAGGTTGTGATGTTTTGAACAGTTATTCTTTTTTCAGTTGTCAGTCGTTCCTCAGGTGTCGTCACTAGAATTATGTTGACATTATCTGCCGTGTGCAATGCCATATTTGGCGGCACCAGAAACTAAATGGTCATGGGAACAAGTTCAAATTTACACTACTGTTACATTGACAATTGCTGCCCTTGCTTAGTTGCTCCACAGATGGGTGTAAACTGGTGTCCATCAAAGTTTACAGAGCTGAAACTAAAATTATAGTACAATTAAACTATAACAATAAATAAATTATGATAATACAACTACAGCTGTATATAAACATCCGTAGATTGAAGGGAGACGGTCTGTTCCTCTACCTTGTATTAGCCACCGTAGTAATTTGTAACAGGAAGTCTGCCGTGTTGAACATGGCAAATTGTTGAACATCAAAAGGGTTTGCTGTTAACGCTGTCTGCCTCGGCATTATAGTCAATAAAGCTTGTTTTGAAATTATATGTTTTGTTTGTCATATGATCATGTTCCGGGGCATATCTTCCAGATTGCGGATGTTGTTACCGTCTTACTAAATGCAATTTGGGGGACAGTATATCATTAACATAGTTATAGTCTTAAGATGAATAATAAATTAAAAACTAGGAACGCCCCCTTTTAAAACAAGATAATCTAAAGTTTAAAAAATTATAAATCTGTTAAGAGAAACGTGAATAGTCATGTGACACTGACAGTGTGACGTCTCTGTCATCAGGTAAAGCGACGATGACACAGCAGCACATCCGACACATCCAGCTGCTGCAGCAGCAGAGGAAGCCGACAGCAGCTATACAACTGGAGCAGCAGAAAGTCTCAAGTGAGTCTTCTATATGCTACCTCTATCTCTAACGTTGAACTATCACTGACAGTCATGGCTAAAGTTATGGTACTTGACAAATTGTACTGTTCATTAGTCCTAGTCTGCTTTCTTCGTTCCGATGTGTTTTTTAAAGACAATGTACCAAGACTTTCATTGGTTAACTTGTAATTATTTATGTAGCAACTAAAGACAGATAACATGTGTTATTTCTTACAACTAAAATGCCTTGATTCTCTTAATATATTATATTAATTACGGGTTTTGTAATAAATTGAATGTTAAGAAAATTAATGTTTTATTTGTTCAAAATTCCCCAATGGTTAAAGGTCATTCCAGACATTAGATAGACATAAATTGATTGTTGATGACATTATATGTGCTTCTGAACCACATAGCTGTTCCGCCAATCAGCTGATCAATTGTACAGTGGAACCTCGATATTATGGTCATCCACCAGAGGCGCCACAGGATATTTCGGGAAACTTATTATGCCAATAGTCTCTTACAAAACACATTGTTTTATCATTCCAAATCAAGACACCTATGCTACTCCAAACAACCTTCGATCGTTAAACAGATGGTGGACACCATCATTATTGTAAGCGTTGAAGGTGAAGCACATTGCATTGGCACTGCTTCCATGCCACTGCATTTGTCTGTAAAATCTGCTCAGCCACTAAGAGTTTGACTCTCGAGTGCAACACAAAGGCAAAATATAACTGGGGACTTGCATCTTTTATATTGTTTTCAATATATGCCAATCACCAAGTAAACATCCAGACACCAGATTCATGGCTTCGCATTGTCGGTGTCACCTTTGGTGGGCGGGCGCCCGGCTGCTGACCGGCCGCGTCAGTCACCAATCTTGGCTTCCCGGCTGTGACTGACCATAAGTTTGGGGGTAATCTGCAGGCCATCTCATCGTTTTGCACCTGGTGACTGACTATTCCTGAATAGCGAGAGAGCCGGACTAGCGGGACTAACATCCTATCTTTTACTGTGTAAATAATTGGGGACTGTCTCAAGGTGACCTTAATGGCGAGGTGACTGTAAACTGAGGTTTGATTGTATCTTGCTTTCAGGGTTCGCACGGATCCCCGAAAACCCTTAAAAACTCTTGAATTTAGAAATTACGTTCAAGGGTACCCAAAAACCCTTGATTATCACCCGTTTTCAGAATAAACCCTTGAAAACCCTTTAAAATGCATGTTTTTGCTTTAAATGTGCAATTAAGCTATTATATCTCGGCCGTGTCACTGTAATATAAATTATTTAATAAGTGTGAAAGTAAATGTGCGATTCAAATTCAACATCGGAATGTCAAAACTAAAAGGCGATTGACAAAACACGAGGAATGAGTCCAAGTGACCAAGAATTATATTAATAATTATCCGCTAGATGGCGCCATAAGTACCGATCATACGGGTAACGCTACATACGGGTATTAACCCTCTCAAGGCCAGATTAATGCAAATATGTGCCTGTTATTGAATCCTATTAAATCGAGAGAATGTGCTGTGAGTGAATCATGTGATATGCTCGGGTTGCATGAATGCAAATAAATAACTAATTTTTTATCTGACAAGTAAAATGTTCACTACATTTGAAGAACTACTTCCTGGTGTAACTAGCCAAGTATGTGACATATATGTCAATTTATTACCCAAATATGAATTGCTAAAGTTTGACAAAAATAAAATACTTAAATAATTTTCAACAATTCATTTTTTTAAATATTTTTCATTAATAATTAGCGGTTACATGCTGCGTATGAAATGTTCATAAATTACTATGCTACAGAATGGAAAACTAATTAAATGTCTGGTAAATAAAACTGAAATAATTAAAGTTTTTCAGAGTGCATGTATTTTCAAGATTTTATACAAAATGGCGTTCTTTGTGATCATAGGCGTCATCCCGTCTGAACTATTAAGTTTGTGTTATATTTAAAATGCGTAATCATAGTACAAAACATTCCCCTTTGATGGCAGCGTTCGTTATAAACTCGATTGGAAAATCCCATCAAAGTCCGAATTACTGGAGTTCGACATAATGACAATGTCGAGAATTACAACAAAGCTAAAAAACACCACCCGCTTCGTTGCGCGGTGCATTAATATTTTTTTACAACAAAATAGACCGCTCAAAAGTTAGCATTTAATCGTAGAAATCGCCTGCGGACGCGTGTTTGGGAATAATTCCTGGGTGCTTCCATGTTTATGCCCGCAGCAAATGTTAAACTTTAATCTCATTGGGTGAAAATCACCATTAAAATATTCACTGCTTGGCTTAAAAGAGGGACCGGAAATTGTGTGTCGCTGCGTTCGACTACAAAACCGCTTGGTGGTTGGCGCTATTTAGTCACTGAAATCGCCATCATATCTCACTTTTAATGCTTCCCAGTGAAACTTCAATATTATTATATGCTAACTGCCGAAATAAATTGCCGTTATTGGATGACACTGTTTCGCGGTACCAGTTTAAATGTGCCCCTGTATTCGGGTTGATTCGAGCGTTCTGGCCATGAGGCATACTCGGGTTGATTCGGGCGTTCTGACCACGAGAGGGTTAAGTTGCCATTTTGGAAAGCGACAAAAGCGTGTTTGTTGAAAATATTATCGGTCGATTTGAATTTACATTACGATGGCTCCCGGGAAAGGAAACTGTAAATTTAAAGATGAATGGTTGGCAATCACGGAATACAAAGAATAGGTGTGTCGAGACCCGACGGGAAACGTTCGTTCTGCGCGATGTCGATTTTGTGCAAAATCGATCAACATCGGGAACGGAAGTCGATACAGCCTGGGGCTGGACAGTCATGTTACAAGTGCGACGCACAAGAACAACCTGTCCGCGAAACACAATTAGCAACTGTGCCGCATGCTGGCTACACCAGGAACATGTTTAGTTTGCCTGTTGAGTGAGAAGAAGTGAAAAGATTAATGTGATACTGACAGCAACAGTATATAATGAACGTTATTGTTTCCTGATTCATTTATTGTATCAGTGTACACTTACATGTTAATGGGCTGATTTAAGCCATTGGCCTTTGTTGGTGCCCATATCCTAGGCTATTCCAGTGCTTGTCGAGTCTGGTCTTGTGTGTGTGACGGTCTTGGCATCTACCACATGTTGTGGGAGCCTGTTCCACTGATCCACGGTTCTAACTGAGAAGTAATTCTGTCTGACCAGCAGTCTTGTTCTTTGCTTGAAAAGCTTTCTCGTGTGTCCTCGTGTATGTAATAAACAGGCAGTTAAAACTTAAGCATCTTCGTCAAGATTGATTTGTTATTTGAATGTTTGGCTGATGATCTCCTCATTGTTTAAGCCTAAGGATCCTGTGATTGATTGTTTATTTGCTTCATTCATTCCTGAAGTGTGTGCTTGCTTGATTTATTGATGTGTAGCCGATCTTTTCAATGGCCGGTTGATTACTTGTAAACCCCAGGTATGAAATGATTGACTGGTCCAGTAAAAAATGGGGCTCAAAAAACTAAATAAATAACTGAAATATACACCCTTGAAAACCCTTGAAAATGGCATGTTTTTATATCAAGAAAACCCTTGAATTTAATTGTTAGTTGTCTGTATGAACCCTGCTTGCTTTACAAATTACGTCATAAGAAATGTCGGGGAAACCGTAATCTTTGTGAATGGAGAGCTATCCGAAAGATGGGCATATTTGTTAGTTTTTATACCAGTTCAATATTATTGCACAATCTGATGCTACCGAGACCTTTCATCTCCTTATTCAAAAACACATAATTTAAATAAATACAAATAATCAAGTAACGTTACAACATATGAAGACCACTGTACTGTACGTTTTGTTATGCCAACAAATCTGCTAAAATTGAATGTTTTTATGTGTTGTAGCATTGACAGGCCATGTGCAGAAGGTTGCGACACCTGGCGGCACTGGGCCACTGATCATCCAACAGCAGCAGCAGCAGCAGACACTGCAGAAGGCCATGGTGCAGCAGATACAAGACCTGCTCAAGCAGCAGCATCGCCAGCAGGGTGGCGCCACCATACAGCAGGTGATAGCGGCGACGCCCCCCCAGCAGAGCAGTGGGGCGACAGTGATCGGCACGCAGATCATGTCCTCCCAGGTGGCAGCAGCGAAGGCAACGGTGCCTGTTGCCACCGCCAGCAGTGTTCTGTCGCAGCAGATTGCTAACACTGCCCGCTCCGTCACACCGATCATGGTCACTGCAGTGCCGTCTGGTGGCAATAGTTTGGCTACGGTAATTACGACGCAGGCGATGATGGCGGGTACAGTGAACATAACACTTGCTGCGCCCTCTAGCAGCAGTGGTGGTGAGACGGGGACACTGTTGAAGGAAGTACAACAGGAGGTGTTGGTGAGCCCACAGAAGGGACTGACGACGGTTGTGGGGAGTGTAGCTAAGACCCTGCACGCGGTGCCCCAGCAGCAGGCTGTCACTGTGAGACACATCCCCGGCGCGACCCTCACTCAGGCCACAGTTGCTGCCACGGCCCTCACTCCACAACACACCATCATCAAACAACAGGCACTCGCCGGCAAACAGTCGACGGTCGTCGGTGGCCAGCAGGTAGCGCTACGGCAGGCGGTTGGCGTGCAGCCATCGCAGCAGTTGGCAGCGGCGATCGTGCGACAACATGGCATCTCTGTTCAGCAGTCGCAGACCGTCACAGTACACCAGTCACCAGGTGGCACCACCACCCGGCCAGTGAGCATCGCCGTGCAGCAGGGCTTGCGGCCCGGCATGACGGTTCGACAAGCAGTGGCGGCGCCCTCTGTTGTCAGCGTGCAGCAGTCCGCGGTGCGGCCAACAGGGACCACCACCGTGCAGCATGTTCAGACGGTGCGTCCGCCGCACACGGTCACCATACAGAAGTCTCAAACGGCTGCCATGCAGCAGGTCCTACAGGAAGTGCAGCAACAGGCACAGGCTCAGGCACAGCAGCGCCACCAAGTGTCCAGTGCCAGCGTCACACCAGTGAGCGGTGCCGCCGCCACAATAGTGACACAGGTGACACTACCACAGTCACCAACTGTCGTCACCGTGAGTCAGCCGTCAACAGAGAGCACCACCGAGAGCGCCGCGGCGACAACGACAGCGCAGCAACAGCAGCTCGGGAATAAATCATATGCCATGCGACTCCGAAACCAGCGGTCGTGATTATGTACATTGCATGATAACTACCACCAACCTAGCTCCCATCCGTGTCCACAATGGTGATCAGGTGCACCTACTAAATGGACTTGGCAGAAACACCAACTGATCTGCTCCAGATTCATGAAAAGTAACCAAAAAATCTCCTAGTCCTATTTCAGGTCAATGGCAAGAGGCAGTGTCAAACAGTGGTGTGCTAGTGATGTCTGGCTTAGATGTGACGCAGCATTCACTAACAACAGTTAGCCGCTTTGGAGGTTGGAGTGAAAGTATTCCTTTCATGGATATTCAATATTATAGCATCCGAGACTAGCCTTGTAAGATGAGGTATACACAAAACATATTCTGGATCACACAGATGGTTTGATTAGGACAGTAACATACTTTCTACTTTTCTACCCAGAGAATCAGATGTATCCGATATGATCACAGCAAGTATAAATGTTGGTTAACAACTGTTCTCTTGGTATTGCATAGATTTTGTATGTTGTGAAAATTCATCAAGGTATCCGTATGAAAAAGAGTGACTCTTTCATGAGATTGTTCATTTTGTGGATGATGTGGACAAATTATTTGTATCTTGGCAGTTGAGAAGTGTAGATCATTGGTTCTTTGTCAGTCTAAGGGTTGTGTAGGTGTAACGTGGGATTAAATAGAGGGAATATTAAAGACTAATTTAAAGTTGGCAGTTAAGACTAGCTTTGTTTACATTAGGCAGAAATGTTGGCATCCAAGACATTGTAAAAACACAAAAATCAAATCCTGTTTTATTGGGATATTCCATTTGATAACATTAGAAATGGACGGAGCCTTTGTAGAATGTTTATGCAGCAGATTGGTTGCTTAATAACAAAGCATGCGATGGACTGTTTTATTGAATTTGTTATGCAAAATTTTCAAAATAAATCCTGAAAATGTTCTAATTAACTGATTTAACATGCACCTAGCTTCCACTTTGCTCTGACTTGGCTTGAAGGATATCACCATATTCAACATGTGTGAGGGCTGTGTTTTATGTTGTACATAGTTTGGTAGCTATAAGTTTGGCTTCATGTGTCTACAATGGTAATGATTTTGTACATTCTGTGTGCAAATTGTCGTGACAAAAAAGATCAAGATTAAAATGTATTTTCAGTAATTTGTTGGTGTTTGCTTGTGTCTAATGTTTTGTAATATAATAGAATAAATTATTGTGAAGTACAGCTACTGCTTTATCTTGTCTATTTGTGTTAAACCTACAATATCATTTCGATTGTTATCCTCCTGGCTTTTCTGACTAATTTCCTGAAAAAGCAAAGCTTTCAAGTATCCCCTACAATATCCTAGTTCGTTGGTGCACTTGTGCTACTTTGTTTTGTTGAAATTAATAAACAAACTGCGAACTATTTTGAATTTGGTTTCGAGTCGAAACTAGCAACACTTACTTGAACATGGACATGCACCTGGAAGTGGACACTTCATATAATAGTATCGTGTTCGCAAATTTGGGCAAGATTTCATTATGATGAACTTGTATGTACTGATGACTTCAGTGATGATCAACTCACAATTGTCCTCTAAGAAGTTCTGAATGGGTCACGCTGTGTTGCAGCTAGATTATTTTTCAGAAGGGCAGTCATCTGTCATTTTCAACTTTTGGTCTTTTTTTGCATTTTGGTGACTGATAATGACTTAACTAAATTTGATATGAATTTGTAAATATGGTAGATTATTATTTACCCATTTTATCCTGAAGCTAGTGCAAACGAGTTGCAGTCAGTTCCTGACCATATCCAAGAAATCACTTTAAAATGACAGGCCTTAGTTTAAAATGGACAAAACTTTATTATTTCTCAATGAATTTTTAAATGTGATATATCATTAGAAAGCAGGTCAAATAAACTAAAGTTATATTAACAAATTAGTTGTTTGATAACATTTACTATATGTTATCAATATATATATACTAAAACATTTTCCAACAAATTCACATTTTTGTTGTGTTTTGTCACATTACTTTTCACCAGACATTTTCTCCACGAAGGTGGCATCTCGATGACCAAGTTGATTTTATTTTATACACCATTCTCCCCTGTAAACAATGGTATAAAACTTGTTCACGTATCTTGGATAATTATCTCATTATGTACAATTCTGTAGTAACACCCCTACGTGAAAGAACAGAATGTCAGCGTGTGGTGTTCAGTAAACGAAATCTTTTTTGGTCCGAAGGTCCAACAGACTTATGCTATCATTCTGCGTCCACCGTTAGCTGTCATATCTCAGAAACCGTTCAGCAACTTTTTCTGTAATTGTGCCTAGACTTATCTTAGGGTACTGCCACTGTACACAAGAAATCTATATTTGAATGAATCATTCTAAGGGCACCTCAGAGCCCCCCAAAATGCTAAATTTTCCTAGTATTTCCTTACTGCTGTAAGCCTCCTGCACGGATCTCTATTCATAACTGGATATGCCCCATCTCTGATCACTGGGGTGGCTAGCCTGGCACTGAATTTAAATCAGTATGGTCAGTGAGCCACTGGCTGGAGTGGTCACTCATGGCCACAGTTTATTGTTGGTCAGTCTTGATGTGGCCAGGGCTGGGCGGCTGTTTATTGCCCGGTGTGGAGAGTTAGTGCTTAGTGGGATTCAGGCACTTGGCTGACAAATATCGCATCAATTAGCATGCCCGTTCATATTATATTGTCTATCCACTTGTCTGCCTCCTTGAAGTATGAAGTAAATTAGCAGTTATCGTTCACATTTTTTTGGAATTTCACTATTTGCAACTTGTCCGCCATCTTTGGTTTCAATTTACATGGTGGTAGCCAACATCCACTGCAAATGGCCAATGAACGGCACTGATTTGGTGATTCCTGTGTGTTTCCCAATGACGACAAGATACTGACGTAATTCAGTGTTAATCGACCAATAGGGATCCATAATACTACAGTGTGGGGTTTCCGTGCCAAGTGCAGACTACGACTAGAATCGTATCCCAGATAAAATGGGTTAAGACATGCAAGAAGCCCTGTTCACTCGGATGATTGATTTCTTTCAAATGATGGCTTGTATTTACATGTTTTATTGTTTTTATTTGTTTGTGGGAGCGTTCACATACTCCTTGTAAAAGACCGCCGTCGTATTCCCTGATGTGGATGATCACTATAGATAATAAATTGATTTGATATACATGTTAAAATATGGTAGTGCAAATTATTGCAAACAAAATGCAGTGTTTATTTGGTCAATAGATTTTTGTCAAATGATGGAACGTGTGTATATTTTATTGTGCATCAGTGTAGTGTAAAACTGATCCCTGTGAACAGCCATTGTGAAATGGTAATTTTCACTGTGGTATTTAAATACGGGGACAGAGTGAAGCAGTCCTTGATTAAAACCCAGGCGTTGTGTTTACCTTACCCTCATCTGGACCTGTCACAGGACACATTTGTTATTAGCATAATCAGTCATGATCAAATAAGCTTGTTATGTGTGTTGTTAGGATTAACGAGCTGCATTTGAATGACAAAAATCTGTAACATATTTGTGGTGTAAAATATAACAAGTCTGTTATCTCGTATGGATGGATGAAAGGACCATCAAGTGTGGTAGATATACATTTGAGAAACTTGTTGAACCATTCTACAGCAGCCAAAAGATGCAAACCAAAGCGTAAAATGTATGGTTTTAAGACTTGGCTACTTGCTTGTTTCGAATGTGTTACAAATCATAATGGCTTCAACATTGTTATAGTTTTGCAAAATGGCCGCTCAAGATGGCATTAGGTTGTGATGCTGTAATATTTGACAAAGTAACACCATGTTCAGTGAAAAACAAATAAAAGGTGTAGCTGGCAAGTTGAACCATTTCAGTACTACAGCCCTGACCAGGTTGGACCCTGAATTCTGCATTCTCGGTGAATATGCAAGACAATGGATTACCAGTCAAGATTTGAGCAACAAAAATGCATTTTAGGAATGTTATATAATTGTATGATAATCAGTGAATAAAATGTACCTGAACACAGTTGAATACTAAGTTCGCTGACATCGTTATTGTGTCGATCGTCAACATCTGACAAAGATTCTTTGCTAAAATAATCTGTCGAAAACATACAGATTTTGATAATCGATCATTAAAAACCACAAAAATCTCCATAAACTATTATTGAGCGATAAACGATGACCACTGCTGAATAGCTCATTTATTCGCCTTGACAACTACACAAGTGACTCCACTCCTAGTTGATAATTATGAGAAAAAACAATTTGAATAACAGACATCGTCAATGCCAAATAACTGGCCTGTCGTACTGAAGCGTCACAGACAGTGCGGCTGGAAATTGTTAAATCGTCTAGAGTGTTTATAAATTAGTTGCATGCAGAATAAAATTGTATTTAATTAGTGTAAGACTTGGTAAAGAACATGTACTATGACACATTATCTAATGTCCAAACAGCTTCCCTTACTTTTAGATGGTGATTTTGAGCCGAACAAAAACGATGAGTCTGACGATGAGGAAACCATCGCAAAGGAGGAACAACAATCAGGAAGTGACGAGGTGAGCATAGTTCACCTTCGACTTGCAGATGTGATCTTGCTGTACCTGTTCAATGTGATTGTTTCACGTGGACGTTTTCTTATTGCAGCATTGTCCCCAATATAGGGGTAAATTAGGGGGTCAGAAGTTGGCATTTCTCAGTTAGTGGAACACTTATTGATGGTGCATGGAGCAATAATGTTTTTAACCCTTTAGACCTAAGCAGGTTTCTTAAAAAACCTCATGCTTATTTTATTAGATGTTTATTCATGTAGAAAATTCTAGTTATGTATTCTTAACTTTTTACAAAATAGAGTCACTTGAATATATGACTTGAGGCATCAGTCTGCGGTGAGGTTAGGGTGACTTAAGGACTCGGGTTAAACGGTTGAAAGTTGTAGTTGTTACTTTGTGCATGTGATTAAAGGGGGGTTCCTGACCAGTTGTTATTGATCTGAGGGATTGATTTTGAATAGTGTCCAGCTGTTTGATTTCCTTAGCTTGTGTGGATAACATTCCCTGACGAAGACCCATGGTGGAGTTGGAACTTCTGCTGTGGTATTATAGATGGGATAAAACATAGCAGTCCTTGATTAAAACCCAGGCGTTGTGTTTATCTTACCCTCATCTGGACCTGTCAAAGGGTACAAGAGCACTACCATGGGGTGGCATATCTATTGATATTTAAATACAATACACGTTTGTTTTTAACAAAATGTCCGTGCAGTTGTTTATACTAAAATCAGCTTGGTTGCCTTTTCACATTTGAGAAAGTTACGGGAAGTATTTGGTAATAAATTTCCCAAATCCCAAACCTTATTTACTGTGTATAAAGCCAATTACCAAATCCTAACCAGGTATGAGTTTGTGTTCGTGATTTTTTCTGAAATTATCGGTAAAACAGCACTAGTTGACACTAACAAATGTTGGTATTGTCAGGTGGTTGTGCTGGTGGTATCAGTTTTTAGTTTCACAGCAAGTAGCATATATATAACATATGGCGAAGTGTGAATCGAGACAAAGAGTCACCATTGCGTTGTTTCATGTGTGGTGGTGCTGATGTTTCTCATACAGTGATGTGCCAGCCTTGACAGAGCTTTGTACTTATACATTAGTTCTACCTTCTCAGCTCGCTACATACCGATCTTGTCTCCCCCGCATGTCTAGGAAAACATTACAAAAAGAAATCCCTTCAAGGAATTTGAACACAAGAGAACATTAGAGTTGGATAATGTGATGATTTTTAAAGTGACATGCAACAAAGTATTCGTTTTCGCGTATTTCTAATCGGTAATTTATAGTGAAATTTTCAGTCAGGCCGCGCAAGATATCAAAGTGTACGAAAATGACGACACTCAAAAAGTATTTATAAAAAATTGTTAGACTTGCGCCTAGTGTTAAATTAAAAGCATCCATTGCACATTGTTTGCTTTCATTGCGTCAGTGTGTTGTTTTGGCTCTCCTTGTTACATTTAGTTACAAAACACATAATTATACCGCCTAAGTTGGTTGAAGCTTAGACTGAACATGATAGGTAACAACATTCCCATTTTTGTGGTGCTTCTTTAATGTGTTCATATCAAAACCAGTACAAAGTGTTGAAATAAAGGATGCTTTTACTGTAGTTTCATTAATTTTCTGCACCACCCCAATTGTCACCAGCAGTGAAGAAGAACCCATGTACTATTCGTGAGCCTTGGTGACGGAGGCATGATTTATAAACATGCTTTTAAAAATGTTCATTTATAGTGTTTATAAACAATGTCGGCGAAAGGCAAGGGGTAGGTAAAGCACAAGGGTATTGATTAGACTGTTCTCAATTTCCAGTCATCAATGTAAGATGTGATTTAAATAACTCCCATTCAGTTCAGTTCGTTGTCCGCATGGCCGATGTCTATGTTTGCAGACTGGAGCAAACCACAGTGCTATTTGAGCCTCAAAATGTGCTAAGACGCAATATTTTTAATATTTATCTTTATAGCACAAATATGCTTGGGGTGATGTGGAATGATTTCATTATCGCATTGATGTGTAAAATTTAGGCAAAACTTGTTAATAACGGCAACATTGAGGTGGGCCAGGATTCTACACAAATGCCCCTAAATTGTCTTAGTCTGTCATGAACATAACAGTCAATAGCGTACATTGTTGATGGTGAATGGCTGTGGCAATGTTTTTAGGGAGGATGCACAGGTGCAGTGATTGAATTTGTGAAATTGTTGGAATGAATTGGCATATCTGTGTATTTTCTCTGACAAAGACCCATGGTGTTCATTTAGATGGGATAAAACATCTTTGCTGTGTTTGTATGTTGTACTATACCCACGGATACATGCATTCCTGCTTTCTAGGATGACACTGACAAAGAGCTGGAACAGTTGCGTAAGGAAAGCGAGTTGCCGATTGAGGAACTGCTATAGAATCTGCCACAAGAGGTCCTCGCTAGTCCTGCTCCACTACCGAATGAAGAAGACTTGACAACAACGGTTGTTCTGGCAGTCCCGCTTTGGCATTATTCAAAAGGCTGTTGGGTCAGCTGCCAAGTGTGATGTGTTATAAATGGTTCTTTAATGTATCAAGCTATTGTCTTCCCCATTATTACTGGTTTTTAGAAAAATTATGGGCTTTCTAGATAAATAAAGGTAGTGCTGGTGGGTATCATGTCAGTTTATTTCTTTACTTTTTTCTTCATAGAACATTTGTAGGTGTCAGTATGAACATATGTACTATAGACAAAACCAGCACTAGTGCCATATGTCACCAGTCCGTTCTTTAAAAACGCATTTTTAATGTGTGTGGAAAGTCCCCATTCAGATTCTTTGAAACTGCATCAGGCCAGTTGAAATATTATGGAAAGATAAATTCATTCGCTGAGAACACAGATCATAGTCTGGTTATTCCCATGTCAGTATGCTGTTGTATTATAATTACATTAATGCATTGTGATAGTTTTGTTTATTCTTCTGCCGCCAGTTGCAAACCTCACTTCAAGTCAAGATTTCAGCAACAAAAATGCAATTTTATGAATAGGAATGTTATACAAACAAATCCAAATTAAAAAAAAAATTATCAAGGGGTAATTTGTTCGGGTTTTCGACCACCAATGAGAGATGGTATGAGAGAGTGTCCATCTGTACGTATGTGTGTGTTTTTAGTCAGAACAATGATAGCCTGTGATTGTTTTAACCACACAGACAATGTTGTTAAAATACTGCCACGGTTTGCATCCACTGTGAGCGATAATACAAGCTGGTGTTGTTCCCAGACAACGTCAAAGACGCTCACCGCCGATGCAGTCTCCAGAGACAATTTGACTGCAAGCATGCGCACATATAATGATACATAATATTACTTGCAAGTCCACACATTGTCGAGAAGTTAAAATAAATAGGTGTTTTTTAATTTAAAAAGCAAACCATAACTTCTTCACAACATGTCAATGATATATCTACGACACATGTATACAATTAAACATATCACGTGTAAAATACACTTACTATCACTATTTACAAAAACAAGATGTGTTGTGGCGACGTTTTGTGATTGCTACGACATGTATGACTATGACTTTTACAAAACTCCCTGGACAAGGCTCGTGCCGTGCGTCCGGTTCACGGGAGCACGCGCTCACAGGTATTACCAATCGGATTACTAGTAAAATGTATAAGTTTCCAGACCAGTGTTCATAAAACTTCACCCGCTATCATAATTTTTCTGGTGTGGCGAACCTCGACTGCGTGCACCAGGACAGGTTAAAAACGTGTCACTGCTGATCGATGCGTAGGTTCACGCAATGGTGTCCAAAATAATGCGTGAAATGCCAAAAATCATGCTTATATACACATAATATTACGCTAACGTTAAGTTAAACCATGTTTCAAAACATTGAATCTGTAGGGATTGTTCGTCCGACAAATACTAATTCCGTCCGTTTTCCACATTCGCAAAAAGTCAGTGTCCGTAAACTCACGATTTGTGGTAAAATAAATGTGATGAAGACACGACAACAAATGTCAGTCGATACAAAGAGTCACCATTGCGTTGTTTCATGTGTGGTGGTGCTGATGTTTCTCGTACAGTGATGTGCCAGCCTTGCCAGAGCTTCGTACTTATACGTTGGTTCTACCTTCCCGGCTCGCCACATGTCTTCATTACCACCTACATAAAAAGCATTTTTTGCAAAAATATAAATTATTTAACAGTTACTCATTGTCCAACAGTCTTATAGGAGTCCTCAGATAGACTTGTCAATTGTCACATTTCATGCCTTTCTCTTTGTGATCATAAGCAATTTCACACAATTATTCACACTAGTTTTACAACCAACTCTGTGCTCTGTCTGAGGTAGTTTCAGAAGCCAATAACATTAGTTGAAATGTGAATCGAGGCAAAGAGTCACCATTGCGTTGTGTCGTGTGCGATGGTGCTGATGTTTCTCGTACAGTAATATACCAGCCTTGCCAGAGCTTCGTACTTATATGTTGGTTCTACCTTCCCGGCTCGCTACATGTCTACTTTATTTATGTATACAGTTAAAATAAGAATTTATATTTATTTGTTGGTTGTGGTTTACTATAATTGCATAACATCTCTAGAGAGCGCAGTGGCTAGAGCATCGGACTATCAATCGAGAGAACCCGGGTTCAAATCCTATGCTGCTTTTTCGAACCATGGGCGAGTTGAGTTGGTTCACTCTACTTTGCTTCAGTTCACTCAGCTGTATGAATGAGTAACTGGATATAGACAGTGGTGGATATTTATGTATGAATAGTCTTCACGTATTAATTGCAGCATGGCTGAAAGCTTCCCAGAGAAGTTGAGATGTTCGATTGAACAGGTCTGCCAGGGAGGAAAATGTAAAATGCTTTGCGCTATATTAGAACTTACCTTTATTTTTATGCAGCTAATGTCATCTAGCCAATGTGTTGCTGACACTGTCGTGGTTTTGTGCAGAGGCTGCAGCGACATCGCCAGAAGCGGTCGAGTAAGGCTGAAGAGCGGGAAGATGATGTGGAGGAGTACCAGTCTGAGGGGGAGACAAGCGAGGATGACGAGGAGACACTTCATGAGCAGGAGAAACATGAGAGACGCGTCGACCACAAGCATGAGATTGAGATGTTGGAGAAAAAGAGTAAGTGGTTGACTTACGTACACGGCTTCTTGGATGTTGCTTAGACATTTGTTTGCCAAAATTCCACGTCAGTTATAAAGTTTGTCATCATAAATAGTTTCTCACGTCAGTTGTTTGGTTTTAATGGGATATAAATAAGGTGGTTGATGTATTTTTAAAAATGAATCATTATGCATAGTTTTGGTCCAAGGTTATTCCAATGCAGTGCAGATGTAATTAGATCTATACATGGCCCATTATGAGTTGATCAACATGATCCCTTAGTGGGGTGGAGGTTACATTAGTTGGCCTGTCCTACCCTGTTGATGATACAGTTCTGCAATGGTGTTCCACTTTTTGCCCTGCCCTTTTGACATCTCTTTTCCCATCTCTCAATCTTGTATTTCTATTCAACCATCTTCTACTTGTCTACCTTTCAGTCATACCAGTCTTCTCAGCCAGTTCTTGTGTTTAGGTGAGATGACCGTGGATGAGCTAATGAAGCAGTACTCGGGTGCCTATGACAGTGACTTTGAGGCTGAGGCGGTGTCCGGTGACGACGAGGGGACACCAGATGACACAGAGGAGGAAGATGAGGAGGAAGAGGAGGAGGAGGAGTCTGAAGGTGGGTGTCAGTGTAGGCCCCGACACAGATGTAAAACTCATGCAGGGCCACTAAGTGTTATTTAGAAGTAAGCTTTCTGTGCTTGCCTCTGTCTACCTGGTGGCTAGATGGAATGCATGCTTGCTTCCATGCCTTGAGTATTTCTTACTTGGTGTGGCAATGATACATGCTACATACAGTGTGCTCATTCATTCCAATGTGGGGTAAAATATTAATTTTCTCAAACTGCAATACTTGTTATTTACTAGTTATTTAGAAAACTTATATTTTTAGTCCTTTCGACTGCCTGCCATTGCTCCAGTGTTAAACAGAATGCCTCTATGTGGGCTGTAACTAATGTGTAATGTAAATCCCTATTGCACTAGCAGAACCTGAGAAACTTTAAAACAGCAATAGTCATAATTATCAATGCAATAATATAAAGATATGATCTAGGATTAAAATAAAATAACTTAGGTATACAATAATATAAAATAACATAACTTAGTTATACTCGAAAAGGTTAAAGCATACTTAGCCAAAATTAAAAGGAATATTATTAAGATGTTTTACTATACATGTTACGCTTCTTCACGTTTGATTTCCACCAAAGCTGGTTATGATCATCTACCTTACCTTGATGTGTTATAAATGGTTCTTTAATGTATCAAGCTATTGTCTTCCCCATTATTACAGGTTTTGAGAAAAATTATGGGCTTTCTAGATAAATAAAGGTAGTGCTGGTGGGTATCATGTCAGTTTATTTCTTTACTTTTTTCTTCATAGAACATTTGTAGGTGTCAGTATGAACATATGTACTATAGACAAAACCAGCACTAGTGCCATATGTCACCAGTCCGTTCTTTAAAAACGCATTTTTAATGTGTGTGGAAAGTCCCCATTCAGATTCTTTGAAACTGCATCAGGCCAGTTGAAATATTATGGAAAGATAAATTCATTCGCTGAGAACACAGATCATAGTCTGGTTATTCCCATGTCAGTATGCTGTTGTATTATAATTACATTAATGCATTGTGATAGTTTTGTTTGTTCTTCTGCCGCCAGTTGCAAACCTCACTTCAAGTCAAGATTTCAGCAACAAAAATGCAATTTTATGAATAGGAATGTTATACATTTTCGGAAAGTATGATAATCGGCGAGTAAAATTGGCCACTGCTGATTTTGATAATCCATCATTAAAAACCGCAAAAATCTCCGTAAACTATCAGAGCCCTCTCTAGGGTTGATGGAAAGGGGTAATGTACCCCGTGCTGTTGAAAACAGTAAAAAAAATTAATCAAGGGGTAATTTGTTCGGGTTTTCGACCACCAATGAGAGATGGTATGAGAGAGTGTCCATCTGTACGTATGTGTATGTTTTTAGTCAGAACAATGATAGCCTGTGATTGTTTTAACCACACAGACAATGTTGTTAAAATACTGCCACGGTTTGCATCCGCTGTGAGCGATAATACAAGCTGGTGTTGTTCCCAGACAACGTCAAAGACGCTCACCGCCGATGCAGTCTCCAGAGACAATTTGACTGCAAGCATGCGCACATATAATGATACATAATATTACTTGCAAGTCCACACATTGTCGAGAAGTTAAAATAAATAGGTGTTTTTTAATTTAAAAAGCAAACCATAACTTCTTCACAACATGTCAATGATATCTACGACACATGTATACAATTAAACATATCACGTGTAAAATACACTTACTATCACTATTTACAAAAACAAGATGTGTTATGGCAACGTTTTGTGATTGCTACGACATGTATGACTATGACTTTTACAAAACTCCCTGGACAAGGCTCGTGCCGTGCGTCCGGTTCACGGGGAGCACGCGCTCACAGGTATTACCAATCGGATTACTAGTAAAATGTATACGTTTCCAGACCAGTGTTCATAAAACTTCACCCGCTATCATAATTTTTCTGGTGTGGCGAACCTCGACTGCGTGCACCAGGACAGGTTAAAAACGTGTCACTGCTGATCGATGCGTAGGTTCACGCAATGGTGTCCAAAATAATGCGTGAAATGCCAAAAATCATGCTTATATACACATAATATTACACTAACGTTAAGTTAAACCATGTTTCAAAACATTGAATCTGTAGGGATTGTTCGTCCGACAAATACTAATTCTGTCCGTTTTCCACATTCGCAAAAAGTCAGTGTCCGTAAACTCACGATTTGTGGTAAAATAAATGTGATGAAGACACGACAACAAATGTCAGTCGAGACAAAGAGTTACCATTGCGTTGTTTCATGTGTGGTGGTGCTGATGTTTCTCGTACAGTGATGTGCCAGCCTTGCCAGAGCTTCGTACTTATACGTTGGTTCTACCTTCCCGGCTCGCCACATGTCTTCATTACCTACCTACATAAAAAGCATTTTTTGCCAAAATATGAATTATTTAACAGTTACTCATTGTCCAACAGTCTTATAGGAGTCCTCAGATAGACTTGTCAATTGTCACATTTCATGCCTTTCTCTTTGTGCTCATAAGCAGTTTCACACAATTATTCACACTAGTTTTACAACCAACTCTATGCTCTGTCTGAGGTAGTTTCAGAAGCCAATAACATTAGTTGAAATGTGAATCGAGGCAAAGAGTCACCATTGCGTTGTTTCATGTGTGGTGGTGCTGATGTTTCTCGTACAGTAAGATACCATCCTTGCCAGAGCTTCGTACTTATACGTTGGTTCTACCTTCCCGGCTCGCTACATGTCTACTTTATATAAGTTATTATATATCTCTAAATTAGTTTTGTCATGGATCAAGCATGTCGATATGATGTAATCAAATCCATTATGCAATCTTCTATAAAAAAAAATTCTTTCAAATGTCTGCATTTGGAAACGGGATATCTCTGGTAATAATTATGCTGTATAAATAATGTTTTCAGTGTTGCATTCTGCATATTCTACTGTGAGCAATGATTAGATACTTTTTTTAAATCATGAATAGTTTGAAAGATATATCCATATTTGTTGCCAAAAAACAAGGATTTTTGTCGTAGTTTACAAAAAAAATAATTAAAAAAATAAAAACATTTCCAAAAAATGCTCTGATCAATGCACAATGAAATATATAGGGAACATGGATTTGCAAGAATTATAACTATATATGGGTTCGATAAAAAATGGCAGTGTTTCCAAATTTGCCAATATTTGCTCAAAGTAGTGGCCATTTTGATTGTTACCATGGAAACGGGGGGGGGTCTGGCAGAAAAAAGTTCAATATATTTCACTCAATAAGACCCATTTCATGCATTGGGCAGAAAAAATGGAACTGCACAAATTAAAAAATAATCATATCTAACTGCCGTGTCTGGCCTTAAATCATCACATTACCTTATGTTTTTTATGATTCATACTGGAATATGGACTTGTAGTCTTTATGCCTACCTTCTGCTAATGCTTTATGTGTGCACAATCCATGTACGTAACACTTTCACACTGCTTCCACGGCCAGGCCTACGCTATGGTGACAAGCAAACACTCTAATGTGAGTACCAGACAAGTGTTACGTAACTGACAGTCTGAGACGTAAATCCCCAGCACGTGTTTGTCTGTAGCCTGCTGGTTTGAGCTGTCTCGCACATCACACACTGTCCATATTATCGTTAGACGCTGCTTATCTAATGCCGTCTGACAGTAGGAGTGGACACACAGTAATGGTAGGAGTGGACACACACTAACATAAAAAGCTATATTAGACAACATTACATGGAATATTCTACAACTTGACATATCAAGTGTTACATACACTGTATATAGAATCTAATGTATAGGTGCTAGTCTAGGCTAGTGCATAAGTTTTCTGGCAGTTTTAGTGCAATGTAGGTAGGCTTTTGTGTTACTTTTCTTGCTCAGATTATTTAGATAAAAACAGCGGCTTTAAAGACATTTTGTTATTGTCTGAGATGAATGTTAGTCATGTTTCTGTGTGTGAGACATGTAGTGTAGCACATATGTTGGTGCCTTCGCTGTGCTGTGTGGAAGTGTCTCATAGAGTAACGCTGGTTCATTTTGCCGTCAGCTGTTGCTTTCTCTGCCATGCTCACATCCTGCATGCACCTACATAGTTGGCTTGTAGTTCTAATGTAGTCTTTGTAGAACTTGGTATATTGTAGTTGCTTGATTTGAAACTGAAATATATTTATGTGCGGGATACAGATGGCAGCACATGTGGTAGTGCCTTCAGTGTGCTGCGTAGAACTGTCCCGTAGAGTAACGTTGGTTCATTTTGTCGTCAGCTGTTGCTTTCTCTGCTTTGCTGACATCCTGCATGCACCTCCATAGTTGGCTTGTACCTGTAACATACTGGAGTCTTGTTCTAATATATCATGCTGTTTTGTAGTTGCCTGTTTACAGCACAACAGAAAAGTTCTTAGTATAAGAATTGTGTGTACTGGATGTTTTGCTCAAATCTTTCTGTAATGTAAAACATCAGTGAGTTTGTCATTACACAGTGGGTTATCAGGGAACATTTTGTGTTGAAAATTTTGATTAGCAACAATTGCTAATCAATTTGGAAATTGTAGCAATTTGTTAAGGCAATTAAGATATAAATACATTTTTTTGGCAAAATGTGGATAAAGATGACGACTGCTAACAGACTAGAAACTTGATGCAATTTTGCATGCCGTAATAACGAGACGAAGGTTTCGTTTGGTACTTAATACGATATGATTAAGCACAAACTAGTATACGGACATTTTATTACCGCCAAATATGGTTTGTGATTTTACATGATGAGTTTTGGTATTGCGTAGCAATCTGCGTAGCTTGTATCGCGATTCACGATGCAATACTGAACAAAATGTTCCCTGATTAAGGTTACATGATTGCATCATTGACAACGTCTTTGATTGTTATGATAATTGTCGTTGTATAGTAACAGGAAGCTGCTTACTGTTGACATTTGTTATGTGCAGGCTTCTGGCCGCTCTTCACCCTTCACCCCAGTCCACCACCGGTCAGACTCACCACTGCTGTCTGGCCGGTCATCACCACTAGTCCAGTCACCTGCAGTCATTCCTACACCCTCCACAGTGATATCAACACAAGGTTGGTGACTGTTTTCAGTGTTTAGTGAAGAACTGGTCTGTTTGTTCTGGGGTGATTCTGTGGGGTGCAGTTTGGGAGAAGAAAAGTTTGTGTTGATGTTGTCAAAGTTAGTTTTTCTTTTACTGATCCAAATTTCTTTGCAAGAACAAATAGTGATAAAGATAATGTGAATGTTGATGCTGTTACATATTCAATACAGACATAGTACTGTATGCACGTGGCCACTTACCAAGAGCAGTTGTTTGTCTGTACTTCTGTGTCGTTGCCGTGGCCACAGAGCAAATTCACGCACACTGAGATGTGTGTGAGAGACATTGTCACTGTTCGAATATCGTGGTAACCAGTAAATGGCTGGGTACACACTGGCATTGATACCAGTCATTCATGTTGATGCAAAATGTTGATAAATGTATTCGATTGTGGTGTCTGTTAATTGCCAAATTTAATCCTTTTTAACATCAATAGTCTTGCAGTAATGTTACTCCTGTTCCTGGTGAGGGTCAGGTACACTATTGTCGAATCACTATGTTCTTTCCATAACTTCCTGTCAGCTGCCCGCCCTCTCCATCTTTCATCCTCACCCGATCGTCTCATGTTGTTGCAACTGTTTAATGTAAAATAAACATACAAATATAAAAATGGCTTACACAGGCTTACCGTACCAGTGGAAAACTGAGGGACTGGCCTTTTAAAAAATATACAATTTTATAGTCTCTGTGAAGTTTGTGTACAAGATTTGATGGTCTCAACTTTCCATTAGTTTTAAATATAGATTTAATTATTTGCCTTTGGTTGCAGCTGCTAGCATGGTCTGTCCGACCAATGCTGTAGCCAACGTGATGACCACTCCAGCCGCAGTGACCACTACACAGGTGGACCAGCTGCCTGGCTACCGGCCAACGGCCACAACTAAAGTGACTGCCTCATTACAACAGGGTGAGTGAAGGGGCATTGAGGTAGATCCTGTGTGTGTTGCCACTTACCAAGAGCAGTTGTTTCTCAGTACATCTGTGTCGTTGCCGTGGCCACAGAGCAAAATCCCATGTACTGAAGTCATTGTGACATTTTCATGCAGGGGGACATCACTTGTAACTAATATCACACTGGAATGAGTGCTTTGTTGGGTCGTTTTTATAGTGGTGTGTGCTTGCTTTCTGGTGGCGGGTTATGACTAACTGGTGTTGCTTTGACAAAGAGATTATATCTACTATGACGTGGATAATATAGTGTCTCCACATGCATCATGACAACGTTGACTTTACTAGAGATTGCTGTATGTTCAGCCAAATGGTATGGATATACATAATGCAGATTGTTTTCAAATAATACTGTCAAGGTATTTATTGGACTTCAGGTTTTTTAGCAAACACAAATTTTACCGTTTTTTAATTGCAAGTTCTAAACGTGATTTGTTAACTCAGAAGTAGGGCAGATTGCCAATAAAGTTGGCTGTGGCACGCTTGAGATTTATTTGATTGATTCTACCAGCCGAGTATATTTTACATGTGTATGCGTTCCACAGAATCATCTGTAAGTTGCGTGTGCATAAAATTGTGCAGTAATGTCATGCAGTACCATACATACACTGTCACTGTGACCACTCTCCTCGTACGTAATTTGTGAATAACCCTTGGTAACTAACCCAGCCTGCTGGTGACAGTGTGTTCAGCGTCGGTGGCGACTACAACCACAGCGGGGGGTCAACAACGACACCCCGTGTTGACATCGCAGCCAATCACTGTGCAGATCCAGAACACCCCACAGGGTCCGCGACTGATGATCCCCTCTGGACAGCTGTCTCAGCTGCCAGGTGTGTGATCATTTAACTCTCGTCTTCATAATCTGTTCACGCTGCGGTCTGTCGTAGGCATTAAATAATTGACCAGTCCTCCATTGAGTTGCTAAAGATGTTTGTTATTTCTAGAATGCAATATTTACTGTAGGCAAAACTTTCTTTATGTAATCATCGATGGTTTTTGTCTCGTAGTGTCAGTTGAAATGTGCCAAATTTTGTGTGCTGTGTATTAGAAATTTGTAGGTTGAAATGGAAAGTGCAAAAATATTTTTATGCAAGCACCAACACAAGACATGAATAGTAATGAAATAAGGCCAAATGAATGACGTTTATTAAAGAGATTAAGTTAAAGAGAGAGAAATGTGGGCACTACATCCCAAGGCCAGGCCTGTGACTGAGCCCATACTAGTCTCCTGTACCTCTGGATGACAAAGCCCACATTTCGGCATATACAACATTAGCAGTATTGTTATAGAGATATATAAATTAAAATATTTGTCTGCATACAGTGTAGAAATGGGTATGCAAGAATTAAAGAAATTGCTTATCTCACATGCACATGTTAGGTCAATAATTTATTGTTGTTATTATTGTTTTCTGTTTGCTCATTTCAATTTCTTAGCTGTGCATAACAGATTTTTGGTTTTTATTACAATATACAAAGTCGTTACTTGTTTACTTTCCACCAGGATCTGATATAATGCTTCATGTGCTGTGATGATACTATGTGACGGGCGGACTGAATCTAACAAGTGGAATGTCACCTAACTGAGCACATAGTTAGAACATTTATGCCAACGTGCTAGGAAACATAAAAACATAAACATCAAATACAAAATTGGAAATAAGAGTGTCCTATGTATTTCTGCAGCTTGCAAGCTTCCTGCCTATGCAGTTGGCACAAATATTGATGCCTCTCACCTAGGATTGTTAACCCAGTGGACAGTTGTCACTCATCGTATTCGCAAAATTCAAATATCATTTTGATTCCCTCATCAGTGATGCACATCTAGGACGGTTATTCTAATTCTTATTCAGTTGTAAAGTGAACCTCTTTCTAAAGGTTTTTCACATTTCCTACTGACTTGATGCATCTGTGAGGATGGGGGAGGATACAGTGGTGTACTTGTTTGAACCCTGTGAAACACTTGTTGATAAACATCTACCCAGACACGTGGCCACTTACCAAGAGCAGTTGTTTGTCTGTACTTCTGTGTCGTTGCCGTGGCCACAAAGCAAATTCACGCACACTTTCTCTGTTTGATGTGTGTGAGAGACATTGTGCCTATTCGAATGTTTGATGATAACCAGACTCCCAGTAAATGGTTGATATGATATCTGTGTGCCCGAGTCGTTTATTCACCTGTTTAATTTTTTGATTTTTTTGCAGGTTTCTTCCAAGTTGTACAGACGTCTACGGGTCAACAGATTGTGACGTCTCAGTTGACGTCACAGTCACTGGTGTGCACACCACAGGAGACACAAGGTGGGTTTCATAAGCTGTCTAGACATTTACTTCATTGTCTTGTACCTTGTGGTATCTGTTGTATTTGAGTAGTGCTATATAGTGTGTATTCGATGTGAATATACAATAGAACCTGTCTTGATGGACCAACCTCCTACTAAGCAAAAATGATCTGTCAGGACCGGTAGTCTTCCCATAACAGGTCATTTGACATGGGAAACAAGACACAAAAACAGTGATTTTCCAAGGCAAGGAAGCTGTGCTAAGACTGGTTCTACTGTATTGTGTGTGAGTTTTCTCCAATTGTGTGTTGTTTTCTGCATTGTTCTGCTGCTTTGTAGTTACAAAGTGCATGGTTTCATACAAGCACAGAAGTGCATATAATATGATTTGTGACAGCCACAATTTCCATGGTGTAAAAGTTAGTTTATGGTGTGTGTGTGTGTGTGTGTGTGTGTGTGTGTGTGTGTGTGTGTGTGTGTGTGTGTGTGTGTGTGTGTGTGTGTGTGTGTGTGTGTGTGTGTGTACCTCATTTTGTTTTTATAGAAACTAAATCATTCAACAATCATTTCCCAATGCTCACACTTCATTCTGTATTATTTGACTGATCACACACAAACAGCTGCATTCACACAAGCCACTCTGTTGTTGCAGTAGTTGCTGGACAGGCAACATCTGCGGCAACCATGGTAACACTGACCAATAAACCAGCGACTGTGACAATCACGTCCAAGGCCAAGCCAGTTGTTAGAGTGTCGCCCATGATGATGACTAGCAATACTACAGCTACATCGACAGTTGCAGGTAGGGGTCTCTGTCGATAACATCTGTGGCTGAACAGTGTCGATTATGCTTGCAGATGTACACATTTGAGTTTACTTAAACTTTTGTCTAAAAAAAATTCTAAATGACAACTGATTGTGAAATATTAAAGCTACTTTCACGATCGGTTTAGCCTATTGTGAATCATGTTTGTCGACTTTCATATCTGTAGTGTCAGTGGTTATATGCAGTTCCATATGAATTCACTTTCCAGCGATAGAAATAAGCAACAAAATTATCACTTGTCGGCCAAAATTTTAACTTTTCCGAGTAATTGTTGCAGTGAATCAAAGTTTTTTTTTTTAAATACTGTTGCGCACAATCTGATCTCAAATGTATTTTCTTAATACTTGTTTTTTATGCAATAAACAACACAAATCCAATGTAGCAGAGAATCAAAATTGGCCAAATGTATGACGTTTTTTATTGAAGTTGGACTGCTTATCGTGCAGCCAATTTGGGAATGACATTAACAGGAACGTGAGCTCTAAAATCCAAACCTGATATGACACTGAACCCATGTACAGTGTCATCCTTCCGGTTTCTCAGATCCCATATTCCTACAATCTTGACAATAACAATATACATGATTCGTCCCTACCTTGTAATGGACTAAAAACCACTACATGTATAAACATTAGATGTCAATAATACATACATGCCCCACCAAAAACACAAATTCTACTTAACAGGGGGTAATTCACCACAAGGTCACCAAAGACACTGTGACCACCCCACCTCATTAAACAAACTGTCAACCAATTTGGCCTAAACACCTTAAGGGGAGGTATGGCAGCTAGATAGGACACTTTTTAAAATGCATAATTAATATAATTTTTTGGCATCCAAGCTGTAGAAAAGCTATTACTGAGTAAAAAATGCATGACATTTTTTTCTGCCAGACTCCCCGTTTCCATGGTAATAAACAAAATGGCCACCAAATGGTGGTATTCATAGCACATCTAGAAAATTGCAACACACTGGAAGTAAAAATGATATGGTAATCTAACTTAGCCTGTTGTATTCTCCTGGATATTCTCCACAATCCGTATAAAAAACATTTCAATTTTTTTAATATTTATATTTTTTGAATTTTCAAAACCGATTTATTGAAAATGCAACTTTTTTTATAGATAACTACAAAGATAAAACACAAATCCAAAATGTTTTTATACAGATTGTGCAGAATACTCAGGAGAACACAACAATCAAAATCAGATTATCATATCATTTTTACTTCCAGATTGTTGCAAGTTTATATGGCCAAAAACGTGATTTTCTGTAAACGGCCATCAAAGTTTACACAGTGATAATATGAATAATATTATTGTAAACAAGTAAAACGTTCAATAAATTGTGTTTGTTTATCTCCCAGACATTAATTATGCACAATAAATAATATCTGAGATGAATACACCCACAGAATTTATACAATTTAGCTTTTTTTTTTTTTATATAAAGGTCATTTGCACCATCATCTGATTTTCTGTAAACGTCCATCTGACACTGAAATGTCAAGATGTGAATAGTAATGGCTGTAAACAGCCAAAACAATTCAATTAAAGGTGTTTGTTTTCTCACAACATTAATTATGCATAACAAGCAATGTTTATGATGAAATATATCCACATGATAATAATAAAATTTTATTGATATGCCAACAAATCTGGGGCAACAGCAAGTTACAGGTTTTACTGAAAAGAACAGACGCCCATATATAAGTTGCACAGTTCTGAAAATATAAGTTAACAAAGCAATAACTTAGTCTTATATACCACACAGTTAACATGTCAAGCCCAAGGGCAAGGCCTTGTTAACAGGCCTGCTGTCATCACGCATCAGTACTAGCTTTGTCCGGCTACAGGACGCACTATTTGGCAAAGCTGCAGTCTCTTTAACTATCATACCGTCACTGGTGCCAATAGTAACATTAGCACAAGCCCCACACTCAGCCATGGCAACGGGCAGCGAAATCGAAGTGACAGCTCCGACTGGCATTGCCGCGTCTTCGCCAGCGTTTCTGACACGCGACGAAATTAACTTGCGTTTTCCCCACGCAGAAGCCGCCAATAACTGCTGCCTTTTCTTCACAAATGACATTCAGCCACAACTTCCCTTTCCGCAACTTTTCTCTATGCTAACTAACTCTAAACTATCTCTTATCAACATCGTCAGAAACAAAACTCACATCGCTCGAGAAAACCGCCATATTTTATAAACAATGGGAAGTAGCAACAAGTGGCATGCTGGGAGAGTTTTGCACTCGCGCAACTTCGTAAACCAATCAGAGTGTTCGTAGACACGAGGCGCGTCACGGAACTTAGCGGATGACGACACGACGGTTACCGAATGCCAAATAAGGTAATTCTCGGCAAAATATAGCTTGCATAAATAACGATGTTGGCCGAATGCTTTCACAAGGGCGGGATTACCGACTACGGTGATTGACAGACGACGTTTTGGCGGTTCCAAAAATATCAAACAAGATGGCGTAAGTCGAAGGAAGGACCGCGTTGTCATGGCGTAAACATTGACAACTTTCAGCGCATTTCGCGTCTTCCCAATAAAAATGGAAATATCAGTGTGATATGGGTGGACTTTATACACGAATAAAAGTCGTTTAGAGGTATGTTGTTGGTCTAAAAGTGAAGTTTATTTATAGTAAACGTACAAATCTTCTATCTGGCGCTGGAAAATTAAATGGACATATTTTTTCAAAAAAGCGTAAATTAGCACCCGTACCAGGCCTTAAGCAATTCGGATGTATCTCCGGAAGGCATCCGACGCCCACCTGCCCGCCACCCTGATTTGTGCATCAGACTCCCCTCGCAAGGCTGCCGCAGTAGCTGCACCAATGCGAAAGCTGTGACCTTTAAAGGAACTAGACTTGTACCCACAAAAGCTGAGGAGTTGTTTTAGGGACGCATCAAACTCATACCGCAGCATAGGCTGTCCATCTGGGTATGTAAACAGAATACCATGGGCTGGACCACGGACCCGTATAAACTCTCTTAGACAAGCTGCTGGGTAGATGAGTGATCCCTGTAAACATTCGCCTCTCACCTGCAGTGATTGTGGGCCCTGTCGAGCACTGTGCTTAAAACGTTGGAAAGACACATTAGCACAACATACATGGGTGATAAAACATGTAAGGGCCCGCTTCGAATATTGTCAGTGGTACCTACAGCCCAAAACGTATCGGCTCTTCCGTGTATTGTACCCGACATGACCCACAATGATGGTACTCTTCATGTATGTATAAATCAATAAATATTGTTCGTAGAATAGGTAAATTAAACAAATTGTTTAGTGATCTGCCAAACAGCAACTTGCCGCCATGTTTTCAAATGCGGCACATCACTCGCGCACTGGTTGTGATTGGAAAAATTACGTGCAACGAAGAGACGGTCGCACGGAAATGGAGAAGATTCTATAGCAAGAGACACATCGCAGAGATAGAGACGACATCGTCGCATGTGACATACTGCTTACACAAAGCAACCAGGCTGCAGCACATCGCATGCGACGGTGTCTCTTGGTCGCTGCAACTACGTCGCATCGTGTAAAGCCACCTTTATGAAAGATCGACTGAATACCTTTTTATTACAGGTGCAAGACAGTCGGGTGTTGCCACAACATCCGAGACTCAAAGTGTCCCAGCAGTGGAAGAGATTCCATTCATCACCAAGAAACCAATGGAAGAACGCTCACCACTGTTCATGGTAGGTTCACTTCTATGTCCAGTGTGTTGTTGCAGTGGTCTCACTCATTTGAAGATGAGCCACTTTTTTAACCCTTCAGATTCCACTAAAATCCTGTCAGATAGTTCTTAGTGTAAATAATTAAGTTATTACTTAGAATGAACTGGTGAACTTGTTGTTTTATTTGTGTATGTAGTCATTTATATGTAATAAATTAAAATTGTATGTGACAAGAAAGAGCCATAGAATGTTGGTAATACAATGTCACTGTAAAAAAATACTAGCTGTGTGCCAATGATGAGGTCTCATTGTAAAATACAATATCATAATGTTTTGTCGAACCTGTCAGTAATTTTGGTCATAAAATTCGGTGATTAAAATTTCTTACAATTTTGCAAAAACTTCACGGCGGATAATGAAAATTAACGGTAACACGATTCAGTAGACGGCGCCACATGAAATAGCAGTATGCATAATCGTTAGATGTCGCTATGTGAAAGCATGAACCAATCAGATGCGATCTTTCTCCACGTGTGCGGTCAGCCGGCGTCTATATTGTTTATTTTAAATTTTGTTTCCTTCACGTGTTATTGAGTTTATGATTGACAATTTCCTAGAGTTATGGATGACAGTAGATTCAGAGATGAGTGGTTATTGGATGATGATTATAAAAATTGGGTTGTGAACGATTGCTGTGACATTCAGAAGTTAGTGCGATACGTGGAGCGATATCAACGTAAAGTGGACATCATCTGTCAATCATCATCATACACACACAGGCATTGCAAGCCTAACGTAGTCAAATACAAAATGTCCGAAATCGAATGAAGGAAGGAAGCACCAGAGAAAATGTATTAGTAATTAGATTGACAATATATAAATAATATTTCACTCCGTGAAGGAGGACCTTGTAGGCGGACACTGCTAATAATTTAGGCAAGTTAAGTAAAAGACTGCCAAAAATATTAAAGCATATCATTAATAAAGGCTAGGGTAAGGCAGAGCCAAAGACAACATTTTGACAAATAAACATCAGATCTTGGACTTGCAAAGACTGACTTGTGCAGGCAATATCCCAGACTCACTGAGAAATTATGTGCACACTTGGCCTAATGAGAATCTTGGTGAAAACATGACACGCTGAGCATCATTGACATTGTGAAAAGCAATTTAATTATAGTTTAAGGCCAGACACCCCAGGTGAAATGGTGTTTTTTTGACAAAAAATACTGAAAATGGTTTTCTGCTAGTTTATTATACCTTTGTATGCATACTATCAATAAAGTTAACTTCTATGACAATTACATACCTCTAAGTGAGTTTTAATCATGGATCAAGCATGTCGATATCATGTAATGAAATCCATTATGCAATCTTTGACAGCCATTTTCTCCAAAAAAAATTTCTTCAAATGTCTGCATTTGGAAACGGGATATCTCTTGGAATAATTATGTTATGTAAATAAAGTTTTCAGTGTTGCATTCAGCATATTCTACTGTGTGCAATGATCAGACACTTTTTTAAAATCATGAATAGTTTGAAAGATATAGCCATATTTGTTACAAAAAAACAAGATTTGTTTTCGTATTTTACCAAAAAATTATTAAAAAAATAAAAACGCAACATTTAAAAAAATGCTCTGATCATTGCACAACAGACTCTAGAGAGAACATGGATTTGCAAGAATTATACCTATATATGGATTCAATAAAAAGTGGCAGCTTTTCCAAATTTGCCAATATTTTCTCAAAATGGCGGCCATTTTGTTTGTTACCATGGAAACGGGGGGTCTGGCTGAAAAAAGTTCAACATATATTTTACTCAGTAGGACCCATTTCATGCATTGGGCAGAAAAAATTGAAGTTTGCACAAATTAAAAAATAATCCTATCTACCTGCCGTGTCTGGCCTTAATAGCCTTCTGTGAGAATCTTCTAATCAAAACGTATGTATAAAAAACCACCTACATACAATTACTTAAATAACAAATAAGTTTTAGTAAATTCATAATAAAAAGGAATGACACCGACTTACATCTAGTGGAAGTGTACAAATACATGACATTAAATGTTGAAAATTGTTCTTTATAAAGCTCCAGAAAATTTTAATGAAAAGTCCTACTTTTTACCCCCAAAATGTTCTTGAATTTGACTTTGCTCATTCTGTATGAACATAATTTTGTAAATAAATGTGACTAGAACATTCAATTACGTTAGATAACACTGATGCATGGGTGATGACGTGTGATTGATGATTCATGGTTTGTCCTGCAGGAGGTGCTGGCTGTGAAGCGAGCGCACAGACGAGCAGAGAAGTTGGCACGACTGGCCCGTATCAACGAGGCACATTGTTCTGCCCAGCCAGTGTGTGGCAGTAACCTTCACTACACAGTCAATGTCCTTGACCCCCGCCATGAGGCAACGGCAGCCCGCGTGCCAGGCTACGTGCAGTGTGCGTGCATACACACGGCCAACTGTAGAAACACGAAAGTATTCTGGCAGCAGACGCATGCACTGCGCCATTTGGTGCATACGCCACTGCAGTATCTGAACGAGCTGAAGGAAATCCTCGACAGGTGATTATGGCGATATAAATTATACTATTTCTCTGCAATTAAATTTTTCATTTGTCTCCTTTTGGAGCGATTTTGCAAAAAAATTAACATATCTAGTATTGTTTATAGCATGCTAACTTATTTGTGCTAATGGAGTTTTTATGAATTTAACAGAGAAACTGCATTGATGCAGATTTATTCTAATATAATGTCTTGCTTAGAAAAAGTAGATGTAACATCTCTGGCTGGAAAAATAATATCTTTGCTGTTAGATTTCTTTGCTCTGTCACACTGTTTTTTCATTTGCCTGTGCAACTGGAAAGTGAGGCAAATGTTGGAATGGAAAGCTCCTGCCTTCTACTGCACTCCTCCCCTGTCTTAGAATGGCCAGGTACAGGTATTTTGTCTGATGTGGAAGTCATTTCACCATATAAAACTGGTTTTACAGTGCAGGATGTATCTATCTACAGCTGTGTCTGTCTGATAATGTACATGATGAACATGGTTTCATTTCATGGAACTTGTCTTCCCCTGCAGATTCATGATTGCCATTCCGTCCGTGGTTGCCCCGTCCATCAGTCTACACACATCGCACCCCCCACCCCACCTCGTCATGCAGCGGCGCCATCTAGAGTTGTCGCTGTGTCACCAGTTGAAGCCATTAGTTGTGCCATTGCACCATATTGAGGGCAGCATGCGCATCCACTGCCCGGAGGTGCGCCTCATACAGTACGACTGTGGTGAGTGGGCACTTCTTGTAAGATGACCGTCTAGGTAGGGGAATTTTGATTAGTGCAGTTTGGCAATGAGGTTCCTGGTAAAACCGTACCGAATGTGATCTTGTTATAACTTATTGTTTTGACTGAGACTATTCCATGAATGTTTAGTTGTTATTGAATTCTGGGTTCAGAATGTTAGGTAGGTTTGCTTTCGGTTTTTTTATTTTTTGTAGGGTGATGTATAAAATTTTTGTATATTTTTCATCATTGGGTAGGTATGGTGAAGTTTGAAAAGTGTACCAAACTACTGTGGTCATTCGCTGTATGTAAAACATTAGGACGTATTCTTACTAATGGCCAATGTCTTATAGCCACAGGTACCTAATGTTTAAGCTAAGGTGCACTACATGTGAAACGTTGACTGTTTTAAATATGACTTGTGTTGACAGGAAAGCTACAAGTAATGGACACGCTGCTACGGAAGTTAAAGAGTGGAGACCATCGCGTCCTCATCTTCACACAGATGACGCGCATGCTGGACGTGCTTGAGGCATTCCTTAACTACCACGGCTAACGCTACGTGCGGCTAGATGGAACCACCAAAGTTGAGCAGCGACAGGTATGTGATTCATTTATTGTAACAATGGAGAAGTTGTCAATCTTGGAAAATGTGCCTTGTTTACCCTAAAAGTCAAGGATTTGAAGAAGTGTACTAATATAGATTGGTATTACATTAATGGCAGGAAAAAGTTGAGTAATATACTGAATAACATTTTGAGTGTCACAGTAGTTCTGCACGTAGCTGTAGCCTATCTGAGCTTGTAAGTTGGTAAATTGTAAAATGTGTCATTGCTCACGGTGGTATTAAAATTGGCATAAATATCTCCTGAGTGAAATTCTAGAAAAAACACCATCTAAATATCAACCCAATGAAGCGACTCATTTTGAAACGTTCGCCAATACAGTATTCTCATAAAATGAACACACTCGCAAAATATGACTACAGAGTTTACCATTCATTCATTGAGTAATGACAGAAGATTAGTATAGGTAGACTGTATTTTGTAAGTTAACCATTGTGTAAAGTCCAGGTCTTCTGTCACCTAGATTCTCATGGAACGTTTCAACATGGACCGCCGAATCTTCTGCTTCATCCTGTCGACGCGCTCTGGTGGCGTTGGTGTGAACTTGACAGGTGCTGACACGGTCATCTTCTATGACAGCGACTGGAACCCCACAATGGACGCCCAGGCTCAGGACCGATGTCATCGCATTGGACAGACCCGCGACGTCCACATCTACCGGTGAGGGCACTTACGAGAGATTTCGGAAATAATATTGTTCTATATTTGAATTACCCAAAATTGAAAACATTAACCAAGACGAACCCTTTGTTTTTATTTTATCTACATTATAATGGCTTCCAATAGCAATACTACTGGATATAGTAATGTTTATGTGAGAATTACATACGTAAAATTACAGCTGGTTGACAGTACTGAATAAAGTTGTTAAAAACAAAGGGTTCGTCTTGGTTAATGTTTTGAATTTTCGGTAATTAACCCTACGGGTGACCACTTTGCCGAATTCGGCCTGATTCAGTATCACTCTTTAAGGCCTGGTACGGGTGCTAATTTACGCTTTTTTGAAAAAATATGTCCATTTAATTTTCCAGCGCCAGATAGAAGATTTGTATGTTTACTATAAATAAACTTCACTTTTAGACCAACAACATACCTCTAAACGACTTTTATTCGTGTATAAAGTCCACCCTTATCACACTGATATATCCATTTTTATTGGGAAGACGCGAAATGCGCTGAAAGTTGTCAATGTTTACGCCATGACAACGCGGTCCTTCCTTCGACTTACGCCATCTTGTTTGATATTTTTGGAACCGCCAAAACGTCGTCTGTCAATCACCGTAGTCGGTAATCCCGCCCTTGTGAAAGCATTCGGCCAACATCGTTATTTATGCAAGCTATATTTTGCCGAGAATTACCTTATTTGGCATTCGGTAACCGTCGTGTCGTCATCCGCTAAGTTCCGTGACGCGCCTCGTGTCTACGAACACTCTGATTGGTTTACGAAGTTGCGCGAGTGCAAAACTCTCCCAGCATGCCACTTGTTGCTACTTCCCATTGTTTATAAAATATGGCGGTTTTCTCGAGCGATGTGAGTTTTGTTTCTGACGATGTTGATAAGAGATAGTTTAGAGTTAGTTAGCATAGAGAAAAGTTGCGGAAAGGGACGTTGTGGCTGAATGTCATTTGTGAAGAAAAGGCAGCAGTTATTGGCGGCTTCTGCGTGGGGAAAACGCAAGTTAATTTCGTCGCGTGTCAGAAACGCTGGCGAAGACGCGGCAATGCCAGTCGGAGCTGTCACTTCGACTTCGCTTCCCGTTGCCATGGCTGAGTGTGGGGCTTGTGCTAATGTTACTATTGGCACCAGTGACGGTATGATAGTTAAAGAGACGGCAGCTTTGCCAAATAGTGCGTCCTGTAGCCGGACAAAGCTAGTACTGATGCGTGATGACAGCAGGCCTGTTAACAAGGCCTAACACTTGGGCTTGACATGTTAACTGTGTGGTATATAAGACTAAGTTATTGCTTTGTTAACTTATATTTTCAGAACTGTGCAACTTATATATGGGCGTCTGTTCTTTTCAGTAAAACCTGTAACTTGCTGTTGCCCCAGATTTGTTGGCATATAAATAAAATTTTATTATTATCATGTGGATATATTTCATTTGTTGGCATATAAATAAAATTTTATTATTATCATGTGGATATATTTCATCATAAACATTGCTTGTTATGCATAATTAATGTTGTGAGAAAACAAACACCTTTAATTGAATTGTTTTGGCTGTTTACAGCCATTAGTATTCACATCTTGACATTTCAGTGTCGGATGGACGTTTACAGAAAATCAGATGATGGTGCAAATGACCTTTATATTTATAAAACAAAAAGCTAAATTGTATAAATTCTGTGGGTGTATTTCATCTCAGATATTATTTATTGTGCATAATTAATGTCTGGGAGATAAACAAACACAATTTATTGAATGTTTTACTTGTTTACAATAATATTATTCATATTATCACTGTGTAAACTTTGACGGCCGTTTACAGAAAATCAAGTTTTTGGCCATATAAACTTACAACACTCTGGAAGTAAAAATGATATGATAATCTGGTTTTGATTGTTGTGTTCTCCTGAGTATTCTGCACAATCTGTATAAAAAACATTTTGGATTTGTGTTTTATCTTTGTAGTTATCTATAAAAAAAGTCAAAAAAAGTTGCATTTTCAATAAATCGGTTTTGAAAATTCAAAATAAAATATAAATATAAAAAAAATTGAAATGTTTTTTATACGGATTGTGGAGAATATCCAGGAGAATACAACAGGCTAAGTTAGATTACCATATCATTTTTACTTCCAGAGTGTTGCAATTTTCTAGATGTGCTATGAATACCACCATTTGGCGGCCATTTTGGTTATTACCATGGAAACGGGGGGTCTGGCAGAAAAAAATTTCATACATTTTTTACTCAGTAATAGCTTTTCTACAGCTTGGATGCAAAAAAATTATATTAATTATGCATTTTAAAAAGTGTCCTATCTAGCTGCCATACCTCCCCTTAAGGGATCACGGGACACCAAAAAAAAAACTTTAAAGCTGATAAATTTCACCAACTATGTGTATTGTATGAAGTTACTGTACTAAAACTAAGGATATTTCAGGATTTTTATTTTTGTTTTCTAATATTTAAGTGCGCTACGGGGTTTTAATCGAAAAAATAAGTCATAAAACAGCAAAAGTTTAAATGAATAGAACACTGAAACCCCTATACTATGTTATGCAATTCAAATGTTTTTATTTAGATAATGAACTATTCTAACTTTCTGTGCATAGCCATTTGTATATGTCATTCAGATTTTTTTGCACAATTTTTTGTTTTGTTTTAATTTTTTTCTTCAATATTTTCACATTCAAACCCCTATGGGATATAATCCAAATGACTGATCATAATTTCAATGCATAGGAATGTAGATAGTTATGTCATTATTACTGTGTAAAAAGTTGGTATGAATTGCTTGGTTAGTTTTGGAGTCCTATTCATTTTTCCTACAAAAAAGTGATAACTGAGAAAACGGCACTCAATGTATGAACAAAGTAATTTTAATGTCTTGCACATACTGGATGTTGCAAATAAGCATCAGTATGGTAGGCTTACCATGTATATACAATATGTGAGTGTTTCTAAGTGAAACATTTCATTAACAGTGACACAATTATGTCATTGTTTACCCCTACCCCCCTAATTCATAATGCGAGTAATCATGGTCGACGCACCAATTCATACAGTTTTCACATATAATTCACATTGCATACATTGTGACTTGTGTCCAACATAAAACATGCATACTGATAGCATGTAACAGTCCATATGCATTGGTTATCATGCAAAGAAACCTGATTATGAGATCAGAGAGGTATTTTCCTAAGTAAGCATCACTTCACTTTTACAAATGCAGCTTGTATGTATCCACATACAGTCGTGACATGTCAGCCTGTTTTCTTCAACTCTGAAATGCATGTTAGATAAAGAAGATGTAATATACTTAAATGTTTATAGATTAAAAGTGACATCATTATAACATTTTCACCCCCCCCCCTCCACTGCCATTATAATGCCAGGAATCATAGCTGAAGCAAGAATTCGGACAGTTTCCCACTCTGCACAGGTTGTGACTTGTGACCTACATGAAACATGAATAATAATTGCATGTAGCACTCCATAGACTTGCTTGCTTCAAACTTGCATGTGTAGAAATAGGTTTTATGATAATTATCAACCTAAGCACCACTTCACTGAGGCATTTTACAAATGCAACAGCCGTGTGTCCATATAATCATCACATGTTTGACATGTCAGTCAATCATCACTAACTCTGAAACATTTGCTATATATAACACAACATCCATGTACACCATATGGCACAGTGTGGAGCATAAAAAGTCACTTCTGATCAACATGTTTCATCAGTATAATGCAATAGCATTAGAAGTGTTCAGTGCGGGGCAGGAGACATCAGCGACCACTTCACTGAATTGGCCAACATCGACAATACACCAATCTCGACTGCTCAGTTCCCTCTGTTCGTCAGGGTTCTCACATTTAACGGCGTTCATGGTGACAATTTTGCGTGACGAGACGTCTGTAGTGCGACACGGTGTTGCCTGGGCCGTCCCTGGTAGCTGTGCAGTCGCTCCGGCGTCCGCTGTTGCGATCTTCACGGCGCTGTCAGTGTCAGTCGCAGTGTCGTCTGCTTCAAATCAATTCGCTTTCGCCGTCGATTACGGCTGCTAAGTCGGCTTCCTCGGACGACCAACGACGTGCAGCATTGCACTCACTCAGGCGCTTGCGTATAACTTGATTTCTTCGGCGGCATCTCATTTAAACTCTCTTTTTAACAAAATATATAGTCCGTTTATCGAGTGTCAAACTGTTCTCCGTAGCAACAATGTAAACAGGAAAGTAGACAACGCAAAGCATCGTGGGATTGATTTGCCTCGTTTTGAACGAAGACGCGTCATAAAACCGGTTGAATGATCCATGAACTTGCTTTCGGCTGGTTGCGTGCCTCATTTTGAGAAAAAAACGCGTCAAAACCACGAATGCGAGGCTTTCGGCCAGTTCCGTGTCTCATTTGCATAATTATGTGCTAAATAAGGAGATCATCGGAAATTTTGACTCGGTTTCAACGCGGGAAAACTCAACTTTGGAGAAAAGGGGCGTGACTATCAACATAACTGACAGATAGCCAAGAAGACGGCCGTTCTTTTGATACCAAGCAAAATGGCGTATCATGAACAAACGTGGTCGTTGTCAAGGCATAAACTTGGATTACTTTTGGCGTGTTTCATCGATTCAAATATTTATTGTCATTTCACATTTGATGGGCCATCTAAGTTAGTGCTAATATAATGACTTAGCGGTGAGTAACTGTTAAAAAACGATCTTTATTGTGAAGTAGATATGTAAATCTGTCAAAAACTGAAAGAAACAAAAAATGTCAACAATAATTATTGACGTATTTCAGACTGCCGTGTCTCCCCTTAAAAAAATTTTTTCCATCACCAGCAACTGACAGGGGAACATGAGGTATCATTGCAAAGCTGAATTATTCTTCCTGTGGCATTTTTATCAATGAGTTTTATCGTGTCATGATTCAGTAATAGCTAATCACAACCAAGCTTTCAAATGTTGTAGTAGATGCCCAAAAAAATTAATAAAAAACTTCTGAATATATTTGATACATTTTTTCTGTACTCATTAGCTTATGTACAGGGCTACATTTCTCTAATTGGACATTGACACATACAACCACTCGGAAATTTGCTAGTAGTAGGGTAAACAAAATTGTTTTTTCATTTATTTTTGGTAAATTTTAAACAGTTATATCTTCATGATTATTTGATGTTATGCAAATATAATCACTGCATAATAATAAAGGGTCTTTTTGCCAACAAAATGATAGCTGAATCATATTTCTGTGATAAGTATTAGCGAAGTTGTGATTTTTTAAAAGCACCCCTACAAATAGCTCAAAATTGTGTACACCGTGGAAGTTTACTATTGGTCACCTGTAGGGTTAAAATATAGAAGAACAAGGAAGATTTGTGTGGATGGAAGGCAAAACATTCCCAAAACAGATTTGTGTGGATGGAAGGCAAAACACTACCAGAACCGAAATACGGATATATATAGATGTATACATACAGGTGTATATATGTATAGATGATTGTATTGTGTGTATGCAAAATATTGCAAATGAGTGTCGGAAAATGCGGTCTTGAGGTATGCATAGATGTAGCTGCGTGTGGTTGAAATAATCTGCTACTGTGAGATGTGTTTTGTTGATGTTATTTTATTGTGTGTTGTTGTTGACTTGTAGACTTATCAGTGAAAAGACTGTTGAAGAGAACATCCTGAAGAAGGCAAATCAAAAGCGAATGCTTGGTGACGTGGCCATTGAGGGAGGCAACTTCACAACGGCTTTCTTCAAGCAGGTGGGTAATAAACTCTCTATACACAAGGCACTTTAAAGTTCTCGCTAATCTAGACTGAATTGTCTTATAATTTTTTTCTGGTAGAATATGTGGTGTTACCAGTCCCAAGTTTGGATTTGAAAAGAGGAGGGTTGGGCAAAGGGCTAACAAACCTTTCCCATAAAAAACAGATGGTTACGAAAACATCGACCAAAGGAACTGTATTGAACTTTGGAAAGGGAGGGCCTACCATGGAGAGTATGACACTATGCAGTGAATGCCGGAAGGAAGCTACATCGCCGATGCCCTTCTTATCTACCAAGAAAATCGTAACATGGAACATGAGAACCATGTACGAAGCAAACAAAGTAGCCCAAATATCAAGGGAACGACCTGCCTACAACATCACAGTATTAGGACTATGCGAAACAAGGTGGACACAGTCAGGAAAAGTCAGACTAAACACAGGAGAAATGATACTTTACTCGGGGCATGAAGAAGAAGAAGCCCATCACACAGAAGGAGTGGCATTCATGTTGTCACAAGAGGCACAAAGCGCTCTCATCAGCTGGGAGACAGTGGGACCAAGGATCATCTATGCCACATATAAAACAGAAGAAAAGATCAAGCCAAACATCATACAGTGCTACGCACCAACAAATAACAAGGATGAAGAAACAGAGGATTTCTACAACAGACTGCAAGCATTGCTCGATAAACTGAAGGACAAGGACATGACGATACTCATGGCAGACTTCAATGCCAAGATAGAATCAACAAACAGTGGGTACGAAGAAGTCGTGGGCAGACATGGACTGGGAACAATGAATGAAATTGGAGAGATATTGGCAGACTTCTGCACATTTAACAACATGATCATTGGCGGTAGTGTATTCCCGCACAGCAGAATTCACAAAGGTACATGGATAGCACCAGACCACCGAACAGAAAACCAAATCGATCACATCTGTATAGAAAGAAAGTTCAGAAGATCACTGCAAGACGTGCGGGTACATAGAGGAGCAGACGCAGCCTCAGACCACCATCTAGTGCTGGCCAGACTGAAGACGAAGAAGAGACGTAAAGAGGAGCACCAGAACAAGATACAATGTGGACTTCCTAAAGGACAGAGTCACAACAGAGACATTCTGACTCACAATCAGCACCAAATATGAAGTCTTACAAGACCATCTTGAAGAAGGAAACATGGACATAGACACCCAGTGGGAAACGATCAAGGAAACATGGACCAGCACATGCAGCGAAGTCCTGGGAAAGAACAAATACCAACAGAAGGAGTTGATCTCTATGGACACTATCAACAAAGTTGAACCAGAGCAGCGAAAGCAGCAGCCCAGGAATAGCTTGCAGAAGCAAACAGAGCGGTCAAGAAAAACATAAAAACAGACAAGGAAACCTTCATCGATGGCCTTGCTAAGGAAGCACAGGATGCCCAAGGGAACATGAAACAATTTTATGACACATCAAGAAAGTTAGGATAATACAAGCACACAGACAGACCAATCAAAGACAAGAATGGCAACATACTTTACTAGTGATGAAGAACAGTTGAAGAGATGGAAGGAACATTTTTATGAACTGCTGAACCAACCACCACCACATAACCAACCACATATCCCACCAGCTGAAGAACTTCTCCAGGTAAACTGCAAAAAAACCAAGCAAGGCAGATATCGAGAAAGCCATTCATCACCTGAAGAGAGGGAAAGCTTCCAGCCCAGATGAAATTCCTGCCGAGGCAATCAAGGCAGACATGGAGACCTCCACAGATGCATGATGTGATTAGGAAGATATGGGATCAAGAAGAAATACCGACTGAATTGAAAGAAGGATACCTGGTGAAACTCCCAAAGAAATGAGAGCTGCAGGAACTACAGAGGGATAATGCTCCTGTCAGTGCCCGGAAAGATCCTGAATAGAGTCATCTTGGATAGACTGAAAACAGCAGTGGACGTCAGACTCGGAGATCACCAGGCAGGCTTCTGTAAAGATAGATCATGCACCGACCAAATAGCTACACTCTGAATCATAGTTGAACAATCAATGGAATGAGACTCATCCCTGTATATAAACTTTGTAGACTATGAGAAGACAAAAAGCAAGAGTGGCATTTCTCATTTTGAGAAACATTTGTAAGGCAAAACAAATCGAGCTTAACACCAAATTGAGGATACTCAACTCAACTGTCAAGTCAGTGTAACTCTATGGTTCGGAGACATGGCAAATTACACAGAAAACACTAAAAAGATTACAAAGATCAACAAATGCCTGCGCAGAATCATACACCTAAAGTGGTCAGACAAGGTACCCAACACTACACCATGGGAATGGACTGAACAACTACCAATAGAAAACAAAATAAATAAGAGAAAATGGAGGTGGTTATGACATACACTGAGGAAACCTGCAACAAACATCACATCCAGGGAAGAGAAGAAGAGAGACCGAGAAACATCTGCCAGAGCGACACAGAAAGTGAAAGAAAGCAGATGGGAAAAACCTGAAAAGAAATTGAGATAATTGCAGCAAACCAACAACAGTGGAGGACCATGGTCGATGGCCTATGCTCCCAGTGAGCAAATAGACCTAAGTAAAGTAAAAAAAAGTAATGTGTAGTGTTTGTTGATGTACATATTAAACGAGGCTGTGTTGCATTTGTTTGTATAGTTCTGTAAATTTACATTGTCAAGACAAATTTGGTGGAGCCTTTCCCTGTGAATTGGCAATTATGGGGGAAGACTAGTTCATCAGAAAGGATATGGAGATGCTTTAAATGCATAATAAAAAATGGAAGATTTGTTGCAAGGTTTATTTTACAACTGATGTATAAATTTGATCCAACTTAGGTGTGTAGAAATGTTAGTATATGTTATTCTTTTTTAGTTAGTTGTGGCGCTGTGCATATGCAACTTTTATAGATTTCAACTTCAAAGTTCTCGCAAATTAACTATCGGCACAGCCAAGTGAAGAGAGTTGTCGTATAAATGCTATCAGTGCACAGAACTTGACTGAGAGGGGTTGTGTGTTTGTAGAACACGATCCTCGACCTGTTTGAGGAGCCTTCGGGACTTGATACTCTGGCAAAGGAGAAGCAGGTCGCCAAGTCGGAGGTGCCCCTCGAGGCTCAGGCTGCAATGGAGCCACCGAGGAGGAAGAGGGTTTGTCGGGAGAGCATCGCACCGGCAGCGACCCCCACCAGTGGCACCAGCGGTGGCGGCGACGCTGGGGCTGCGGCCAATTTGACCGAGGAACAGTTTGAACAGGCGAGATTCTTTTCCTCTGATCCCTTGAGAGGTGGTGATACTTCTTCACCATCCTGATTTTCTGCAATTTTCTCCCATTCTTCACTTCAGTTACTGCATTTTCGATATATCTCTTAACATTGTTTCCAGCTTATTCTAATCCACTTTCACCGCCTTCTTCTGTTTTCCGTGCTCTCTTGGTCAGTTTTTTCCTTACTCTTTCTCTACGTGTCCTGCCTGTCCCATGCAAGGTTGTTAACCCTGCAGGTGACCAATAGTAAACTTCCACGGTGTACACAATTTGGAGTTATTTGTAGGGGTGCTTTTAAAAAATCACAACCTTGCTAATATGTATCGCAAAAATATGATTGAGCTATCATTTTTTTGGCAAAAAGACCCTTTATTATTATGCAGTGATGATATTTGCATAACATCAAATAATCATAAAGATATAACTGTTTAAAGTTTATATAAAATGAATGCAAAAAAATATTTTGTTCTCCCTACTACTAGCTAATTTCCGAGTGGTTGTATGTGTCAATGTCCCATTAGAGAAATGTAGCCATGCATATAAGCTAATGAGAAAAAAAAAATTGTTTAGGTAGACCCATGTAAAATTTAGGCTATTCTTCATAAACGTCAGAACGAGGGTAAAGTAGAAACCCAAGTTTGCCCAGTGACAAAATAATTATTGTGTGGTTGTATGTTCATGCATGCAGAGTGATAAATGTAGCTGTATATTTCAGCTGCGTGATAATGAAAACTAGACTCAAATATATTCAGAACTTTTCATTTTATTGTATTATTCGTAGAACGTTCAAATACAATCAATACGGCAATAGGCCTCGTAGGCCTACCGTTGCGCGCCGTGGCGCACCTGTCCGATAACATGACATCTATTATCAATTTCCTTACACATCAATAAAGTAAGTAATACCTACAGTTCCTAATTACACACATATATATTTCATCAGGTTATAGGACATGTTGTATTTGAATTCTGAATGCATCGTATTCTTTGCTGGCGGACCGAGTAGGCCGGTCGAATCGGCCCAAGTCCGGGTGCAAGACAGCGATGTCCGGCTCGCCAGCAACTTGCAGAATATCCACTTCAAAACAGCCCCCAAAGTCTGTGTAACTGTCTGAACTAGTATAATAACTTGATCCACAAATACTGTCGTATTTTGTTGATATATTGCCGCAGACATTTGAAATAATTCAACTTATATAATCGAAGCGAGACAAAAAACACGGCGGACTTTCGTCGTGATGGAATAAAACCAGCGTCAACAAGAAGACGTTTTAGAGCCATGCGCTGATTGGTTGACCGTTGACGTAAATTTATTTGGATAGACCAATCGTTGGGCTTTCCATCGGTACCTCCATTTCCCTGTTTAGACCATATGAATGGGAATGTAAAATCCTGACGCAGAGCGTAGTAAAATCGGCCATATTTGGGCATCTACTACTACGACATTTTAAAGCTTGGTTGTGATTTGCTATTACTGAATCATGACGCGATACAACTCCTTGATAAAAATGCCACAGGAAGAAGAAGAATTCAGCTATGATACCTCGCGTTCCCCTGTCAGTTGCTAGTGACGGAAATGAAATTTTTTTGAAAAGAGATACTGAATTGGGCCGAAAATCGTCCGGGAGCAGTTTTGCACTGATCGCACGGGCCGAATTCGGCCCAGTGGTCACCTGTAGGGTTAACTGTATTTTAAGTGTATATAGGTTTTAGTTACAGACTTGAAGAATCTCAAATTGTTGTAATCGAAAATAATTTATACGCGTACATTTGGTATGTATGGATAGCTGACAGATTTTGTTTTATTACAGCTACTCACAATCTAGCTTACAAAACATGTGACGCAGATGACGCCCACATTTTGGTGATTTTACTATATCCTGCGTACTGAATTTATGCATTCATTCATAAAGTCTAGACCCCCCACACGTGATACTACTGATGGAAAGCTCCGTCATTGGCTGATCTACCAAAAATGACATCAGTGGCCGACTCATTTCAGCAAATCAGAACCATGGTTTTAAATGTAGCGTCGTCAGACCTCCAAAGCAAGTCTAAAACAAAATGACAGAGCAGTATTTGGCAACTTATCCACTTCAAAAGTTTACTTCAGATTATCTCATGTTTCTGCGTCAGTATTTTCATAAAATGCCCGACAGTATTAATAAATAAGGTTATTATACTATTTAGAACGACTTTGGCGTGTTTTGATGGGAACATTCAACAAATTAGCAGCGCGATGTTTCTCATGGCGAGTGCGTGGGTTGCAATGGTAGTGATCAGACTGCTTGAATCGGCCTATTTTTCTGTCAGAAAAATCATAAAAGTTCTCAATGGATTTGTTTCATTTTTGTGATATTTGACAGCTAATATACATGGCTACATTTGTCTCACTGGATGTAGGGCGTACAGCCACTCAGTAATTATCTGGCAGCACGATGAAATGTTTTTTGTCTTTTTTTTTGATGAAGTTCAGATAGCAATATCTCCATGATTTCAGTATGTAATCTAGTTATTATAATTATATTATGATAAAGCATTCTTTGGCAATAAAATGATACATCATTCATATTATTATGACAAATATTAGCAAAGTTATGATTTTTATAGGAACAGTAGGCTACAGAGGATTTTCAGTGGTCATTTCTAGAGTTAAATATCCTTTGGAAGACTGATAATTTTACTTGATGCTATGAAGCACTAGTGAGTTTGCTAAAGGTGCGTATGTCTGTGATAGGCACTGTGTGCAGCGGAGGATGAAACTGACATCCAAGCCACAAAGGTTCTGCGTGCCGAACAGAAGGCAGAACTTGCCGAATTTGACGAGGACATACCATGGGATGAGAAAGAGGCTGAGCAGCACCGCGACGGCCCTGTGTCAAGAGTTGAACAGGAGCTCGAAATGCTGGATAAAGAGGTTAGTTGTCCAAACAATTGATGAATGGGTCACTTGATTTTCGTAAGTTGTGAAGATTATTTTCATTATGTAGAGGTATTGGATTTTTTGTTGAACAATATAATGTACAATTTAATTTCTTATTTATTACTTTTTAATAAAAATAGGCCTTTGAATTACCATTACCCTTTTACCTGTATATTCCGTATAAGTAAAAAATACCAACCAATACTCCCAGTGTAATTTGCATTATTCATATATGCTTTATGAAGATAATCTGATCAGCTAATATAGCTGTATAAATGCATGTATATAGGCATGTTATTGAACAAGTGACTGACTGATGCAGTGACATATAGATTTTAATTAAAATTAGATGCTGTTTTGCTGTTACTTTTGTATATGTAGTTCTGGAATGTGTATGTTAGCCGAGTCGTTCATTGTTGTGTTGTTTGCATGCAGTTGACGCCAGTGGAGAGGTACGCTGTCACTTTTATGGAGAACGAACTAGCACCACACGCCACTGAAGAGTTACAGAAGGCAGAGGTATGTATGTGTAGCATTTTATCCATAGTTCCCTGCAGCAAGTCATGCGTTATGTAGCTACAGTGCCTGTGCTGATCATCTTGTAGTACTAAACATGATACTTTCAGGAAAAAAAATTCCCGGCTCCAGAATGATGTATGACCTTATGAAATGGAAGGTCACAGTGGCCTCATGAATATCATTTCTGCTAGATAGTATCTGACTGGAGTCGGGTAACTTGCAAAGTTATTTTATGACTGAAAAAGATAACAGGCAGACATTAATCACTAAGTCCAACACACCTTTTTATTTGCTCTAGCAGTGAACAATCCTTTCTCACTGTAGAAATGCAACTTTGCAGATGCACATACTTTGTATTATTCTTTTTGATTTGTTATATTTAGTAGATACATTACAGTGTTCGTTACTGGGTAAACAGGAAGCCAACAAATATTAATTGAACATTTGAAGTGACTAAGCCATTTTTCATCAGGAGAATTGGAGGTCTGCTCAGTTTTCAGTGCACATGATTAGGGGATGGATTATATTTCAATGTAGGGTGTATACCATGATTTCTGTGGTCTACCTCTAGTAAATAATTCACAGTCTTGATGTAAGAATCGATATTACATGCGTGATGTAATGTCCAGTCTTTGCAGTTGTAACCACATTCACCTACATACATTTACATTACTAGGGCAGTGTACACATGAAATAAAACTTTTCCTTTCTTTTTGTTACAAAGTAAAACATTGGGGCCAGATTTTCAACAAACAATGACCATTGCAGCCTTGTGCTGTGTTTAACCCTGTACAAGATGTGTTTGCTGGAGGTGTATAAACCCAGTACCGTATGTTTTTGCTGGTGTGTTAACCCTGTACCGTGTGTGTTTGCAGGAGGAGGTGTCTCTGGCAAAGGAGGAGTGGGAGTTGAGTCGACTCAAGGTACTCAAGGAGGAGGAGGAGCGGCGAGCAGAGATTGAGGAGGACGAGATGCTCTTCACGTACTCACGTGACGACGCCTACAGTCAGGTGAAAAAACCTGGCCGAGATAAGAAGTGTGGGCGCCCACGCAAGGCATGGTCCCCAGTCCCCCCAGTAGACACCCCCTCCAACCCCTCTCTCGCTAGTCCAGACACTCTCTCAGACGACGCTCCTAGACACAGCCCGACTAATTCAAAGTCCTGTTCAACAGGTGACACCATTGAGGTTGCAACGCAAAAGCGGATTTCTAAGTCGGATAGCCATGTGTTGCAAAAAAGGTAACAAAGACTAGGGTGTCGTCCCGTGGCAGGGGCAGGCCTCCTGCAGCGTCAAAGGTCGTTGCCAGTCAACCTCCACCCACCACACAGTGCATCTTCGTCACTTACACTGGTGTCCGCGGCCCCGTCCAGGTGGCAGTACCACAGGGGTTACCCAGCATGCAACGGCCGATACTTGCCAGCCCTGCCAGGGTGCGGCTGCAAACGCATATGGCCACGCCTCGTCATGTGACATCGATTGCTGCACGGTCTGTCCGCTTGGTGGCGCCAGCATCTGTTGTCCAGTCACCCCGCCATTTTGTCGCTTCGGTCAGCAATCCCCTCCGCCATGTTGTCATATCTTCTGTCGGCACGCCTATCCGTCAGGGGGCGACAGCGCCTGTCGGTACGCCTATCCGCCAGGTGATTGCGTCTGTTGGAACGCCACTCCGCGAGGGGTCGACAGGGTCAAGCTACCCAGGGACACGCCCATACCTTTCTTCCACGCCAATCACAAGGACGGAGGACTGGCCATTCTATTGTGAATAGATGGATGGTAGACGGAACGGCCTTTTTGACCGGGCGAAGCTTTGTAAACTGCGTCCGGTTGAAGGGTAACCTAATTCGCACCGCCTTGCGCGCCTCGCGCGGTAGACCCGAGTCGAACACCAAGTGCGACTCATGTAATGCAACCGAGTCCCTGGGTCACATCTTACAAGTGTGTCCAAGGACTCATGAATCAAGAGTGTCTCGGCACGACGGTGTCAACAGATACCTCAACTCAGTGCTGGTGAAGCAGGGGTACTCCACCCGGATGGAGCCCCCAATTCCTACCCCCGAGGGGGTCAGGAAACCCGACCTGGTGGCCTGGCGCGATGGGGAATGCTACGTCATCGACACATCCATCGTGGCAGACAACAGCAACCTGGACGAAGCCCACCAGCGAAAAGTGGAATATTACGAGAAACCGGCCATCAGAGCATGGTGCGCGGCGACAGCCAAAACGAGAGAGGCCAACGTCCACTTCTCGGCGTGTATCTTCAACTGGCGCGGGACGCCATCCACAAGATCGGTGCGCAAACTGTGTGCCCTAGGGGTAAAGCGAAATGACATCACGACTATGTCCGTGAGAACAATAGAAGGCGGCGCTCGCTCGGTCGCGAGATTTCGTGCATCGACCGCTCGAGAATGACTCGGAAATGACGATGAGCTCCCGACAGCGAGTCGGGAGTCCGATGAGGGCGGCAGTGTAGTGCCACAGCCCGATCTCGGGGCTAAACTGAGAGAATCACAGAACACTGTTTGGGAACTATAGTGAGAATTTGTTCGATTTGTCGCTGTATAGTACCGAATAAAAATGTTTTCCCCGACAGATGGCAACTGCCACCGTTGGCACACCTGCCCGCCAGGTGGCAGTAATAGTTCGGCCGTGGTCGAATCCGAATTTGGTGATTCGGACTCGTCGCGCATCTGGCCAACTTGGCCCTAAGAATGTGATACATGTCCGCCAGCCGCTGCCGAAGGTGAGCGTGATGTCACAGTTCGCCACCACCGGTACACGCACGGTGCTGCTCTCTCTGCCCAGCTCAAACGTCCCCGTTGTAAACAACCTGGCCACGGCCCGTTTGGTAACTAGTAATGGTCCCACTACGGTGCAGAACCGCGTACTCGGGCCTAACATCATATACCGTCACCATGTGTCAAACAACACAGTTCCCGTCCTCGAAAAGATGGCGCTGCAGTTGCACCAGGGCGGCGCCACCAGCACCGCCGGCACGACGAGTCTGTTGCAGGCGGCGCCGGTTGGGTTCAATCTGTTCAGTCGCATTAGTGCAGCCGCGGCAGCGCAGCAGCCAATACTCCTCCAGCCACAGTTAATAACGGTGCCTGCAGAGCCACAGACGCGGGCACCAGTGGCGCATGCAGACACAAACGGGACCATAGGCAAGGACACTGGATGATGAATGATGCCCCCCTCCACCTATGTAATTGTAATCGCTGTTATCAGAGTTTGGTTGATTTAAGTTATTTATTCGTTAAAAAGTAATGTTAACCTCTGGTATAACAGTGGGCGGTGTCATTCAATTCTGTGAAATAAATAAGCCTATGCAAACATGAGGGAAATAAAAAATAAAACTGGTTTAGTTCAGCCAAAAATGTATACCTGCATAGAGCACATCTTATTTAATTCAAATGTACTGCTGATATCAAACATTTAAAAGTAAATGACTGTAATATCAGTGTTGTACTTGTGCATACCTCTATTTAAATTGATAATCTTGCTGAGAAGGATCATGATTTCAGCTACGCTCATTTTGATATTTCGGTTTTTGACTTGCACAATTCTCTCACGATTTGTACTACGGCCTCATTCCCCACATGTGTAATCTCTTAGTTTGAAGGCTTACAGGCCAACCAACAGACTCGGCCCTGTTCAATGGTTAGTCGAATGTCTTGCTTTGGTGCCCATAAGTGTAGTTTTGATTGTGTAATACTTGGCTTGATACTTGCTTTGTAATGCAAGTAAAGCATTCCTGCCAACACCATAGAGTGGGACAAACCCTTCCTTCATCCCTAGACAGTTGCACGTGAAAAATGTGAAACTATTGACAAAAATGGTGTACAATAGCCATTGACAGTCAATTTTGGGGTATTTTTATATTCTGCCAAACATTTTGTTAATTATTACTACAAAAAGAACAACATGTAACTTCTGTAGATGTAAAATAAGGATTCCAGTTATTGGGGGGAGAAACATAATGGCTACCTTGGAATATTGTCCGAGTATTACTGGTGGTGTTGGGGTAATCTATTCATCTACATGTGCTCTGTTTGCAAGAAAAGTTGGGCATAATAGAAGATGTAAAGACAGAGATGCTAGTGTATGCAGGATGCTTATCTTACACTGAATTGGATGACTTGTTTTTGTACAGTTGAATATGTGAATGCATTGATGTATGATGTTGGAAGTGACAACTAGGTGACAATGTGTTGCCAACGTTTGTGTCAAACTGTGATTGTTTGTAATAAAATTGTTGAACACCGTAGCGACTGTGTGCTGTTCTCATTGCTTGGAATGCTGCTCAAGTAGTGCCTGTGGTTGGTTGACATCAGCTCCCATCCATGTGATGAGAATGTTGATCCGGTGCATATTTGGCTCTTTGCGATCCCATGCTTTGAATTTCGAAAAACTTCAAAAAGTTTCTTGGTTCATTTCAACCTGGAGGACGATTATGAAATCAAAATTTGTAAAGGCGGTCTCGGGGCAGGCCTGTTAGTGCAGCTCCAGGGAATGAGTTACGTGCACAGATCGGCATTGTCTAACACAGGTAGTCATGGTAAACAAAATCTTGCCTTTATTTCCTCTATACCAAGCACTCCAGTATTGTGCTGATTGGAAAATTGTGTTTAAAAATTTACCTGCATTTTACTTAAGTTTTCATGTTGCATATGTTGTCAAGTTTTTGTTAATAAAACAATTATATTTATTCCGTGTATGATACCAAAAAATGCTTCTGGATCTATTGCTGTATATTCAGTTCATTCATTCAAACATTGTAATTATTTTAATTGTGTGAGGAAAAAGGCAGATTTTACCATGACTGCATCATGTGTTAGTTAATCAACCCACGAGGTTTGCCAACAAGTATGGAAGGTTGGCGATGAATCACACATTTTAGTACCAAGTGCCACTAGTGAATGGGCTTCATGCAGTGTTTGCCTAACGGTTTATGTATTCTATGTACCAGTCAGCCATAACAAATACGTAATGTGTAATATCATAGAGACACGAGATGTTGCAAGACGGACGATCTATGTGTTCCACGTGGTATCACACGAATCGGATATGTAACTTAAAACCCCTCTCTCTGGCAGGAATAACCACATTAAGATGTCCCATGTGTTGTCTTCAAATCTTCAATATATCTACTTTATCATATTAAAAAATGAAAACGATATACGAAAGTCGCCAAATCGACAATGTGTCCAGGTTCCGTGAAAATCGACCATATGATATAGGCTTACGTTCATGTAGGCTATACTGTTGGTTCCGTTTAACATATTGAGCCTTGTACACCACCAAGTAGGCATACATCCGTTGTACGGCTCGTGGTCATATGTGTTGACCACGAATGGCTGTAATCACCAGCAACTGTGTATTGAAGATGGTCCGAGTAATTGTGATAAAGGTCGACTTCGTCACCTTGAAACAACCACAACCAACACGTTACAACATCCATTGGTGCTCACGTGTAGAAGGTCAGCTGGGCGCAAGATTCTGGCGACACTGCATGGGTGTACCAATGAGGCCGTGTACATCGTGACTACTACTAATAATACTACTACTACTACTACTACTACTATTACTACTACTACTACTACGCACACGCGCGCACACACACATACATCACACACACCCACACCACATACACACGCACGCACACACACACACACCACCACACACGTACACACACACACTCACATACACACACGCACACACCACACGCACACACATACACACGCCCGCGCGAGCGCGCACACACACATAAACACACACACACACATAAACACACGCGCGCACACACATACACGCATATATACACACACACCACCATGGTTTGATATAGGTGGGTGGGAGAATGGTTGGGTGTGTGAGTGAGTGAATGAGTGAGTGTGAGAGTGGGCGAGTGTGTGAGAGGGTGGGTGGGTGGGTGAGTGAGTGAGTGAGTGAGTGAGACTACCCAGGTAGTGGGTCGTGCCGAGATTAAGCCTGTATGAAACACGAATGATGCAGCTAGGTAAATTGTGATTGTCTGGATTTGGCTATTGTGCTCATCGCTATTACTGTAGCTATGAATTAACCATTGGTAATGAGTGCACTGTTGCAGAATGCCAGTCGAGACACAGACAAATACCATTAACACATCACTCATAAGCATCGTAATCTGGCTCTGTGGAAATCGTCACGCTGTTGTGTGAAGTCTTCAAGAATTGTGCCAAAATGCAACACCCGATTTGAGCTTTGAAGAAGTCACGGCGGATGCATCTTTGTCGCTAATGTTGATGTAGATTCAAAATGGCGGCCGCGTGTAGGTAAACTTGGTCCAGCCCTAATTCCACCGACACAATCGTAGCCACAGATTGGCATCGCAAATCGGTGTCGCGATGTTTTTCACACGACCGATTCTTGTATCGCAATACAGCGCCACTTCAGGTATTTGCGACCAAATGGACAAATCAATACTCTTGCAAATTAATCTATATAATTGTCTAGACGCACTGTTTATCTGTCGTTCAAGCCGAACTCGATTTCTAGTTCCAGTGAAATACATAACTTGCTGAACGCTTTATTACTGCGAACATTAAATCTATATATCTTTTGCTCCTGAGGTTTCATAGATTTGTAAATAATGTTTGTTTTATATTATATTGTGTGGAAAGTTGTTGTCTTAAATTTACCATAAGAGAGTTGTTACCCCCACTGTAGTGACACAACTGTTTAATATATAATTATGCTTGATTATAATGGAAACGAGAACGCAAGAAAGCCAAGAACGGGAGTTTGAGAAAGTCAAACAGCGAGAGGACAACGCCGGACAGACATAGACGTGTGAGAGAGACGCGAGCGTATTGATACCGTCGTGTGAATCACAGCTGGCGGAACACGCCGTTCCGCGCGGCGTGTCTAATCCGCGAACGAGATCGTATAATGCCGGCGTTTATTAGCGTCATTTTGGTCCCACTGGACGCGCGCAAGCGCAGTTACGACTCTCAAAGAGCCCCTGTTATCACCCAGCCACAGAACGCTCCTATGGCACCGGTCGTTTTCTTAAACTGGAATTAATGAGCCGCGTAATTTGGCGCCGCATATTGAGACGGACTCTTCACGTCTTTGTGTTAGGCCCACTGCGAAGATCAATGCGCCGTTCCTCGACCGATATGGAACGCGAGGATAAACTCTCACCACTTCGTCCCAATTAAAGACGTATAAGGTGCGGACGAATTTGCGGCTATTGCCTACCGTTGATCCTATGTTTATGATGTGTTAAAAATCGGCCTGCATTGACCCGACTTCCACAAATCTTACGATTCGTGAAACCGATCAGATGAAAACCACGCGAGTAATATTTTCTCCAATTAAGAAAGCACTTGGGTGTTATAAATCTATCGCATATGCTCTAGCTGCACGCCCGAGGTCGAACGCAGAATTTTACCTGCGAATTTCGACTACCAGAATTAGGAAAAGATATCAAAAGTGTGTCAGTCGTTCCGAGTTCCCAAATAATTGTGTATTTCAGACTTTCCGAAATACGTCTTCCGTTTCATTGAACGCGATTGCATGGCACGACGTTCCCACATGCTTACACGTGCACGCATAGTCACAAGCACATGCAGCATGCACCAGCAGATGCACACGGAAACATGCAAGCATACACGCACCCATGCACACACGTGCGCGCAAACACACACATACACACACAAGCAAGCATGTCTACTTAAATGCCTAACACATCGTTATACGCCGCAGCAGATATGTAACTGCTTGGAAACCGTAAGCGCTCATTTTGTGGTTAAAAACGATATAGTTATTCGCGCCAGCAGGTTGAAAATCATTTAATACTTGCGCTTGGTAACATCTTCCAATTGGCATGCTGCGGAATAAGGTTATCTGTAATGCAATTTACTGGATAACTCAGATTCTTCGCCGTTTGCGGACGTGTTATCATTATCAACTGAACCGTTTCGTTAAACCGTGCAATAGATACGTTCTAAGTATTATGAAGAACTTGTTTCTTGGTGATTCTGCGTGTGTGGGCTTTATATGTGTGCGTGCGTGTCTATGCATTCGTGTGTGAACTATTGTTTATACGAGTAGACCCTGTGTGTGCATGCGTTCGTGCGTGCGTGTATGCCTATGTGTGTGCGTGTGTGTTTAAAATTGTGTATTTGTAATACAATTTCTTTGTGCTCTTTGTTTGTGTTCATTTCCGCTTGTGCAAATAATATATGTATTTTCAAAATGTAAGTTAAGCTATATTATAACTGCGCAGTATTTATTAAGCCTTAACCATTGGTACGGTTACTTTAAAGCGTTGCAAGTTCATTTCCTCCCATGCGCCGAGGTTCATTATGTCTACATCCATCCGTTTCCTTGGAACATTGGCCTCTCATCAACCAAATGGCGATACAGTTGACAAATATTTATAGTTATAAATTTGTTCAGTGGATAAACCGAGAACTTGGTCAATCATTCCCCAGGTGGCGCCACAAGTTCTAAATACAGTTTTGGTGCTTACTGCTGCCTTTGGTCATCGCTTCATGGGTAAGCTAGTATAATTCACGAATTACTTGGGCGGCATATATCTGCAGATAAAAATTGTCCTCATACAGTAAAACAACTTCGTCCTATTAGCAAGAATTAAACTTACATTGGAGCTATAGTTGAAACTGGCGACGTCTACAGCGGATCTTGATCACGCACTGATGTCATGAAGCGGTTCAGATTTTGGCGGATTATTCCGCCAAAACGTCACGAGTTTCAACTATTGCTCCAATGCAAGTTTAATTCTTGCTATTAAAAATTAATCTTCGAGCCATGAGCATTATCTTACAGAAATGTTGTCCAATGTTTTGTTGCAAAAACAACTGGGCCATAATGTCAACGGACGTATCGCTTTTGTGATGCAAAAAGGTATCGGTGACGTCAACGACTGTAGATAATCCTCTCTGCATGTGTTCGGGTACGCCGAATAACGCCGAACAGTTGACCAGCTAGTTATCATTCTACCAACGCTTTCGGGCGTCCCATCGAAGCTTATCCGTAAGAGGACGTCTTGTTAACATGCCGCCCGGATGCACGTTAAGGCCCGGTGTTTCTTGTCGCCAATAACCCATAAATCACGGACATGCTCGGGGTTCGACAAAAGCGTCGCTTCGGTCACAACGCCTAATCCCGTTTGAGACCCTTCGCGCGCTAATGACGCGAGCAGACGACATCAGCGCTCGTTCCTTAATTAACGTCGTGCGTCGCCACGAAGCCGGGTTAAGCTTTATGGGCGAATATCATGTGGGACTCTATCAAAGAGAGCTTAACACCTCACGCTGCTATGCCGTAATGCGTCACCTCGGCTTGACACCGGATTGCTTTTAAAGGGAGCGGGTATCATTCTCGCGTTTATCAATTATTCACGAATTAGATTTTCGTCGCGTTACCCCGTCTATAGGCCGGTCTGGGCGACACCTGTCTCGCGCAGGATAAGTGACGTTATGACGGAAAGGGGCTTACTGGGCACGCGTGCGCCATTAGGGCGGTGGCCATAAGCCTCTTCGTCGTCTTTGGTCACCAGCGGCGGCGTCTTGGTCGTTTCGCAGACAGCAGTATCACCGAAGTGCACCAAAGATGTCTAGGTCAACAAGGCCGGTTCTAACCGGAAATGTCACTCACGAGGTGGCGTTTAAATTTCAGGATTTACCAAATGTGCCCCGGGGACCGCTTCACTGAGACAATGGTTTCATAGAGAATAGCCATCATTAAATATAATATGTTTTTAAATTGACGGAACTTTAAAAGTCGACGTATTCTACGTTTGAAACCTAGGTTACTCACATGTTTCCTTGGAGGGTACGGATTACCCAAAGGGTAGTCTAGGGGAGGAACCAAAACCTTCAGATGAGGTTCGCAAGAAACCCCACTGGCGGCCAACCAAATTCTTATTGGGCTGAGCCGGAGCTTCAGCACGACTCGTCTGTCGGATCTTGACATCGGAAGACGGGGGTGAGTGGAGTGCTATTGAAGATTTTTCGCCGGAGCTTCACCACCACTCCGCTGTCGCTACTCCGCCGTTGCCACTCAGCTATTGCCACTTCGCTGTCGCCACTCCGCCGTCGCCACTCCGCCGATGCCACACCGCCGTCGTGTTGTCGGATCGGATGACAGAAGGGGAGGTGCTGTTGAACATTTTTCGCGGCGACGTTAAGGGTTCATTCGAAAGTTCTTAGGGACATCCCACTCTAGAACAGGCATAGCGCGGCAAAATCCCAAAGGTCAGGGAAACGTGTAGTTTAAACTACAAAACGAATGCATTCAAATGCAATTGTGCAGGCCTTAATAAAACACTAGTAATCACATAGCATAATATTACCTATTAAAGGTTTAAACGATATACCGTATACACAAAAAAGGTCATACTGATTCTGGATTTTTGTTATTGTTATTATTCTATAGGGTAAAGGGGCCCCCGATACATACCATAACGGCAACAACCAAAACGACGACAGATCCAAAACGGCGACAAATTAAATAATAATAATAATCGTGGATATCTAACGGCTATGATGCGTTTTGTTGCCGTTTTCATCACTATGTTGCTATTTTGGTTGTCGCCGTTCTGCTTTTCTTGGAATTATCCGAGCTCTATAATTCAAGGTTTGCGTGACTGCACGACGATTTTCTTAAATATTGAATTCTACAGTTGTTTCCGCTTCATTAAAACATATTTCAGTATGTTATCATAGATAGCGTTTATATATATATCTATCAATAAAGACGATTGGATTGCATCCTTTTAATTTAATTGAAAGCAGTCGGATCGGTAAGTAATTTGGGGCTTTATATGTAAACATGGACCTTTCTGACGACTACAGAAATGTAGTTGGATAGCGTTAGGGATTACTCCGTAAGAATAAAAATGATGAAATAATTGGAAACGTACTAAAAGGACGCCTACAGTCTACACATTTTCGCCGTTATCGTACAACAAACATAGGCATTTTCCATACGTTGCAATCATGACAGCCATCAATCATACGCATCATGAAGCCACTCTTATTTGGTCTTAGGACAGAGACAATCGCAGCTGTCGCAAAAATTAATATTACGATGGTTGCTACGGTGCTAATGACGATGACACCGGTGGTTGTTGAGGAAACATGTCTGGATCGTGTAACTATACAGACAGCAAAGGAAGACCGGGAACACTGGACATTAATTCAGTGTTTTGCCCAGGTTTTCAAAAGGGCAGGTGTCATTTTAGTAAACGGCACGTAGAGCGCAGTAAGCAATGGTTAAAAAGGCACTTGTGACACGCGACTAAATATTAAATAGTTAACAAAACATAGTAGCAATGTACAGCTTGTAGTTTAATATCATACTACTTACATATAGTATATTATCTACACAGTGTATACGTATATTTATGCATTATAATATTGGCTTGGCAAGCATTCGTAGAATAAAACACAATATTGAGCTTTACATAACTTTTTAATTTGTGTCAATCTGCATAATATTCAATATGCATAGATATTATTATACAGGTAATATGTGTGCCAAATTTCGTTGGGATAGGTTTAACCTAAATTTATATATACTGTTATGTTCGATTTTGAAAATACTGATTCTTAAAAATGTACAAGCAACATAATAATTTTGAAAAATGACATTTAAATAAATATAAATGTAGACAAATGGATGAGTATATATAGATAATACAACATATTTAATTTTATTAAATTTGCATGTCTTAATTTTATTAAAATTTTAGCAAAACACGATATCCAGCATGACATAACATTTATGTATAAATTCACATCATATTTAATATTCTCGAGACTCATATATGCAATAGGTATGCAATATATTGTTGGGCGAGACTGAACAGAAATTGAGATATATTGCACTGCAAATATTAAAACGTGGGATGTCAAACATTAAAATAATTATAGACACGCATAGCTAATTTGTAAAATTCCATTTTATTTACAGAAAAACTACCCATACACAATCTCATCTTTAACAATCAGTCAATAAACAGAACAAAAGTAAGTTTTACTAGACTGAAGCCACAGTTTAATGGTACCCATCCGAATAATAAGACACTAGCCACCAGCAACCTTAGCACCCTTGGCTAGTCCACTACACAAGCACGTGACGTCGTGACCTAGAAACGGCACACCTTGCAACGAGCATGAGCGACGTCATGTGCCGGCGGGTCGTTGCATATTGAGGGGGAGAAGGTCCTTTTAACGCGCCCAATACGCAATTATTCACTACTCAAGTTGAGCTATGTTATACTAAACGTCGTTACTTATCATTATATATCGGTACATTAACAAATAAAGAGTGAATGAATAAAACATGTTTTGCAAGTATGACGTAATTAAGAATTTAACAATTAATCTAACGGTAGAAGTCTCCCGGCGATCAGACTTAATTTTTTGAAGATACGAACAAAATAAGGAATGCTTGGCGATATGTATAGTCGAGGCGCTCCGCGAAAGTTCGTCGCTCTGGTTTATCCACTTTCGAAGATCGGCGTCTCAAAACTAAACATTTTAATATTGTTGGCTCACACGATTAAGAATGTAATGGCGACTGGGACAGGCGTGGAGACAGGGGCTCTGCACATATCTTGGGCCGACCACAAGACCAATGACTTTGTCCGAACACGGATCAATGCCCTGGCAGGCCCACAGAAGCCACTCATCGCAACAGTGAAGAGGAGAAAGTTGGCATGGTACGGCCATGTCACACGCCACGACTCCCTTGCCAAGACAATCATGCAGGGCAGTCTGGGGGGGGGGGGGGGCAGCAGACGGAGAGGCAGGCAAAGGAAGACCTGGCTGGACAACAGGAGTGGACCGACCTTGATGTCCAAACGCTACCGAGACTTGCATTAGACCGCCCCGGCTGGAGAGCATTCGCTGCGACTGCGTCCCTCGTGTCTCCCCTACGACCTGAGAGGTCTCGGGATGAACTGACACAACATTCTTACTGCGGATACTAGGCCTACTGTTATTAATTATTTCGAGAAACCTGATCTTTTTCGTCAAGACAGCGGAAAGCAAACCCTTGACATCGTTGTGGCATCGAAAGTCGCCGGTGATGGCACCTCGCTAGATAGTGGGGACTTTGCTTGAATAACCGCAGCAGGAGAAGTGCAGAGATAACGGTGGCGCGCTATCGGGCCCGGATTATACCCGTGGGACCACCTCGCCAATCCGTCCAATCTTTTCTCGAAGCCACACAAATAGCTCGTATCTGGCCGCAATGACGCCCGTAGCAGGCTCGAAGTAGCGCCTGATAATCGGTAATACGCACAACAGTTTCAATACACTTACGACTAGTTAATTTCGCTGTATATGGATCGTTTTGATAAAACGCAGAGGAACATCTTAATGACACAATTAATGTACTAGTACATGAAAGTATAATTGTGCATGATGAAAAGAATTGCGTAAATAGAGATTTGGGGGAAAGTGAGGGCATGGTTGGTGTAAAGATATGGCTTTCAAAATTGAGACTTGAGAATATCTTTCGTGACTCGGAGATGAAATAACATTAATGTCGATCGCGTCTCAATTCGGGACGTAAAAGAACGACCAAGGAACGCATACACCCTGGTAGTAACCACCCTCTACCGCAACTGAACATCGAGGACCAGTATCGAGGCGAGAACAACTCCCGACTACAGGAAGACAGAGGAGAGCAACAACATAAAAGAATAAATATAATTATTATTAAATGTTTATTAATACAAATATATTCGCATGTTTATTATAGTTGCATTATGTGGTCATCCATCTTTTAAATAAAAATTTCCAGTGAATCAACATGCCCCAGACGATATATAAATTCCCCATACACATTTTGTCACGTGATATGCATGTTTAAGTTAACACGGCGCAAAAGACGAAATATTATATCTGTGTGCCATACATTTATGATTATTCCGCACCTATTATGGTCGGACCTTGGGGTCGGTAACTTTACAAAAGTATAATTTATCGAATAACTCAATAACATATCAAATTTCTAGGTGAAATTATGGTAGCAAGTATTGTTATATTATGTGCACTTTCGCGTGGCAGACGTGATGTAGTTCGTGTCTGTATCGCCTGTGCCATTCCACACGATATGTACCATCATAATTCTGCTGTATAAGTAGAGTTAATAGATATATAAATAAATATATGATTAAAATGTCCATATAATAAAAATGTTAAGTCAATAGAAATTGCATTAAAATGGAATAAGTATGTAAATGAATAATTTTAAAGGTCAATTCCACGGATTTATACGATGCTTTCTTATTTTGAAATATCCCGCCCCAACTCTTGCCACTGTTGACGGTCGAGTTCGCGCAGAGCGTCGGCACGGCAACGTAGCGTACGACCTATTCGTCGCAGGTCCGCGCTGTCAAAGTCAAACTCGTCCTCTTCTTCCTCTTCCTCCTCATCCACCTTCTTCTTTGAGGGTTTCGTCGAGGTGATCTTGATTGCAAGACTGGGTCATGCTGAGAAGCGCAGCGGGGTCTGCGATGGGGATGTTCTCCTCCTCGGCGAATCGCTCCATTAACAGCCTCTCCATTGGGTAGGGCTTTCAAACAGACTCCCAGATCGAATGTATTCATGACCCACTTCTGACCCACCTCAGTCGTGGCTACCTCCGAGCGCTTCAGTAGCTCGCGAACAACTGTGTTTTCAGTGATCGGCTGATGGATGGAATTTATATGTTAACATGTTACAGTGATCTTTGCTGGAATAACAGTACATTTACATATTTTTATTTCCATATAAAATTATACTGTTTTTTTCTAGGGAATCTGGCCAAAACAAAGTGATATATCGGTGAGATAACAGTTGCTGATGTGTGTGTGTGTGAGTGTGTGTGCGTGCGTGTGCGTGTGTGCGTGCGTGCGTGCGTGTGTGCGTGTGTGTGTGTGTGTGTTAAGCATACAGGACGCGACCTTTCTTGTGTAACCGCCGAGGAAGTGAAGGTTTCAAAAAGAGCTGTGAGCATATAGGGAGTGACTAACCAAATAACTCAGATCGAAGACAGACGACCATCTTGACTTACCCAGTGAAGAGTCGGCAGTCTTCGGATTTGGTTTCATCAGAATTAATCACGATATTCGGGAAACCGGAGTTGGTTGAATACCATATTAAATTACACGTTGTTCAGGACACCGAAGAGTATCAACGAATGTTCTCATTCATTTTAGTTCACGTTATAATTATTTGTCGAATCTGTCGAGGCCAATAAAACAGTTGCATAAGTAGGCCACGCTAGAGGCGACACACGAACTAGTTATTTTATACTCGCTAGGGGACGGTTACGTCGAATGTCGAAGGTATTGTCGTGAACTTGCAGTTCTTCTGATTTCACTGAGGGGTGTAAAACGACCATGATCAGACATTGATACCACATGGAGGATGCATGTATGCGGAGAGTGTTTGGGGGCTGTAGGATCTGCGCTCCTGTCATTTTTTCCATTTGGGCATGATGGCTTAATGTCCACTTCTACCACCACTTTTATCTGGAATTGGAAATAGAAGTCACCATTAATATTAAGACTAATACAAAACATTAAAATAACACCATTTTTGAAATTATTACCCTCATATATATTTATGAGGTTTTTTTTAGGGCAATCGATTTTTCGGTAATGGCGGCACGAATTGGCATACTAGTATGCCACGGACACGTGTGATCACTTCAAGAATAGTTTTATTATGATCTTTGACCCTCAAAACATGAGTCTAGACACGTTATTTGTTCAGTTATCTGCAATATTGGCTGATACATATAGAAACATAGATTTTTTTGGTAACGGCGGCACTGATTTGCATAAAAATTATACGTAGGACATCCGGACGACTTTTTAACATAGCTCATCGTTTTCTACGTATTTTTTTCCGATCTAGAGTCGCCGATTAGAAGTTGATTTCCGGGGGGTGCACGATACCCCCCTCTTCCGACTAGACTAACAGTGCCTCGTTAGAAATGCTATGTGGCCAATGGATGCCGATGATCTGGCGTAGATGACGACGGTCGTATGCATCCAGACGATTTCGTAAGTACCCATGTACCTATGTTGTACGTCAACATGAGCACGACGAAAGATGCGTACAGACATAGCCGCAGCGGTAGAGATAGCTGTGATCGCCTAAACCACAGAGTTCACAGCTTGCGGAAAGCGACGTTGGCCAGCTTCACCGAGGAGCGACCCAAGCTTGAATGTCATACGCGACGTCCGTGCAGCGATAGGGTGGCGTCGGCTTGTGGACGTGTCGGGAGGTGCGATCGAAGGTCAGGAAGTGTCGCTTTCAGGTACACAGTGAATAACACTGGGCTGAGGCTGTCGCCTTGCGGCGTACCTATGCTATGGATGTCACGAATGAATGACAATCGCCTGCTGAGAGACGCGGCTCGAGCGAGATGGCGGCGAGTAGGAGGCGAATCATCCGCAATTCCGACTCGCTGAGGAATGCTTGTAGCTTATCGGACAGTTTGTCGCAACGTATGGTGTCGAAAGCGCGACTCAGGTCAATGCCAAGGAATACAACACGCGCTAACGCTCGGTCCGCGTCGGAGTCCCGATTGCGACGGCGGCTGTAAATGTTAGTCGTTAATGCTGCAATATCAGTTCGATTTTTATGCTTCTCGCTTTTCTGACTAATTTCCCGAAAAAGCAAAGCTATCAAGTATCCACTATAATATCCTACTTCGATAGTGCACTTGTGCTAATTCGTTTTGTTGAAATTAATAAACAAACTGCAAACTATTTCGAATTTGGTTTCGAGTAGAAGGAGTCGAAACTAGCAACACTTACTTGAACATGCATCTGGAAGTGGAAACTTCATATACGAGTATCGTGTTCGCGAATTTGGGCTAGACTGACCTCTGACCCTCACGATTGGTGCCTCGATCAAGCCGTTTTTGTTGATAGTACAGTGTTCGCAAGTGTTTATACAACACGTTCTTTTTGTGGCATTTATGCCAGCGATGGGACGTCCCCGGACATATGCCACCGACTCAGCGAAAAAGGGCCAAATTACACAGACTACGACAATATTCGCGCCAGACGGTTTATTTGGGAAAAACCAGTATGGATTTGTGGAACGACACAAGTCACAAAAGAAAGCTGGAGTAAGAACAGACGCTGCGTTCGCAAAACTTCTTCTAGACAGGTTAGTAATTTCAAAGTAGTCAGCCTTAGCCACGCATATTTATTCGTATGAATAAAATATTATGTTGCTTATTATGTTCAGAAAACCACCAATACTGTGAAAATGTCCATAACAATAACATGTAACGATAGCTTGCAACCGATTTATGTGAGAGAGCAGAGAATTACCGTTACTATATACAAAGAATTGCAGCCCATGTTTTGTTAAGTTAAAAATCCTCTTGTACATGTAAATTATAGAAGTTCTGTTTTTAGTTGTTTTTTATTTTGGTCTTTCATGAAAAAAGCACATCCAAAACATTACAATTTATCAATAACATGCATTTTATAATTTATACTTCTACATTCATACACATTTATTTTCTGTTTCATTTAATTAATTCACTTCATCTTACTTTGCGTGATTCAATTCAAATACAGTCAGGGTTGGCAGCTAAGTTTCTGACAGGACAGTTTACAAATTGTTTGCACGTTGATGACACTGAAGCCACAGCGGCTTCGCCTCAAGGAACATACTCTCCCAGTCAGAAACCTCTAGTTAATAACCACAGTTGCAAGTAGTTGAAAGGCCATAATCATTTTGTTTGTTAAATCAAGCCAGGAAATCCATAATAAAATGCCTTTGTTGCTCTCATAAGAGACATGACTAACTGCTGGAATCTTCTTCTAAAGACTTACAATGACTCAGCCAGCCATTAGACAAGTGTAGCCAGCTTGCAGTGGCACCTCACAGTCCAACAAAAGAACAAAGGGGATATTGATCCTTGGAAGGTAACTGGTGGTGATCCACCCTCTGAGTAAACAGTAGAACTTTGTGGACACTGCCAGGGTTCACTCACTGCCAGCGGAATGTCCTCCTCATTAATTAGCCGTGTTAGGTGAATGACACACTGAGATCACAACTAAGGCATTGGGTATTTTGCATGGTTTACTGTTGAATTCCACAAGCTTTGTTTTGTTGAACTATCAGTGAAAAATTGCAAAACTTTATTTATATATTTTTCGAATAAAAATTACTTTGTGACTTTATTTCCTGTAACCTTCTTTCCAGCCCATCTATGTTCTATATGTACTTAGTTAATAAGTTGACACTTGTAAATTGTCCATTTGTTTGTTATGTACTACACTTTTACTATATATATACAATAATAACTTGCCACTCTCATATCATTGTAATTTTTTTCACAACTGGGCAAATGATCTTTTCACACTTGAGTGCTGAGCAAATGACCATTGGACAAGACCGTGCAACATATTTTTACCAGTTAATGAAATTAAAAAGTTTACAAGTTACATACCACACACACACACACACACACACACACACACACACACACACACACACACACACACACACACACACACACTCACACACACACACACACACACACACACACACACATATATATTATATAATATTATATATATATATATATATACTATTATATATATATTAACAGGTATTAGTGCTGTAAAACCATGTTCATTTTCACAAATAATCTGACTCATTCAATAATCCAATTCATGACTTTGTTCGACAGCTTCAACACAAAGGTGTGAACTACCTCAACACCACTGCAACATCACATATGACAAGATCTGTGTTGGCTCTATCGAGCATCAGTGGTCATAGCAAAGGCAGCTCAGGTGTCCAGTTACTTCCTGAGGCTGGATGCAGCTCAGGACAGTTAGAATAAACGTAAGTATTAATTGATGCTGCTAAGCAAACGTGATATATATAAATCATAGCATAATAATTGGAAGATATGCAAACATATGTGATTGGTTTTAACAATTATGTTTTATTCTGACCAATGTTATGTGGGTACATCATCTTTGGTTGATAGGGCTTTTGTGAAACTTTCAATTACATTGTACATTTCATTTGCAGTTCACTTTTGGAACTTAATGTTCTATTTATTTAATTTGGAATATTTCTGTTACAAACATAAATTTGTATATTATACAGTGCAAGTAAATACACGTGAAACAATATAGCCAAGCCTCAGTGATGATTGTACTTTCATAGTAATCATGCCTATGCAGTGGCGAAAATGTTTCAATAGCAACTCCCCCCCCCCCATCTTCCGATATCACCACTCCAGCCGAGCGGCTGAAGTTATAGGTATGGCGGCTTGGTAGCGACAAAATTTAGACTACACCATTTGGTTCGTCCGCCAGTGGAGGTTTTTGTGCCCCCCAGACTCGATTTCTGGATCCACCCCTGTATGTGATAGTTTTGTTTGTCTGCATGAGGATTTTGCAGTAATGGGTGTCCTCGTTAAATTGCATATTGTTGTTAGAAATGCATGTGAATTAAAGTAAAGACAATGTAAATTAAAAACATTTTATTGAAACTATTTGATGAGATCATGACTGCAAAATTATGAAAAGCACAATACAACTACAGGTACAATCATTGCACTTGATGTGTATAATGTAATAATTTTTAGAACACATACACATAAAATGCAAATCAACAATAGAAACAAAAATTAGGAAGAGGTTGAAAAAATGTCAGGTACATATAACAAAACATGTGATATCAAATGCTAGTTGTATGTTTACAACTCACAAAATTAGTAACTAAACAATTGTGTATTTACCAAATTTTAATACTTAATGCCCATAAAAAATGTAAACCAATGAGAAAAAATTACTTAGGAAGATGTTTAGTTGAACAAATTTAATATGTACATATCAAATAAAAATAACTATAAAAAATAAAATTATTATGATTTTTTTAAACATCAATAGGATATAAACTTCAAAACTGTTGTAGTTTGTGCAATGCTTGGTTTGTTTACAACATGCAAAAAATAGTGACTAGACTAAACAGGGTCATCGCCATGTGACTGAGAATTACATGTACAATCGCTACATGCTACATTGCTCCAGTTTACTCAGCTGTATGAAGAGTACCGGCTACAGACGGTGGATAATTTTGTATGAATAATCTTCGCATATTAATTTCAGTGTGGCTGAATTCTTCCCACATAATGCCAGGGAGTAAAGTTTAAAGCGCTTTGAGTAATCCTGAGGACTTGATACTACACCATATCAGAACTAAACTTACTCAAGTGTTGTTTAATTATCATGCAAAATGAAAATTAATGTAAATTATTTGTGAAAATATAAAACAGTGATAAAAAGAATCATTGAGAAAAATGATACATGGCATGAAAAACATATAACAGTCCTCGTGATACATAGATAATTTAAACAAGTAAAATGCTGCTGTCAGTGTATCAACAGATTGTTGTTGAAAAATGTGAAAAGGCTGTCAATACTATTACTTCATCACAAACTTGTGCCTGGTGTATGTTGCAAGAACTCAGCTGGCTGCCACTGACAAGAAACAATGAAACCCTACCACTGTAACAATTCTGGATAATTAATGTATGTTTTCATAGACACTGCTAAAAGTTATAGTTGAATTGATTACAAATACCTTGTATTATTGACTTTTGATAAATGTGTCATCACATATAAAAATATCATACATGTCAGAGCCATCCTAATTGTCACTTTGTCACCGGTATAGGCAGATGCAGACGTACAGCAAAAAGTCAGGAAGCTGGTATGCAGCACCATCAAAGACAGCGAGACATACAGTGATGTCATCGATATCTAAACCGATGCAGTTCACCGAAGAATGCTCGAAACTGAACCTGTCTGACAGCATCGAAAGTTGTTGCCATATCTGCAGACCCTGGCACCCACCGTTCCATCACCAACTGCAGAGCTAGCCAAGCGTCACCACATTCTTATGTCAAGCAACCTGCAGTCAACATTGGTTTCCAGTCAGTCAAGCTAACTGACTGACCTGGAAGCCAGTGTACACCCCATCAGCACTGGAGAATCTGTCACGGATTCAACACGACACAATTGGGATCACTCAGTGGACATTCATATGACAAACTGTTATTATGCAGCATGTTGCATGGCTGTAGAATCTTGTCCGAGATCCTGGACAAATACAACTGCCCAGTATTAACTTGGAGAGCTAGTGGTACTAAGCACATTAGTTCAATCTCCTGTAAAAAAGCATATATTCAGTAAACAAAAACAGGCATCATAGTAGTGTAGGGAGTAAATAATTATGATGTGTTCATTGTCATAATCGGTATATAATAATGTTTCATGTATGACCTGCAGCATTTCACAAGAAAAAAGGCAGCAAGAAATGTTCTACTACAGCTGCATCTATACATGTTGATATCTTAGGAACAGTCAGTGTTTACCAGAGTTGTTCCGGGGAAGGGTGGCTTGATACAGCATGCAGACATTAGTGGAATATGCAATTTTTCAAAACGGTGAACAATTTTAACTGTTTTTCTTTACTATGTGTTCATTTTCATTACATGAATTTAAAAGTGTTCAATTTCATTACAGTGACGCCTGATCTTAGTCAATATTATAGACTGATTTGAATTCTGCTAATCACTAAAGCATCAGTAAAGCGCATTTCTATTTTTTGTTTTGTTTTCAGTATACAAATTCATGTCGGTGTTTGCCATGTGTAACTACTATACAAATTCATGTCGGTGTCTGCCATGTGTAACTACTATGCATATTCATGTTTGACATTTTAAGCCTGATGTTGAATGGTCAAGGTGAATGTTAGAAATGACAGAATGAGGTGTTATTGTGATGCTAACAATATATTTTCCTCGTCAAGTATTCAAAGGTTCATAATACGTATGTCTACCTTCTTCAAGAATGACTCATTTATTTTAGAAACTTTCAGAGTCATCGCCATATGCTAAATACTGTTTAAAGGTGTATTAATATGTCTGTGTTGATACACCTGTGGGTATAATATACAAGTGCAGAAGTCAATCTAGTTTTCTATGCCCAAGATGTTATTATTAAAATGTGTATGAAAACAAATGTGGTATATTTAAATGTGCACATTAAAATTTGTTGATAACTTATACGTGGTTGATTGTTATAAATTTGAAATTACCTGGATTGATCAAATGCGGGCCTGCCGCAGATTATGTATCGTCCCTGTGTCTGCCTGGCCCGGGTGACCACCTCTAGCCCCTCCTCTCATTCTCATTCATGGGTTGCAGTGTGGTCTCTAGCAATATCATAATTCATGTTATATGATTATGTATTCATATATTGCTGTGGTGAGAATATATACATATATTGGTAAATACATAAGAATAGCCGGCATATGTTAGTTGAAAGGTATCACAGGATACCAATTAATGCATTACATACACTATAGCCAGGCATCAAGGACCCCAATGGAGACAAGTGCGTCCATTTTCTTGTGTAATCCTTATATATGGTGTACTCTAGGTGTTTTTATATTTTATGTATTTACACGTTTACATTTTTATATTGAATAAAATCATCACCATCATGCTTGTCATATAAAAATCTAAATTATTTTGCATAAAATACAATGCAAATCAACAATTTTCTGCAGTAATAGTATCAAAAATATGAGCCACTAAAAATGTTTTAATAATTACGATCACCAACATTACGGATGCTCCCTGACTAAGTTACTCGCACGAACAACAGGGGCCTGCTGCCAAAGCAAGGTTACTTGTCATTTCGCACCATCACGTCATCTACTCTCAGACTCAATATGTATTGTCGGAATAACAGCTTATTAACAACATCCTGCGTAACCAAATACAATACATATGAAATATTAGGTACCAAATATTATGTTCGTTGTCACTCTCTGGCTGATATGGTGACTGTCTTAGTGTTAGACTTAGACTTTTGAGTTAGAACAAAGTCAGCCTCGATAGGCTCGAGTCGAGTGTAGATTTTCGCAAGTTGCAATTCTCTTTGAATTAATACACGGCTACGCGTTCTTGTTGCTAACTGCGATAGTGTAATACGTACCTTTGTACAACCACTTTGGAATTATAATCTTCATCTTGATACGCTAAAGCACGTGTGTGTTGTTATTGTTTTCGAATGCCTGGGATGCCGATCTCGCGTAAAGCACATGACCGAAGTGGCGCAGTAGGCAGACAGCGCAATTGGCTTTCGCCAGCGATACCCGCTGTAACGACAAATCTGTTTTTGACGATTAAAAAACAAGTACGCATTTTTTTTTATTAAACCGACTGTGTGCACTAGTTAAACTATTCACACAGTACACATCTGGACATAAAAGAACCGGATTGGCGATGGGCAAACGAAGTGATTGAGTACCTTTAAACAACTTGTCTTTCCACGTTTTTCTAATGATTACTCTGCATTCAGATAATAGTGTTATAAAAGAAACTAGTAAAAAGTTCTCAATGGTGCACACAAAGGAAGCATTTTATAAAGTTCATTATAGCAGAAGCTCACCACATATCATGTGCCACAATATAATATATTTGGCATACACAAACAGACACTGGTAAGTCAAGGTTATGAGAAGAAGACTTGAATAACAAGAAAATACAACAAAATCCAGGTAGAGTTACCTGAAAACATCCTAAATATCAAAACAACACCATTAAATATTGCATCTCCAGCCAGACAAGATGTTAGAACAATGCCTTCTCTGGGTAGAATTCGATGCTGTTTTGAAATATTGTTTTTCCGTCTTTGGTGCCGTTAAACCGTAGAATGTTTGGGTTATCTTTGTCCTCCCATGATGCCACCTGCAGGACGTCATTAGCATTACTCTCGTTATAGAACGATATATTTATGTCCTTTATCAAATACTGTGACAGTGGGTCGGTGAAGTTTGAATAGGTGCCATTAAAGACACCATCCATGGTACAGTCGATACAGTACCGGATGTACGCCACATAGTTGGTGTGTCGATAGACGTCTACATCACTCCACGGTATCTTGCATTCGTACGTTTGTACCCTCTCCGGCTGGCTAAACCGCGGAATCACAAGTCGCCCGTCTCCAACTACTGACGACGCGTACTTCGTTCGCCACCAGTCTGGTAGCGGCATCGGCTTACGAGTTGTCTTGTCAACGCTGACGACCTGGTTGACACTACGGACGTACACTTCACCAGAATTATCGCAGTTGAGCGTCGCAACTGTGTTGAGGGAAGACGTCCCGATGTAACCAAGACCCACGGAGACATGCAGGGAAGGGTTTACGGGCAGGTCAGGGATGGAGTAGCAGTTACGTGACACGCTGGTCTTCACCGATGCCATGAAGGTGTAGCGATCTGACGTGAGTTTGTCGTACTGGAGGAAAGTGTCGCCAGTGTCAGAGGAGGGCTGGTGGAAGGCAAACAACCGTGCTTTTGTTATCAGCGCCTGCAGTTGCCAGATGGTTAACAGACCTGCAGAGCAGAACACAGATGGCATAATATAAGGATTTGTAACTGGCAAATACAGTCTATGCTTCGTGGTCTCCAAATTACAGCCACCTCGCAAGTCACAATTAAGGTCATCCTTGGACAGTCCCAAATTAAATTCATCAGTAACGCATAAATTAGTGCTGTTAATGTGGTCACCTTGATATATGCATCACTTTGACCCAGACCCGAGGGTGACCTTAAAGGGAATAAAAACATCTAATGCTTGAATTCATATTATATTACATCCAGCTATCTATTTCCATGTCCACCAAGCCAAAAACAAAACAAAATTCAATGAATTAGAAATTCCACATTTTATGCTGTGCACCCGGACATTTTCGAATATGCATATTTTTGGCGCGCTTTTCGGGATGCCGAGATGTGACGTCACATATGACCCATACTCGCATCAGGCCGACCCTTTCCATGCATTCAGAGCATGTTTACAATGATAGCTTTCGGGTCGAAATGAGCGTCAAAATTAGTTATTGTGCGATATTCCGATGTAGTACAAACACTCGTCATCATAGAGGAACAAGCAGTTATCTTACGGTTCCACATGAATCCAATTTTATTCAAAACAATGAATGCGAATGGGCCTACAAGTCGACTAGGTTTTGCCGAGCTTGGGCTCGTTTTTAGAATAGTTATATCGGATGCAACCAACGGGAGATAATCTACACCAATAAACATACATAGCAAACATATATCGTATCCAGCTACATAAAGTAACGTGTATAATATCACTAGAATATCGATTTATGAAGAAGGAGTTGTACAATATATCATAACAACTTAAATCAGTCAGCGAATTTCTATCGGTCCTGCTAGCTCAGTTGGTAAATGCGTTGGTTCCTTGACATTTATTCTGCAATTGGGCGGCGCCGGTTCAATCCCAACACCAAACCATTGATTTTGTTTACACTTACACACAAGTAATATATACCAAATAATTGTTATACTATGATGCACTGTTTGTAAATATTTTTTTTATTTGTGTAGTAATTATTTATTCGCCACAGAAATTTAAATATGGGAATTATATAACAATGTTTCTAAATTTTATTTATCCAAACAAATATAATGTAATGGATATATAATTTATTAATTGTATATATATATATTGTACGGTAATATATTGTAATTATATGTGAAAACAAATGGTGATCTGTCTGAATAAATAAAATTTACAAACATCGTTCTATATAATTACCATATTTTCATTTTTATGGCGAATAAATAATAACTACAAAAATGTTTACAAACAGTGCATCATAGTATACAAAATTATTTGGTTTATATTACTTCGTGAAAACATAAACCAAAAAAGTGTAAAGAAAATCAATGGTTTGGTGTCGGAATTGAACCGGCGTTGCCCGATTGCAAAATAAATGCCAAGGAACCAACGCATTTACCAACTGAGCTAGCAGGACCAACAGAAATTTGTTGACTGATTTAAGTTGTTATCATAAATTGTACAACTCCTCGTTCATACATTGATATTCTAGTGATATTATGAGATTATACATGTTACTTTCTGTAGCTGGATACAATATATGTTTGCTATGTATGTATATTGGTGTAGATTATCTCCCGTTGGTTGCATTCGATATAATTATTCTGAAAAAAAGCCCAAGCTCGGCGATACCTAGTCAACTTGTAGGCTCATTCGCATTCATTGTTTTGAATAAAATTGGATTCATGTGAAACCGTGAGATAACTGCTTGTTCCTCTATGATGACTAGTGTTTGTATTACATCAGAATTTTGCACAATAACTCATTCTGACGCTCGTTTCGACCAAAAAACTATCCTTGTAAACATGCACTGGAAAGGGTCGGCCTGCTGTGAGTGTAGGTCATATGTGACGTTACAATACCACGTGATCGCCTAGCTCATAAAAAAAAAATTCTGCGGGAATCGCTACACAGACGGGTTTTAAATTGAATTCATGCTACAAATGTATTTTTTTAATGTTCTTGAATGTTACATACAATGTTAAACTTTGTGTATACATGGAAAAAGGATTTTAGCTAATGCCTTGTTTTTATTTCCTTTAATACTGAGGTTCCACTGTCTTTCATTCTTACCTCATTTTAGCTATCCCAAAATGTTCATTCCATAACACTATTATGCAACTGGTAAAACAGATATATCTGATTATCGTATAGTGTGTTTTAGGTCTTTAGTGTTTCAAATGGTGCGTGAAATGCACTAATATGCACAGTTATCTATTTCCACACACTACAATAGACAAAGCAATTAGGTGCAATTTGGAAACTTTGTGCCACAAAAGTGCCTTAAACAATGCTTTTGATACTCATATGTGCCATTTTTGTGCCTCAAACCCTACATTTTGGACTGTAATCTTTGAGACAACCCCTACAATGTTTGGCTTAGTTTCTATGATGCTGAAAGAGACTGTTCTGAAAAGTATTTCATGAAATAATGCTTAGAAAAATATGTCCACTCTTTCATTGTGGTCAACAAGAAACTATTTCCAAATATGTTTTATGAATATCTAATTTGCACAAACCAATAATCATGTTTGCACAAACATCTACTGTTATGTTTGACACAGACTGTATATTGATCTAGTTGGATATCACATTGTGTTCAATTTTATATAACGTTCAGTATTTTAACATCCAACAAAATCTGCAAGGTTCTGTCAAAAATCTGACTAACATAAAAGGCATGTGTGCCTCAATTGCTGTTTATCATTTGATTTTAAACTTCTGTGATGAACAGAAAAGTACTTTGCTGCATGATTTTTCCATTTGAAGGAAATTGTATTAAAATGGGACACAGCCATATCACTCCCAAAAACCAACTATGTAGACCATAGTGTAAACAGGAAATCTGTATCGTGTTGGTAGGTCTGCTCTTCCAACAGACACTAATTACACCTGTATAATCTTTAATTGTAGAGTTCCCATTCTGATTATACAAAGAGGGTTAAGTACCAGAACTAAAACTTGAGAGTAAATTAACCTCCAATTATGTTACACTGTACTTTTCCTTAATTTGTTTGCAAATTGACAAACAATGAATTGTAAGAAAGAAAGAAAATGTATTTGGAGTCAAAGTAACCATTATTACATTCATTTTGTATTGACCTAACCTTAATTAAATATGGCTACTCACCAGAGAAATCAAAACTGTCAATGGAATGAAGATTTGGAATACTGACACGTGCCCATTTACCAGTCTTGTCCATGTTAATGTTCATATTGGCCATCCTTCAACAGAAACAGTTCCACACATCTTTACAGTTGGATAAGGAATATTCATGCGTATACAGGGTAGTGTACAAAAACACCAGACTTTCGACATTTCACTCAACTATCAGTGTTGGGAGGTTTGGATGAGATGGTGTAACTTTAAACCAATTTGTTTGGTACAAAACAAAATTGTATTACCACTTTAAAACATTTACTTATAGGCCCCTTAGCATTACTGCTTTACTATATTGTGGCTTTTGTGCCAAAGCCAGGCAGGCAAAACGTATCATCATCCATCCATGTGCATAATTGAATTTTAGAAAGGCTTGGTTAAAATAATAAAGTACAGTCTACACTCAGTGTAGCCTACAGCCTAGTACAGGCTACGCGCATTGGACTTGATGATATTGATAAAATTAATATATGTTGAGCTGGAAATGCAAATAACGTCTTGCCTTTAGGACCCAGGAATATATGCCATGTTTAGTAATGATATCAATAATCATCCGAGACAATCATAACAATAATTATGAATCAATCACTGATTGCCGCAGCTAGCCTGGCCCTAGGCCAGGGGCCAGTACGGCTAGGCTTACCTGGCTAGCACAGCGAGCGACCTTCGTCGTATCGACATATTGGAATGTGAATGCGAAATAGATGTGAATCTTAGGCAGATAGAGACAATGTGACAGAGCGTATGAACATTTCACAGGCAACTGTTCGCAACACGTGACCTCACAGTCCCCCGATAATAATTAGTAGGTCGGCTAGTTTATCAACAACTGGACACTGCGTGAAACGCTGCAGATGGTGCTACCATCTGGCGAATAATATCTTCTCGGCAAACTTCGCGAACTCGCTACTCACGCTTAGCCGACTCTCGCCTGGGTAATCGAGGCTATCAACTCGCCGATGCGTTGGCTTTTTGTGAACAGGCGGGGGACGGGGTTAGACTTGTGTGTAAGGGAGGGTCGTTTCTATAAAATAGTGACACGTACATCGTGGCTTCGGTGACAGAACTAACTTCTTTATTCTCGTAACTACAGGAGAGTTCCAACATGGGGTGGGATTCGTAGATTTATGGGGGTACTTTGTTGGGAGGGAAGATATGTACATGAGAGATGGCCTACATCTAAGTGGAAAGGGGGCAGCAGTTTTCTCAGAGAAGTTGCTGCAATCTGTTGACAGTGGGACAGGCTGCATCTATTTAAACTAGATTCGCAGGGGGGATTCACAGAGAAGCCTGAAACTGGAGGCATATATAAAGACAGCAGAAATAAATCGGCAAAGAACAGCCTGGAAAACTGTTCTGAATCAGGATATAAATGCATTTGTTTAAATGCAAGGAGCATAGTAAACAAAAGAAGTGAACTAAACATTATGGTAGAAGATATTGACCCTCACATAATAGGTATAACCGAATCGTGGGCCACCACTGATATATCAGATGCCGAATTGGTACTAACAGGATATGTAATGTTTAGGAAAGATAGAATAGGAAGAAAGGGAGGTGGAGTTATTTTATATATTAAAGAATCTATCCAGGCTTATGAAATAAAATTAGAAAGAGAAGCAGATTGCGAAGAAGCTGTTTGGTGTAACATAGTTACCACAAGTTTTTAGTTTTAGTACAAGATAGTTTCCTTTCTCAACATGTGCTAGAACCAACCAGGGGAGAGAATGTGTTAGACTTAGTTTTGTCCTCACAGAAAGAATTAGTTGACAATGTCAAGATATGTGAGCCACTGGGGAGTAGTGATCACAACCAGATACATTTTACCATCAAAGTAAAATCAGAAAGGAATAGTAAAAAGCAGTATAGGAGAAATTTCCACAAAGGAAGGTATAAGGACATGAGGAAATATTTAGCAAAGATAGACTGGAATAACACACTGAAGAATAAGACAGCAACCGAATGCTGGAATATCTTAAATAGTGAAATTAAGTGCATAGTCGATAAATTTGTACCTTTAAAAAAACAAGGGAAACGGTCTAAAAAGAAACACTTATCGAAAGAAGCCATTAGAAAAATTAAGTATAAACAAATGATGTGGAAGTCATATAGATGTACTGGAAATGATGAAGACTACAACATTTATAAAGAAGCACTTAATCAAGCCACAGCTGAAATTAGAAATTCAAAGAGAAGCTATGAAAAAAAATTAGCTAGTAATATAAAACATGACAGTAAGAGTTTTTATGCGTATATTCGAAGCAAACAGAAAGTTCAGGATAAGGTCGGTCCTCTAGAAGATAGTGCTGGAAATATAATATCGGAGGGATTCTTAATGGCAGAAGACCTGAATGAGTATTTTAGTTCAGTGTTTACCAGGGAAGATATTAGTTCACTGCCAGTACCAGAGGCTAAGTTCAAGGGGGCAGATTCAGACTATTTAGGACAGTTAGTTGTAACCTCGGAAATGGTAGCTAAGAAAATAAGGGCTATGAAGAATAATAAATCACCTGGAGTGGACGGGATTCCGCCCAAACTACTATTGGAAATTGTAGAACAAATTAGCGCACCGCTTGCAACAGTTTTCAATTTGTCATTAGAAGAGGGAGTGGTTCCTTTAGAATGGAAAGAGGCAAACATTATACCGTTATTTAAAAAAGGTTCGAGAAACAAGTCAGAGAACTATAGACCAGTGAGTTTAACATCAGTGATTTGCAAATGATTAGAAAGACTAATTAAAGATCACATGGTGGATTTTCTTGTTAAACATAACTTGATAAACCCATCTCAACATGGGTTTTTTAAAGCGAGGTCATGCTTAACAAATATGTTATGTTTTTTGGAAGACATCACTAAGTGGGTAGATGAGGGATCACCAGTAGATATCATCTATTTAGATTTTCAAAAAGCTTTCGACAAAGTACCACATCAAAGATTACTCCTTAAGCTAAAGGCCCATGGCATAGGAAATGGTATAATAAACTGGATAGAAAAATGGCTGAATGACAGAAGACAACGTGTAGTAGTTGATGGGGAGGCTTCAAACTGGAAATCGGTATTGAGTGGGGTACCACAGGGATCAGTACTAGGACCTATATTATTCTTAATATATATCAACGATTTGGACGATGATATAACAAGCAAGGTGTTAAAATTTGCGGATGATACAAAAGTGTTTAGAAGGATTAAAAGTGATGGAGACAGACAGCATTTACAAGAAGATCTTGATAGGTTGATCAAATGGTCTGAAAAGTGGCAAATGCTGTTCAATTTTGGGAAATGTAAATGCCTCCACACAGGTCATGGGAATGAAGAGGTAAAATATAAAATGAGGGGTACTGTTCTAAGTACTACTGTAAAAGAAAAGGACTTAGGGTTAACCATTAGTGCTGATATGAAGGTTTCATAGCAGTGCGGAATTGCAGCGTCAAAGGGAAATCAAATCCTTGGATTAATTAGGCAAAATATAGCATATAAGAAAAAAGAATTAATAGTACCGCTGTACAAAACAATAGTGAGGCCTCATTTAGAATATTGTATACAAGCATGGAGGCCATATCGCAAGAAGGACATAGATATGCTAGAAAGAGTACAGAGGAGAGCGACTAAAATGATACCAAATCTGAGGGATCTTAGTTACGAAATACGCCTAAAAGAATGTGGTTTAACAACACTAGAGACCAGGAGATTGAGAGGAGATCACATAGAAGTGTTTAAAATATTGAATGGTTATGAAAATATTGATAGAAATTTTTTTTCTCAGTTAAGAAAGATAGAAGGACCAGAGGACATGAAGCTACATTAGTAAAGGAGCAGTGTAGATTAGATATAAGAAAGTTCTCATTCTCACAAAGGACTGTAAATGAATGGAACAGATTATCTCCTGATTGTGTTGGTGCTAGTAGCGTGAATATGTTTAAAAATAAAGTCGACACACACCTTAAAAAGGCGGGATACATGTAGATAAAAAGTATTGGACTCTCGATAAGCCAAAAGGCTTCCTTGTCCAACTGCCATCCAGAGTAATTTTCTGGATGGCAATCTTGTTAAATCTTGTTAAACATGTTTAAATCACTATAAACTATACGACAGGTGGCAGCATCAGACGGTGTTACGTTCATTACATCTCCCCAAACTTTATACAATTATGTTTTGCAAATAAAAAAATATCGCCTGATATGTTGAAACTATACTCAGTACAGTGTTGACACTACATCACTGTTTACAGAAACTAGGCAGGTTTACACGAAAACCTTCAAACCGTTTGGGTACACTCTAAACCCTAGGTGGACGACTGGGTGGAGCATGCACGGAAGGGGAAAGACTCGTACTAGCCTCAGTTGAGTACGGAGATCCCACTGGATGACTTACTGGGACTATTGGGGGTACTACAGTAGGAGCTGGGTCAGGTTCGACTGGCCTGTATTGCAACGGCTCAATGTCAGTGCTGACTCTGCGAAAATGACTTGTGTTTCGCGCCTTGACCTCCTGGCCTCTTTGTGCTGTTACCATTGTACCTTTCCTGTCTATGTCCTCGAAAGGCTCATGTTGGAATTTGGGCACTAGTTTCCCTTGTTGTGCCACATTCTTCAACAACACTTTATCTCCGATACCAATGTCAGACTTAGTTATCTTTCGTCGTGCTTCCGCATATTCCTTCGTCTTGTTCTTTGCCGCCCAATCCTTTTGATGGAGTGTTTCATCCATTTCCTCAGCATGGACCTGGGGTAGCTTCATCTTCAACGGTACACCATTCAAAACCGTTGCTGATGGTAATCCTGTCGAGGTATGCGGGGTTGCCCTGTAGTTTCTAAGAAACCGGTACAACTCTCGTTTCCAGGGTTTACCTTCTACCTGTGCACATTTGCAGACTTTGCCTATGGTTCTCATGAACCTCTCGACTACACCATTCGCCTCACGCCAATATGGTGTTACTCTTTGGTGGAGAAAACGTAGGTTGACAGCAAACCTCTTAAACTCTTCACTTTGGAACGGAGTTCCATTGTCTGTTTTCAGGTTGTCGGGAGTACCTCTTGACGAGAATATCTTCTCGAAGACTGGAATAACTGTCTGAGCCGACAGGGATCTTATCACTTCGACTTCTGGGAATCTGGAGTACTCGTCCATGACAACAAGGAGGTAGTCACCTGTAGGTAATGGTCCATAAAAATCTGCGGATAGATGAGACCATTTCCTTGACGGAAGATCAGACATGACCAATGGTTCCCTTGGCTTTGGATCATAAGCCGCTTTGCACGCTACACATTCATCAAGTAGCTTAGCTACCATAGCGTCAATTCTGGGAAACCAGACTTTCTCTCTGAGGAGAGCCTTGGTCTTGTTTATCCCTTGATGCCCTTCGTGGGCCAGATGGATTACCCTGTGCCGCAATACGGGTTCCTCTCAACACTAATCCATATCGTGTTACAGTGAGTTCACTTCCAACTCTGCTGTACGATTTCATCGCTTCAAAGTCCACACCTGGATCTTGTCCATACTTTGTTTCAAGCATGTACCATTTTCCAGTTAACAGAAGATCTTTCACAGCACTGAGAGTTGGGTCTGCCAGCGTTGCTTCTAAGACTTCTATACTACTCATTGCTTTTGGGATACTTTCCTCTGTGACGAAGTTCACATACTCTTCTGCCACAAGTTCTTCTCGAGAACTTCTGTCTGATACTTGCGGATGGCGATATAAGTAATCCGACGGATTATCTTTACCCTGACGGTACTCGATAACTGGCTGGTATGGCAGCAGCCTCATAGCCCATCTTTCTAGTCTCAGGAGCAGCTTGGCGCCGGGATTTCCATACAACGCTACTAATGGCTTGTGGTCAGTTACCACTTTCACTGGCGCCCCGTAGACATACACATGAAAGTATTCGCAGGCCCAGACAACTGCCAGCGCTTCTCTTTCTAGTTGACTCTTGTACCGCTGCTCAACTGGTGTTAGGGCTCTGCTCCCGTATGCAACTACTTGGGGCTTCTTGTCTTGGTATTGTACTAGCATCGCACCTAGCCCTACAGGGGATGCATCTACAATGATTTATGTCTCCTTCTTCATGTCGAAGTAGGCAACGATTGGATACGTACCAAGGACACCCTTCAGCATCTCAAACAAGGACTGTTGTTCAAGCTCCCACTTGAACTCTTGTTTCTTGCATGTGAGCTTCCGCAGTGGTGCTGTTACTGTCGAGTAATTGGGAATAAACCTTGCGAGGTAATTTGTCATTCCCAACAAACTCTGCACTTCTCCCACATCGACAGGCGGCTCCATTTCTAGGAGTGCTTCTACTTTCTTCGGATCTGGTTCGATTCCGTTCTTTGAGAACATACCGTAGAATTCCATCTTTGGCTTTCGAAACTCACACTTGGCAAGATTTGCTGTGAGTCCATTCTCATCGAGCCTCTTCAGCACCTGATCCAAACTTTTGTCATGTTCGGCATACGCTTCCTCGTCGGTTTTGCCCTTACCGAACACAAATATGTCGTCGGACATATTGAAAAAACCGTCAATTCCTTCAATGACATTTTCAACAACATTCTGAAACACTTCGCTCGCACTCGAAATACCAAAATTAAGGCGTTTGTATCGCCACAAACCATCATGAGTGGAGAATGTGGTGATATAGCGAGACTCCTCTGCAAGCATCAACTGATGATAGCCTGATCTTAGATCAATCTTGCTGAACACACGCGCATTGTTCAGTTTTTGAACAATGTCATCAACTGTAGGCGACGGGTGTCGCTCTCTCATGATTGCTTTGTTCGCCTGTCGCATATCGACACAGATACGAACCTCACCGGGCCTTTTGGGTTTCGGTACCACCACTATTGGGGACACCCAGGGAGTTGGACGCTCTACTCTTTCGATCACATCATTCCTTTTCAATTCAAGCAGTTCCTTTGTAACCTTTTGACGTTCATGAAAAGGGATTCTTCTGTGGCGCTGAGCAACAGGGGGGATAGCTTCATTGATGTGAAGCTTTACCTCAAAGTTCTTTAACCTACCAATACCCTCAAATACCTTCGGGTATTTCTTCACTTCTGGGCACTCAGTATTTCCGACATTATGCACCACATGATCTGCAACCTGAATGAGTCCGAGTTTTTGACTCACATTTACACTGAGCAAACATCCACAGTTTCCTTTCACTACATAAAAAACATCACTAGCAGTTTTCTTACCACACACAATAGTACTATGAAACTTTCCAATGGTTACTATACCTGTACCACCATATGCATTCAGTTTGTCAGAACATGTTTCAAGACGAACACTCTTGAATTTGTTCTGATACGTACTCTCATCAATTAGACTACACGATGCACCACTATCAGCTGTCATCATCACTGAACACTTTTCAAACTCGATTTTGAACTTCGGCGGTTTTGGTACAAAAGTGCTATTGTAAACACCATGTATACTACTTTCACAAACATCACCCTCAGGGTTTGCTGAAACATCATTTATACTATTTTCATAACCATCACTCTTCGTGCTTTCATCAGTTACAGTCCCTACTGTAAATACGTAATCCTCTACCTTATCACTAACTGCACGAACTGATTTCTTCACAAACTGTTTGTTTGTGGTATTTGTTTGACCTTTCTTAGGACAAAAATTAGCAAAATGGTTTCGTCTATAACACACAAAACACTGTTTACCAAATGCCGGGCAAGTTTCCTTGCCTCCTACATGCGGAAAACCTTTCCCACAGTATCTACATTTTGTTACACCATGTTGTGGTTTTCTACGTTTCGACTGTCCGAACTTGCGACCGATTGTCTTGGCATCTTGTTGGATGCCTGTCAAGTCTTTTTCAATGGCCAAACTTTGGGCTTGCGCTAGCTCGTTATTTCGACCCGCTTCGATTATGTCGCCTAGCGTCAACGCATCGTTTGTCAGTCCTTGTTTACGCAGTTTTGAGTCTGTGGTTGTCTGTATCACGTGTGATTTAATTTCACCGTTAATGTCGTTGAACTCGCAACTGGCCGCTGCCTGGCGGATACGGGTATGGTAAACGTCAATTTTTTCGCCACTCTCTTGACGCATGCGTCTAAACACGGCACGTTCATACTCACGATTAACCTTCGGCTTGAAGTATATAAAATATTCACGCTACTACCATCAACACAATCAGGAGAGAATCTGTTCCATTCAGTTACAGTCCTTTGTGAGAATGAGAACGTTCTTATATATAATCTATACTGCTCCTTTATTAATGTAAATTTATGTCCTCTGGTCCTTCTATCTTTCTTAACTGAGAAAAAATATTTCTATCAATATTTTCATAACCTTTCAATATTTTAAACACTTATATCTTATCTCCTCTCAATCTCCTGGTCTCCAGTGTTGTTAAACCACATTTTAGGCGGATTTCGTAACTAAGATCCCTCAGTTTAGGTATCATTTTAGTTGCTCTCCTCTGTACTCTTTCTAGCATATCTATGTCCTCCTTGTGATATGGCCTCCACGCTTGAATACACTATTCTAAATGAGGCCTAACTATTGTTTTGTACAGTGGTAGTATTAGCTCTTTTTCCTTATACGTTATGTTTCGCCTAATTAATCCAAGGATTTGATTTCCCTTTGAAGCGGCAATACCGCATTGCTCTGAAACCTTCATATCCGCACTAATGGTTAACCCTAAGTCCTTTTCTTTTACAATAGTACTTAGTACAGAACCTCCCTTTGTATATTGTACATCTTCGTTCCCATGTCCTGTGTGGAGGCATTTACATTTCCAAAAATTGAACAACATTTGCCATTTTTCAGACCATTTTATCAACCTGTCAAGATCTTCTTGTAAATGCTGTCTATCTCCATCATTTTTTATCCTTCCAAACAATTTTGTATCATCCGCCAATTTCAACACCTTGCTTGTTATATCATTGTCCAAATCGTTGATATATATTAAGAATAATATAGGTCCCAGTACTGATCCCTGTGGTACCCCACTCAAAACTGATTTCCAATTTGAAGCCTCCCCATCAACTACTACCCGTTGTCTTCTGTCAATTAGCCATTTTTCTATCCAGTTGACTAAACCATTTCTTATGCCATGGGCCTTTAGTTTAAGCAGTAACCTTTGATGTGGCACTTTGTCGAAAGCTTTCTGAAAATCTGAGTAGATGATATCTACTGGTGATCCCTCGTCTACCTACTTAGTGATATCTTCCAAAAAACATTACATATTTGTTAAGCATGACCTCGCTTTTAGAAACCCATGTTGAGATGGGTTTAACAAGTTATGTTTAACAAGAAAATCCACCATGTGATCTTTAATTAGTCTTTCTAATAATGTGCAAATCACTGACGTTAAACTCACTGGTCTATAGTTCTCTGACTTGTTTCTCGAACCTTTTTTAAATAACGGTATAATGTTTGCCTCTTTCCATTCTAAAATGTTTCCATTGTAGAATGTCTCGAAAACGCTGTTTACTTTGACATCCAACTTTGCAGTAGTTAGCTAAAAAGAAGGAATATGGTAATACAAGTATTAGAGTACTTAATGTATCTACCAATAAACATAGGTCCGAAAACCAGCACACTTTTGGCTCTGTTGAGACGTAACTGCGCAAGAATGTATGTCAAATGTCAAAAATTGTTGCGTCATGTTTAAGAGATGTTTACTACAACATCCATTTACTAAAAAAACATGTTCATTCCAGCGCTTGTAGAAAACATGACGCAGATAGAACATCACAGCGGTGTCACAACAATGCCATTACATCTACGTCATTATTGTAATTCTGGCCACAACGTCCTGGAGAGGTAAATGTGTTTACTACGACATCGTGTCAAAATGTTTATTACGACATTCGCCTGTAATAAAACGTTGTAATTCACTTTGTCCAGTTGTCACTTTTACCTATTTACATTCGAGTATTCAAACTTATGACGTTGGACAATCAAAAAGGATAGTTGGCTGTTTACATGATCTTTTCCCAGAAATTGTATGATTACAGTATGCATTTTGTTTGTAGTGTTAATTTGGGACTACATTGAGTTAATGAAACCTACAAATTGTTGAGAAAACATGTGACTATTCAACAGAATCGACATTGGCAGGGCATTTTCCGTACACATGCACGTTAAATCCAAGCTAAAATGTCGATGTCGTACTAAACTTAATATGTTTACTACGACAGTTTACCTTTCTAAAAGTTAATTTAAGATGATGAATGTGCATATTTAACTTCAGATATATGCATACATCATAATACTACATGGAAATGAGATACTGTATAAGTGCATTGTGTTATTTTATGTTTTTAATTACATTTACGTGCACGCAAAACATGCAAACAATATTGCTGGCTGGATGATGATAATGAATATAAGTATAACAAATGCCATTGCAGCCATGCATTATGGGTAGACACAATGCTGTGAACTGCAAGGAATGACGCAATAAGCAGATAACTGGTCATAAAAAGAAGAAAGCGTTACGTGTTATTCAGTAGTACCTCAGCACAAAAACATATTGACGATAGTGAGGAGGCTCGGGTGAAGTTCCGTGAATCAGCTTTACCAAAAAGTGATATTGAGGTCAAACAGCTGGTTCGAAATGTCACATTGGTACACTATCTCACGGATTCCCTCACTGGCAGTTTCGGAACAAACACACTATCAACCTCACTGTCCATCACTAATTTTTGTCTGACGTCGCCGTCAAATGGACATATTTCGAAGCAGGCAGCTGAAAAGGACACTGCCACGGAGTAGGAGGACTGCCAATGGAAATGCAGGTTTGGCATTTAAGCGGTGTTTCACCGTTCACAGCGCAGAAACCTTCAGTTAGTGAGATTTAAATAAATCAATTCAAAGATGACATACTTGATAGTAACCATGGCTCAGGTGGCAGATGCCCAGTAGGAAATGTAAACCTCCAATGAAATGCAAATTCCTGGCACCACGCATTTACACAAAGTAATGCATATAGGCGCGGCACAGGAATTCACATAAAATACATTTTGTGTCAAAGAATGTTGCGTCATAAACGGAAAGTTACGCCGGACATGCTCTGGATGGACAATGCACCTGACCACAACACTTCCTCCTCTCACCTCGCGGAGTGAAACAAATAAAATATGACGCTGTTCAGCAGCTCCTTAGGCAGATGGATGACACCACATCTGAAGAAGCAATCAATTGGTGACTTTCTGAATGTTTTTTCACGACAGCAAGCCGTATCGGGGTCAGGTGAAAGACATCGATAACGAAGATAGAGAGCACTTGACCTCTTTCGTGGTCTGAGGAATAGATAAAATATGTACACTCTTTCAAATGTGTTGAGATTTTGGGTTGCTGAAGAAAACATCTGTATGGAAATACCTAAACCTAAGACGGGTCGATCTGGTCGTGTTTATCTCATCAGGGAAACGGGTAAAAAGCTTCAACGTTTCCTCCAGGAAATGACGCCATGGTACTGAACAAATAACGATGGTTGTTAGACATATGCATGTTGGAGAAATCCTAATGTATAAAATCTCATTTTTGAAGAGGACGTAACATGTGTTAATTAATACTTCGTGGGTTTGTCAAATAACGATGTTTATTGCAACATCTGCATGTTTTCATTTCATAACATTAGCGTCACTTTTATATCAGACTACGACCTAAGAGTGAGTAGGTAACATAATGTTGAAATGGGACTTGATGGTGTCAAGATTTATCATAACCTTGTACACTGGTCCGTCCTGGAAAACTGTTAACTAGAATATCCGATATTATTTGGCATGTGTTATGTGGGTCATAATTAATCTTAATTGAAAATTATTGACAAAATAAAACCGAGAGTAGTATGTAAGACTGTGATGGCCCTCAGATGAGTCTAGGTGAAAATGAGAGACATAAGATGCTGACTCACTTCCGGTTAGGAGCGCCCCCTGGGAACTATCGACCTACTTAATACGATCATATCATATACCTTAATTATAGCCCACCCCTCCTAGCGAGTGTTGGACGTTCTATCGTGCATGCGTGCGTGTGCATGTAAGGGAGGAAGAAGAAGAAGAACGAACGAAGAAGTTTATTTACCCCATATATATAAAAAGTACATATTGTTTTTCATACTTGATTGTAGAAAAACAATAAAGCATATACAAACACAAATATATATACTACGCATGATACATAAGTATGTAATTCAGTAATTTGCAGGAATAAAAATAAACTTTTATTTGATAACATACTGTCTATATATATATATATATCAGACGGGGTCGGTGACTCCTATTAAGACAAAATGTCGCTATCATAAGAGCCACCCCATTTACGTAAAAATAACGTAGGTTCTTTTATTCAACAATAATGTCAATCTCAAAGGTGTATATGTATGTGTGCGTGGGTGTGTGTGTGTGTGTATGTGTGTGCGTGTATGCGTGTGTGTGTTCATGCCTGCAACTGTATTTTGTTTTTATTTTGCATGTACTTGTACTCATTTATGCATTCTTACGCTAGCGTCTTTGTAATCAATTGCACATTTTCAAAACTTCATTTATTATATGTTTTGGTGGCATGTATAACAGTTTGATAATGTGCACCTATAATCGTATTTTTGTAAAAAATAATTGTTTACATATATTGAAAATCCTCGCATACTGTGGGTGTATATCTTATCTTTAATTAAATCAGGCGTGTTATTTATAGCGTGTGGCAAGTTGTATTTCAAACATTTCATTGCAAAGTCATGCTTAGTTCTGAATGTATATATATTTTGTGTATTCCGAGTGTCGTAGTTGTGTATGTTATCTTTTGGAACAATTTGCCATTTTAATAAATAATCCGGTAGATTTTTGTGAATATATCTGAAATAAAATGTTAACTCTTGTAGCTTTAAGATGTCTTCAACTTTTAACAGGAAGGGTGGTGGACGTCTATTGACTATCTCCTATTTTAGTGCATGCGTGCGTGTATTTTGTGTGTTATTGCATGCATGCATGTATGTTATCGCGTGCATGCGCGTATGAAAAAACGAACAAAACAGATCATGCCGGCGGTCGTGATCTTACGGGTCATTACGACGACGCCATCAGCTCGTGCATAAATGATACGCCTTAGGGGTGACTTAACACCTCGCCATTGGATAGAGCTTACGGGTATCTGACCACAACGCCATTGGCTCGATCAATGATAATGATAGTACCTTGTCGTCAATGAAAAACGGTGCCGGTCGATATCTAAACAAGCCGAAACAATCAGCAATATCAAAACTACTCACAGACAAAGGTATACTATATACAATCGGTACTAAAAGTAAACATCGAATACATACGAACCAGAGTCGAAACAAGGTACTACAGTGTACCTTATTTGAATTGTTTAAGCCAATTAAACACACGGCATTCGTTTCTCACCAAATCAGTGCCGAAACCATTCACAAAAGACTTCATCGAAAAGCTGTGATAGCGAACCGTGAGATAAGCGATACAATAATGTCTGCAAACATTAGACAGAGGACTCTTGGAATTATGAGTCCATTCAACGCAATGTTTATTCATGAAGGTGCGGAACTCGACGTGTTGCGGTGAGGCCGTACAAACAGAAGTATTTGCCATGTTCATTACCATCCAGGTACAGCGCTATCTAGTGTTCGCCTGGTTTCTTAACAAAAGCACTCGGAAAAGCGTCAATATCATCGCGTGTAGTTTGTGTTTAGGCACGATAGCGCAAACGATCGACTCTGTCTGCGGGTCCATGGCGAGTAGACAAGCGGTCTGCCGGGTTTCCGTCTCATCAGAAGTTGTAGATGACGTTGTGTGTCGTACCGATCTCCAGTACGGTCTCGAACTCGGTGAATGGGATGATGTTCGAGGAAATTAATCTCGATGCGCAGGTTGCCCTTTGTACCAGATGGAAGCAGGCGCCGTCGCATGCGTCGGGGATAAGATCCAAACCGAAGAAGATGTAGCACTAGACGTATCTTGACATAGACACCGTTGATAAGGGATTCACCGTGGAGGAACAGGTCCACGTGGAGATGACCCATCATGTCGACGACACGTCTCCGGACGATCTTTTCTCGTCGAGCCACGAAGCCCACGTTGGCCGTGTCTCCCGCGGCTATTTCGACGGCCTCCATGTGAATGCCACATCTGACTCGACAGTTGCGTCTACTTAGCTTCATCACCGTAGCTCAGCAGCTTCTCGATGTAGGCGCGGTACGGATACGTGTTGGTCGAGGGGGTCACGAGCGTACCGTTCAGGTAGACGTCGACTTGGCTGTACAGCGAATGGAGCCAGTTATTCACTGGAGTCACGGGACCGGCGGCGTCGAGGTCGTTTCCGTCTGGTCGGGACACCTTCGCTTGAACGTGTAGCATCGTACTGGCGAGATCCAGGTAATCATCCCCCGATCAGGGTATCATGAATTCTATCGGGCCGCCCGAGTCGAGAGAGAACATGTGTTGATATTGCACATTGCGAATGTCGACGATACTGGTCTGAGTCGTGGGTACGGTAAAGAGGTCGAGTTCACTGTTAACCCCCTCGCAAGGTTGTTTATGCACGAAAGCCATCGTCGAATATGTCGAGTTCACGTTTCCGCGACGACGACGTCTGTTTCATACTCTGTTTTCCACCTGTACTGATTCGTTTCTTTGACTGTCCTCGTTTTATACGCATAGGAGCTCGGACGCCTGGGGTCAAGAGGTTAGTCGACAGCTTTTTATTGGCAGTCGTGACGCGTCTTTTTGTTGCCGTTTTGATGTTCTGGCCGGACAAGACGTCGTCGGCTCACGCGCACGGTCTTCAACGCTCCCTTTCCCAACGTCAGGGCACCTCTCTCGATGAGCGACATGGCGCTGCGTAGTAGTCCTCCGAAGAGACTTCCTAGTCCGTGACCTCATTGGTATCGAACAAAATAGGGAATAGCACCACCCGCTTGGCGAGCATAGTAATCTTTGTAATTAATTTTAGAACAGTCCCGTCCGTCATCATCTGAAATGAAGTGTCACCGTCACCTTACTGACCTCGAATGGCATGCGTCGTCCAGTGTCGTCTCTTATATCGATCTCTATCGTTCCGAACTCTTTGCACAAGAAAGGTACGTATTGGACGTGATCGACATTTGTAGACACGATGGTACCGTTCAGACCCTAGACTGCAACGCTCCGCAACAAGGGTGCGAGACAGTCGCCGACGACACGTGACTCCACGAGATGTATAGGCTCTCGAATCCTTGATCTATGTCCATCACATGATCGGCCTCTTTCTTGAAGGTGTACTGACCAACCCGACCTATATCATTTCCACTTAGGTCCGAGTGGACGTAGTTACGTCTGGACGTTGTAACGAGACTGGTGGCGACCCTCGAATGGAAACCTAGCATGCTTGCCATGGCATTCTCTAGGGGAATGTTAAATATATACAGAAAGCCAAATCCCTGGGACACTTTTTATGGTGACGTCTCCTTTTGTGAAGTCATGCGCAACCCTCGTGTCTAGTTCAACATCCTTGACACGGTACTTTGCAGAGACGATACAGCCTATTGAAATGAGTATGTTGAACCGTCTTGAACAACTAAAATATTCCCGATGCGTTGCTTGGGATGATGCTGCTGTTGCTGCTTCCACGGACCGTTTCTTGGTGGCGAAGCGTGAGGAGTATACCAACGTACAGTATAACCCACAACGCAACATTTACAATGATGAAGACAGACCGTGTCATCACCTGACCGATGATATATCGACTGACGAGTCGGAGGTCGCGCGTATAGTCTTTATACATGACGAGGGCCTTGGCATCGATCTAGCCGTTGAATTTGGAAAGGTAGCCGTGCCATTTCACCAACACCTCCCTTCGCCTGCATACCAGCCGTCGCTGCAATACCGATTCCACGCGGTACAGTTTATTGGTTGGCACCGACACCTTCTGCAACTCCGTAGAAGGTTCCGTAACGGCGGACGTCGGACACAGAGTGATGGCAATAGTCCATTGGACCTTCGGCCCAAAGGACAAAAAATCTCCTAGTCCTCCTAGGCAGTGTAAAACAGTGGTGTGCTAGTGATGTTTGGCTTAGATGTGACGCAGCATTCACTAACAACAGTTAGCCTCTTTGGAGGTTGGAGTGAAAGCATTCCTTTCATGGATATTCAATATTATAGCATCCGAGTCTTGCCTTGTCAGATGAGGTATACACAAAACGTATTCTGGATCACACAGATGGTTTGATTAGGACAGTAACATACTTTCTACCAAGAGAATCAGATGTATCCGATATGATCACAGCGAGTATAAACGTTGATTAACAACTGTTCTCTTCGTATCGCATAGATTTTATATATGTTATGAAAATTATTCAAGGTATCCGTATACAAAAAGAATGATTCATTGATGAGATTGTTCATTTTGTGGATGATGTGGACAAATTATCTGTATCTTAGCAGTTGAGAAGTGTAGATCATTGGTTCTTTGTCAGTCTAAGGGTTGTGTAGGTGTAACATGGGATTAAATAGAGGGAATATTAAAGTCGGCAGTTAAGGTAGCTGCACCGGCTATCATGTCAGTTGATTTCTTAATTTTTTTCTTCATAGAACATTAGGTGTCAATATGAACATGTGTACTATTAAAAAAACCAAGGCACTATCACCAAATGTCACCAATGAGTCCTTTAAAAACTAGTATTTTTAGTGTGTCTGTGGAAAGTCCCTTTTCAGATTCTTGGAAACTGACGATGTTTCCATAGTGACGATCACGTGTGCGTCAGCCCAGTTCAAACATAAATTCATTCACCATAAATGCAGATCATATAGTCTGGTTATTCTCATGCCACTATGCTGTTGTATTATAATTACCTAAATGCATCATGCTGTCAAATCACAAAATACTGGCGGTAGTTTTATTTATTCTCCGATAATGCCAGGCCTCAGCCGCCATTTGCAATGACACGTGACTGACCCCAGCAGGTGTCAATCAATCTTGTCTACCACAGCAAGTTCAACACATGGCCCTTCGTAACACAATAATTATCATGAGACAACTTGGCGGGACAAACTTGGGAGGAAATCTCAGTAACAGAAGAGTTTGTCAAATTGTGTTGAAATAAGCCACATGCCAGTAAAAAAGTCACTTTCTAAGCAAAAAACAAGCATCTGGTGACACCCTTATAATTGTAACAACCAGGAAGTATTACTTAATGTAACTTTTTATAAAAACTACAATACTTACAAAGGCATAACTTAGCATATGAACTCGACTTGTGTTTACCCAAAATTGCACAGGATGGTATTATGTTTGGTGAAGGGGTCGTGCCAAAAATGCAGTACGGATTTTTGCTGTCTTTCAACATTGTAGCAAAATGTTTATGAAGCTGTATCAAACTTAATATGCATTTGTTTACAAAAAAAACGTTTGAATGTCAATAACATGTTTGTACTTACAACCATACAAATGTATCTTTTGGGGAGTTTCTCAAAATGAAATAAAATGCCATTTTAAAGTGATTTTTTTACATATTTTTTAATTGTCTTTAAACACATTTAAATATATCTAAACAACATAAAAAATCTATTCTTTTTGGTCTAGTGTATTGTTTTGTATTTGAGGTAAACTCTAAAAAAAGTTAGCTTATCTTCAAAACTTATATTAGAAATGATTAATTCAAAAGAAGCATATAATAGCCGATGCAGCCACCTTAAGACTAGCTTTGTTTACATTAGGCAGAAATGTCAGCATCTAAGACATTGTAAAAACACAAAAGTTAAATCCTGTTTTACTGGGATATTCCATTTGATAACATGGACAGAGCCTTTGTAGAATGTTTATGCAGCAGATTGGACTTGTTATACAAGTTTCAAAATAAATCCTGAAAATGTTCTAATTAACTGATTTAACATGCACCTAGCTTCCACTTTGCTCTGACTTGGCTTGAAGGATATCACCATATTCAACATGTGTGAGGGCTGTGTTTTATGTTGTACATAGTTTGGTAGCTATAAGTTTGGCTTCATGTGTCTACAATGGTAGTGATTTTTTACGTTCTGTGTGCAAATTGTCGTGACAAAAAAGATCAAGATTAAAATGTATGTTCAGTAATTTGTTGGTGTTTGCTTGTGTCTAATGTTTTGTAATATAATAAAATAAATTATTGTGAAGTACAGATACAGCATTATGTTGTGTATTTGTGTTAAACAACATGTTTTTCAGCGTTTGTGTAATGATAACTCTTGCAAAATTACTCTGCATTCAGATAATAGTGTTATAAAAGAAACTAGTAAAAAGTTCTCAATGGTGCACACAAAGGAAGCATTTTATAAAGTTCATTATAGCAGAAGCTCACCACATATCATGTGCCACAATATAATATATTTGGCATACACAAACAGACACTGGGAAGTCAAGGTTATGAGAAGAAGACTTGAATAACAAGAAAATACAACAAAATCCAGGCAGAGTTACCTGAAAACATCCTAAATATCAAAACGACACCGTTAAATAATGTATCTCCAGCCAGACAAGATGTTAGAATGATGCCTTCTCTGGGTAGAATTCGATGCTGTTTTGAAATATTGTTTTTCTGTCTTTGGTGCCATTAAACCGTAGAATGTTTGGGTTATCTTTGTCCTCCCATGATGCCACCTGCAGGACGTCATTAGCATTACTCTCGTTATAGAACGATATATTTATGTCCTTTATCAAATACTGTGACAGTGGGTCGGTGAAGTTTGAATAGGTGCCATTAAAGACACCATCCATGGTACAGTCGATACAGTACCGGATGTACGCCACATAGTTGGTGTGTCGATAGACGTCTACATCACTCCACGGTATCTTGCATTCGTACGTTTGTACCCTCTCCGGCTGGCTAAACCGCGGAATCACAAGTCGCCCGTCTCCAACTACTGACGACGCGTACTTCGTTCGCCACCAGTCTGGTAGCGGCATCGGCTTACGAGTTGTCTTGTCAACGCTGACGACCTGGTTGACACTACGGACGTACACTTCACCAGAATTATCGCAGTTGAGCGTCGCAACTGTGTTGAGGGAAGACGTCCCGATGTAACCAAGACCCACGGAGACATGCAGGGAAGGGTTTACGGGCAGGTCAGGGATGGAGTAGTAGTTACGTGACACGCTGGTCTTCACCGATGCCATGAAGGTGTAGCGATCTGACGTGAGTTTGTCGTACTGGAGGAAAGTGTCGCCAGTGTCAGAGGAGGGCTGGTGGAAGGCAAACAAACGCGCTTTTGTCATGAGCGCCTGCAGTTGCCAGATGGTTAACAGACCTGCAGAGCAGAACACAGATGGCATAATACAAGGATTTGTAACTGGCAAATACAGTCTATGGCTTCGTGGTCTCCTCCAAATTACAACCACCTCGTAAGTCACAATTAAGGTCACCCTTGGACAGTCCCAAATTAAATTCATATCAGTGTTGGGGACAGGCCTCAAGTGTAACCTTAATTTACTCTTGATTTAAGCACAACTACAATATAGGCAAACAGGTGGCTACCATCATCTGAGGGCAGCTTAGGGCACTCGGGTGTGAATACGAGTAGCGGACAAGGTGGTTAACCATAGGGGTGGTAGCGGATTTCTATGACGGAAGTTCACCGCCCTGAAACCTTCTCCTGGACTGAAGAGTTTCCAGAAGCCTGTAATTATGCAAATGTATGCCAATCCCCATCCCCACAGTATGACACGCGCCAGGCTGGTTTTGTTTAAAAGGGAACCGTTTTGGGAGCTTGAAGAAAAGCGGCACTTGTTGTACGGAAGGAAATGTTTTTGACGCTCTCACTACTGTTGGGTACACTGTGAGTTGAGTGGTATGCAACACTGATCAGTTTTGATTTGGGCGACCAGTTGTATTGTGTTCATGCGAGCGGCTGCCCAGAGTGAGTGACTCCAGAAGGACGCACTGTTTGTCCACTGCTTACTGTCAAGTTGTGACATTATGCCGGGTACAGGAGGAACCGGACTAAACAGAACCTCAGACCAGGTAACTGCAGTGCTTATATTTCTGGCATTGATCCATTCGTGTTGTCATGTTTATCGTCGTATGAAACAATGGGCAATTGCTAATTAAGTATTACATATGTAAACTTTATAAACTAGTTTACTTATAACTATAGCGTCACTTTACTAGTTTGCGTTGATTTATGCATTGGGATGTATAGATTAAAAGTAATACACACGTACAGTGCAAGGATTAAGATGACTATACCTGGAATGAAGGTGTACATCTACATGTATTCTGTGTATTACGAGTTGTGTTTGAAAGTGTACATGTATGGAGTGTTGTATCCGAAAGGGTTATACACCATGTATAACACTGACTTACTTGTGTATGTGTGTTGTTGTAGGGTTATACACCATGTATAACACTGACTTACTTGTGTATGTGTGTTGTTGTAGGGTTATACACCATGTATAACACTGACTTACTTGTGTCTGTGTGTTGTTGTAGGGTTATACACCATGTATAACACTGACTTACTTGTGTATGTGTGTTGTTGTAGGGTTATACACCATGTGTAACACTGACTTACTTGTGTCTGTGTGTTGTTGTAGGGTTATACACAATGTATAACACTGACTTACTTGTGTCTGTGTGTTGTTGTAGGGTTATACACCACGTATAACACTGACTTACTTGTGTCTGTGTGTTGTTGTAGGGTTATACACCACGTATAACACTGACTTACTTGTGTCTGTGTGTAGTTGTTGTAGGGTTATACACCATGTATAACACTGACTTACTTGTGTCTGTGTGTTGTTGTTGTAGGGTTATACACCATGTATAACACTGACTTACTTGTGTCTGTGTGTTGTTGTAGGGTTATACACCATGTATAACACTGACTTACTTGTGTCTGTGTGTTGTTGTAGGGTTATACACCATGTATAACACTGACTTACTTGTGTCTGTGTGTTGTTGTAGGGTTATACACAATGTATAACACTGACTTACTTGTGTCTGTGTGTTGTTGTAGGGTTATACACAATGTATAACACTGACTTACTTGTGTCTGTGTGTTGTTGTAGGGTTATACACCATGTATAACACTGACTTACTTGTGTCTGTGTGTTGTTGTAGGGTTATACACCATGTATAACACTGACTTACTTGTGTCTGTGTGTTGTTGTAGGGTTATACACCATGTATAACACTGATTTACTTGTGTCTGTGTGTTGTTGTAGGGTTATACACCATGTATAACACTGACTTACTTGTGTCTGTGTGTTGTTGTAGGGTTTCTATTATTTTGTAGTTTTATGTCTAAATAAATAAGTTACATCATCCTGATATGGCGTTGTCATAAATGCCAGAACCCGAAGCTTGTCACGGAAGCTGGTGGGAGAGGGCGTCTCGTGACATCAGTAAAGCGTCGTAAATTAGTGCTGTTAATGCGGTCACCTCAATATATGCGTCACTTTGACCCAGTCCCGAGGGTGACCTTAATACTGAGGTTCCACTGTCTTTCATTATTGCCTCATTTTAGCTATCCCAAAATGTTCATTCCATAACACTGTTATGCACCTCGTAAAAAAGGTATATCTGATTATCGTATATTGTGTTTTAGGTCTTTACTGTTTCAAATGGTGCGTGAAATGCACTAATGCGCACAGTTATCTATTTCCACACATTACAATAGACAAGGCTGGTGCAATTTGCAAACTTTGGGCCACAAAAGTGACCTAAACAATGCTTTTAATACTCATAAGTGCCATTTTTGTGCCTCAAACCCTACATTTTGGACTGTAATCTTTGAGACAACCCCTACAATGTTTGGCTTAGTTTCTATGATGCTGAAAGAGACTGTTCTGAAAAGTATTTCATGAAATAATGCTTAGGAAAATATGTCCACTCTTTCATTGTGGTTGACAAGAAACTATTTCCAAATGTTTTATATCTAATTTGCACAAACCAATAATCATGTTTGCACAAACATCTATTGTTATGTTTGACACAGACTGTATATTGATCTAGTGGGATGTCGTGTTGTGTTCGATTTTATACAATGTTTAACATCAAACAAAATCTGCAAGATTCTGTCAGAAATCTGGCTAACATGAAAGTTATGTGTGCCTCAACTGCTATTTGTCATTTGATTTTAAACTTCTGTGATGAACAAAAAAGTACTTTGATGCATTAAATATGGCTACTCACCAGAGAAATCAAAGCTGTCAATGGAATGAAGATTTGGAATACTGACATGTGCCCATTTACCAGTCTTGTCCATGTTAATGTTCATACTGGCCATCCTTCAACAGAAACAGTTACACACACCTTTACAGTTGGATAAGGAACACCAGACTTTCGACATTTCACTCAATTCAAATTAATAAGTGTTGGGAGGTTTGGATGGGTTGGTTTAACTTTAGACCAATTTGTTCGATACAAAACAAAATTATATTACCACTTTAAAACATTTACTTACAGGCCTATATTGTGTTTTTTTGTGTGCCAAATCCAGGCAGGCAAAACGTATCATCATCCATGTGCATAATTTAATTTAATTTTTTTTAAATATGTGGGGTGCTGGAAATGCAATTAACGTCTTGCCTTGAGGACCCAGGAATAGATGTCATGTATAGTAATGATATCAATAATCATCCGAGACAATCATAACAACAATTATGAATCAATCACTGATTCAGCTAGCCTAGTAGTAGTCCTAGTAGGGAGGTCAGACCAATTTACCTCCCCTTCTGACAACATGGGAGACAGGGGTCCCAGTTTAGTGGCCATAGTTTTTTATCATGCATTCTACCTGTTGGTTTGTGAATTTTTTTATGTTGTAATAATGTCAATGTGTGTATCTGCGCTGAAAAAATATTTGTTGGCGGTGTTTATTAGCGGTAATGATTTTTTTACTCTCAGTGTCGTATTTTGGTTTTCTTGATTTACGCGTGCGGCCATCTTGGATCACGTTGACAGGCCCCACCTATCAAACTGATTTGCGAGATTATGTTAATGAGTACATCCATATTGAAATATGATGAAGAAAGAGGAAATTCAGAGGAAAATGAATCTGAAAATATTATTGTAATCCGTCGATAAAAAATTCTAGTAATTATGGATTTTAAATGGCCTATGTTTGACGATGTTTTGTGAGTATTTAGTTAGTTGGTTTCAGCGGAAAGCATATGCCGAAGGGTAAAGAATTGTGTCAACGATAACGTGATTACAGTGATGGCTTACCAATTGATAGCACAAACATGCACAACGTCCGTTTATGGAACCCCCGTCTAAAATGATATCGCCATTTTGCCTTCTTCCCTGTATGCGCGCAGTGCGTCATGGTATACAATGCACTCGTGACTCGGATAGCGATGTGATCGACAGCGGGTGACTTTGATTAATACTGCCAAGTACATATGCCTACACCTGAGTAATTCATTGCTGCCATGTTTAATGTAACTGATTGATGTTTATATTAATATATTATTAGTTTATTTATTGGTATTACTTTAGTTTAATTATACAACTGTTGAGCTATTTAGCATATACATAATATTGTGTGTTGGTTACATTATTACAATTTATGATAATTTATGTTTCAATTCATTTATTGTATTATTATTTGTTTATACAATTTTGTATCGTTATAAATTATTTTGATGTAGGGCCTACTGTTTTTGTATTTGATATGTATGTACCAGTTTTTTATATATATATTAAGATTACAGAATAAGATTATATCTTTGTATTTGTCACTATATAGTATACATAAAATAATGTACATTAAGTAAACATTATGATTTATTGTATCTATTAATTATTATATAATCATAGACAAATAAGTATAATAGTACGCCCTATTGTTGATGATAACAATGGGTTTAACCACAGTATATTACAAGTTAATTGGTTTGGCAAACATAGTAGTTATGGGATTTGCCCAATGTAACAAGTGTTGTGTATTGGGGGACTATTATTGGCATTTTGTGCCACAGTGTATTACGAGTTAATTGGCTTGTCAATCATAGCAGTCATTGGCTTTGCCCAATAAAACAAGTGTTGTGTAATGGGATACTAGTATTGTCAGTTTGTGGTTCTAATTCACAATCAACAAATCCTTTCATGTGGTTGTAAGTTCATACAGTTGTTTTAATGTTTTAATGAAGATAGAACCACATTTATCATCTTTGCTCAGTTGCTGTCATGTTCATGATTTAATGCTATTGTAATACATGATGTGTGTGCGTGCGTGTGTGTGTGTGTGTTTACTTTTTTATGTGTGTATTTATTGTTACATGTAATTTTGTATTGGCCTTCTTTATAGATGGCAAAAGACTCAAGATGATAAAAAGTAATTTTCTTGTGATTTATGTACACAATCAGATCCGTCAGAAAACGTTTGGAAAAATTCATGAAATTTAGAACTTTGCAAAACTGTAGTTTTCTGTTGTACTTAGCTACATGAAATAAATAGCATTGTACTTCTTATAGTGACCACTATGTGGGAAAATATTTTTAACAAATTGTCCTTGTGATTTATATGCAAAATCAAATCTAACGGAAAATTGTCGGAAAAAACATGAAATTAGAAACTTTACAAAACTGCAGTTTCTTTAATATTTCATTGATGTACATGAAACAAGCACCATTGCACTTCTATTAGTGACTGTTATCAGGAAAAAATAATTAAAAAACAATTCTTGTGATTTATAAGCAAAATTAGATCTGTCAGAAAACCGTCAGAAAATGTCATGAAATTTGAAACTTTACCAAGCTGTAGTTTTTTAATATTTCACTTAGATACATGAAACAACTACCGTTGTACTTCTTATAGTGACTACTATCAGGGAAAAATGAGAAAAAAATTTTTTTTACGAAACAAAATTTTTGTCCGACCACCCTAGTCCTAGGCCAAGGGCCAGTAGTAGGACTAGGCCTAGGCTAGGCCTACCTGGCTAGCACAGCGTGCGACCTTCGTTGTATCGACATATTGGAATGTGAAATAGATGTAAAACTTAGGCAGATAGAGACAATGTGGCAGAGCGTATGAACATTCCACAGGCAACTGTTCGCTACGCGTGACCTCACAGTCCCCCGATCGTAGTTAGTAGATAGGCTAGTTTATCAACAACATGACACCGCGTGAAACGCTGCAGATGGTGCTACCATCTGGCGAATAACATCGTCTCCGCAGATTTCGCGAACTCGCTACTCACGCTTAGCCGACTCTCGCCTGGGTAATCGAGGCTATCAACTCGCCGATGCGTTGGCTTTTTGTGAACAGGCGGGGGACGGGGTTAGACTTGTGTATAAGGGAGGGTCGTTTCCCGCCACCTTTTATGATTTATAGGTGACACCACTATAGGAGACTAAGTTTGAATGACGGACCATGTCTTTTATTAGTTATTATTACTGAGAAATAGTGAGATTGCCTTCTCCTTCGTCTATTCAGCTACATAAGGGGATATATGAATGGTTAGAGTTGTGTCATTAAATGGGTGCGAGACATGAAAGGTGAATGACGGTGGCAATCGGAAGCTAGATACTTCAAGTTCTTAAGAGGAATATAAAAGATTAGATGGCCTGTGATGATCTCAAACAAAGACAACCAGATAACAACAGCAGAAGAGAAGATCAGCGATGTAGTAAAAGAAGAAGATGGACACAGATTGGACACGTGCTGAGGAAAAATTAAAGCAGCCACAGCATGACAGCAATAAAATGGGTGCCTGAAGAACAGAGGAAAGTGGGTCGCCCAAAGACAACATGGGAATCAACTGTAGAAAAAGAAAAACGCCAACTGGGATGGAGAAAACGGAATAACGCTTATCGCATAGCCCGAGACAGACCGAGGTGGAGAAGTTGGACGGCAAAAAGACCCTCAGAGCCAGAGGCAAGGTAATGTAAATAAATTATGTTATTGATAAATTACTATAGAAATCTGTCATAATCCCCTAACCAACTTGGTGGTCGATGGAACATATAAGCGACGCTGCAGCTGCTGCAGGTATTTCGCCATTCTTATCTGTCAGTGGCTATGTCATAGGCGCGGGAACGAGGGAGGGGGCAGACATATTGTTCTGTTCCTCCCATTAAATGTGAGCGTGAATGGTATTTTATGAGACGATTAATGTGTATTTTTGAGGGCAGACATATGGTTTTCTGCCCCCATTCCCAGTAATAGGCGCGGCTCGGCACCCACCTCCCGTCTTCCGATGTCATCATGTCAGTCGATACAACGTAGAGAACCCGGAGAAGGTAAATTTACAGCAGCGGCGCGAGGTAAAAATTTAATATTTTCAATAGCACTGTCCCCTCGTGTTCTCGGATGTCATTTGTTCACGGCCGAGACCCCCCTCCCTCCCCCCGTCTTCCGATGTCACAATTGAGCCAACCGAGACAGCCACAAGGTGAAGGAAGATGTAAAGATATGCGGCGGCGAAAATTTATTAGAGGTGCTGAAGCTGCCGTAGCCCCCCAATATGAATTTCGTTCCCGCGCCACTGGGCTATGATGAGGAGCTCTGGCATGGAGAGGGCCATCCACTTCTTAAAATTGTCGAACCAGCATTTTCTCTGCCGTCCGCGGCGGCGTCTGCCCTCCACGGTCCTCTAGAGAATCGTTATCGGGAGGCTGACATGTCTTGTTACATGCCTAAACCATGCCAATTTTCTTCTCTTTACAGTTGCCAGTAGAGGTTCTTGTGGGCCAACCAGGGATGTGATTTTGCTTAGAACATATTTTCATTGGTCTTTACTCTGATGCTCGATGTATGAGATGGGGAGCATTTGATATAGAAGGCTTTAATCTTTTTAAGATACTACTTCTCCAGATCCTCTCCAACCTTGCCATGGCTGCCGTTGCTGAGGCGATCCTGGTATGTATTTCCGTGGTGCAGCTACCACCATTGGGCAATGTTGTCCCAAGATATTTAAAACTGCTGGGCTAGAATTTAAAAAGATGTACCAGTGCAAAAATTTGGTGACTTCGCACTTTTAAACGCTCTTAAACGCATACCACTACATTTTTGTTCAGCACTAATAGTTATATGAATAGATATATATAATTCGAGTTTTAGTATATATGATTATCTATGTATTTGGGCTATAATTTAAGATTAGTAGACTAGATCACAACCGAGTAGCCAAAAAGCCAATGTCCAAAGCACCATTTTTAAAATGGCAGTGAAGTTTAAAAATATACCCGTGACCAAGATGTTAGTTTCAGCTGTTCTTATCCGTAGAACAAACATTTGAGAATAATATCAGAGCAAATCATGGTATTACTGGCAGTATTCTTTATGAAGTGCATGCTTATAGAATGTCTCGAAAACGCTGTTCACTTCGATATCATATTTTGCAGTAGTTAGCTAAAAAAAGAAGGAATATGGTAATACAAGTATTAGATCCGAAAATCATGTTGCTTAAAAATGGTAAGATCAGATGTTTATATGTTGTATGAACATTATCTTTCGAAATAAAGTGAACATGATGTAAACATATTTACTACGACATCTAGATAGGTCACGTAAAAATGTACCACCATGTCCAGTATATGAACCAACAAAAACATTGCATTCACTGCTTTCATATCGTGAACATACCTGTGCATTTAAAAAATATATAATTGTAATTCTAAGTAAGCCTCAAAGAAAAATAGCGGAATTGAAAGCGGATGGCTCCAGACATCACAAAACACACGTATCATTATTTTTCCTGAATGCCAGTATAATATGTGACACGAAAAACTTTATTTCAGTTTCGGAAGTCCGTGTTGTATCCATAAGCAGTCATTTTATGCCTAAAATAGTTGGATGTCGTAGAAAACATGGGTATAAAACTCGAAAAATGTCATCCTGATCCAACGGTTAACAATTAAAAACCGTAAAAGTGGTGTTGACAATAGCTTAGGTCTAGATATTAGAACTTGTTTGCTTCCCAGAAATTATAATAGAAATTCGAATGAGGAAGTTCGAAATGTCTCCAAAAATCATGTGTTGGTAGATATTTTGAAATTCTAGCCCTGCACTGACTTCTTCTGGAGTTGTCACGAGGCGCTTGCGGGACCGTGTTGTCAAGAGTCGCTTGCGGGACCGGGTTGTCACGAGGTCCAATGTGTGTTGGCGCAGCTGCAGCGACATGGTGCGGCTGGAAGACATCACGATCAATGGGCCATGTCCCTGTTTTTCTGAATCCATTGACTGCAGTCAACATCGTCGTTGCACGCAGGTACGCCACTCGGAACAGCTCTGCGATCTGGAATGTGGTGACCACTCGCCCGTGATGATTTCGAAGCTAGTTTTCTACAGACTGTTTGTAGTAGGTCATCAGCAGCTTCATAAAGCTGACGTCCAGCGGTTGCATACGGTGACTGCAATGCGGTGGCAAGCAAATGACTGTCACGAAGTTAGCGCGGGCCATTTCTGTGAATGGCAGGTTTGTCATATTAGTCTTGTAACCATCCAGTATCAACAAGACCGGTCTCTGCTTCGTTGGGTTGGCGTGCTTGATAAAATGTTCAAACCACTGCACAAACAAACAAATCGCTCTGCATCCATCCAGACTCGTGTGGTTCGGCGATGGATCCTAGTGGCGCATTGTCCATAAGCTCTGGTTTCATTCTTTTCCGCAGGAAGATGAACATAGGAGGGATGAACGCCGTTCCCCTGCAGCTCATTCTAGATAATAATCTCGTAAAAAATGTAATGTATAATTTACAGTAATTTTTCACCCACTGCGAGAGAGAGGTTTGATTAATTAAATTCATCATAATTTTGATTATTTAATTCCAGGTAGACTACTTCAGTGGGAACCTAGAAGCATAAAACGGACAGAGGTCGTGCGGAACAAGAACGGATCATGGCTGCAGTTCGAGAGGTGGTCGTCACTGGTTGCCCTTGTCGCAATGTAGCCACAGATTCCTCATTGTACTCTGCGTCGATATTTTATTAAATTCCGTGAAAATGGTGCCAATGGAGACATGCGCACTGGATATTTTAACAATCTTGTCGTGTTCTCCAGCGACGAAAAGGAATTATTGGTGGAATATGTCCAGAGAGCTGCCTCCTTGTATTATGGACTAAAACCATCGAGATGCGTCGGCTCGTTAACGATTACGCAAAGAAACTTGAAAGGAAAATGCCAGCCTCTTGGACTGTAAACGCGAAAGCAGGTCTCGACTGGTTAAGTGCTTTCTTGAAAAGACATGCAGAAATATCATTGCGGACGCCGGAAGCGACACCTCTTTGACGTGCAATGAGCTTTAGTAGAGCGAATGTTGCACTTTTTTACGACAACTTAGAGCGAGTGTATGCCAGGGAAATGTTGACGCCGGCGCGCATTTGGAACGTCGATGAAACAGGTTGTACCACTGTGCGAAGACCGTGTAAAGTCATCGCCTCTAATGGTGTGAAAGAAGTCGGCGCGATCGTTTTCGACGAACGAGGACAGCTAGTAACCGTGTGCTGTGCTGTCTGTGCTGTCGTATTCCCAAGGATGAACTAGAAGGATGCCTACATCAATGGTGCTCCCCCTGACTCCATTGGAGTTGCACATCCTTCGGGTTAGATGACATCCGAAATCTTCTTCAAGTTCAAGCAACATTTTGTGCGTCATGTGCTCTGCTCGCGACAGGAGACCGTTCTCCTTATCCTTGACAATCACGAGTCACATCTGTCTATCGGGGTACTCCATTTCGAGAAAGAAAACGGAGTCGTCATTCTATCCTTCCCACCGTACACTTCTCATAAGTTGCAGCCAGTAGACCGGTCCGTTTACGGGCCGTTCAAGAAATATTACAGAGCAGCATGCGACGATTGGGTCCTATAGGACATCCGGGGCGCACTATGACCATTTATGACGTCGCCGGAATGGTTGGGACAGCATTTCCCAGAGCTATGACTCCCGCCAACATCCAGTCAAGTTTCCGGGTGAGTGGTATCTCGCCATATGACTGGTGCGTCTTCAACGACGCCGATTTCTTGCCTTCAGAAGTGACCGACATGCCGAATCCGGAAACCGTGCAAGAGCCACCGCCATCGATACACGCGGTGACAGTGGCCGTCACACTGCCTGCGATTTTAGCTGTGAACAATGTACAGAAATAACGCCCATCCACATCGCAAGAGTGTGAATCGGTGGCAGGGTTCTCGTCTTTGATAGTCGGCAAACCTGTCACCACAGAGCCCGTTAGACCGTTTGAGTGCTGACAGACACTCCTGAAAAAACCCAGATACGGATTGAACAGGAGAGAACCCGCAAAGGCAAAGCCAAAGACAAAGGATTGGCAAAATCACATGTTGCCAGGGCCCTTACATCATTGGGTAACTGACAGCGATGCACAGGACAATGATATGTGACCATGCTTAATGTGTTGCGAACCATTTTACAACAGTCTACCAGGCGAAAAATTTATTCAATGTACTGAATGCGAGAAGTGAGCATACGACAACTGCACAACTTCATGTGCGAATATTGACGTGATTTTAGCCTTCCAGTTTTTTGTCAGTTCAGCATGCTAGTTTAAGTTTGATGAGGCACGGCATGTCATAAACGTTCATGTTGTTTGTTGCGTGTTTTACGATTACCTTTCTTAAATCTACTTAATATGTATTAACATTAAATAAAAGGTGAAAGTCGTCACAAAGCATTATAGTAATACAATAAAATGAGTGTTTCAACTTGCCCCATGGACAGTTTCAACTATGCAGGGTTATTTGAAACAGACGGAACATGTTCAATAACGTGGTTGATATTACTGGAAGTTTCTTACTAGCTACTTGTGTGGCGTAAATGCAACAACAACGGGTCCAGACAACATCTCCACATCTACCCTGAAGAACTGCGCCGACCAACTCTCTGCGGTGTTTACGGACATCTACAACTCCTTTCTCCAGCAGTGCAGAGTTCCAGTCTGCTTCAAAACTTCCACTATCATACCCATTCCCAAGAAGTCCAACATCACCGGGCTGAACGACTACCGTCCAGTGGCACTGACCTCAGTCGCCATGAAAGTGTTCGAGCGCATAGTACTCAAGTACCTGAAGTCGGCCACCGACGGCCTCCTGGACTCGCACCAGTTTGAATATCAAGCAAACAAATCAGTAGACGATGCGGTAGCTTTAGGTCTGCATCACGTTCTGCAGCACCCAGGGAGGCCAGGAACCTATGCCAGGATCATGTTCATTGACTTCAGCTCAGCATTTAATACTATCATCCCATTCAAGCTGTTTGATAAACTTTCATTGTTGAATGTACATCCTGCCATGTGTCACTGGGTCCTTAACTTTCTTCTTCACAGGCTCCAATCTGTCAGAGTCAACAACTCTACCTCTTATCCTAAATACAGGTGCCCCACAAGGTTGTGTGTTATCCCCCTTCCTGTTTACTATCTTCACAAATGACTGTGTCTCCTTGGACCAATCGGTCCATGTGATCAAGTTTTCCGATGACACTACTGTGGAGGGCTGCATTGAGAATGCGGATAAGACGCCACACAGGGAGGAAGTTCAGAGAATGGTTGGCTGGTGTGCGGATAACAATCTGGAATTGAATGTTTCAAAGACTAAAGAAATGATTGTTGATTTTCGTAAAAAGAAGACTCCCATCCACCCTTTTTCGATAAATGGCGTGGAGGTCGAGCAGGTTGAATCTTTCAGATTCCTTGGAACAACAATTTCAAACGATTTCACATTGTTCATTACAAAAAAGGCACAACAACGCCTGTTCTTCCTGAGGCAGCTCAGGAGATTCGGCATTGCTCAGGAGATTATGATACGATTCTACCGCGCAATCATTGAACATATCCTCACTTTCTCGATTGTAGTGTGGTTTCTTCGCCAGTCAGGCGGAGAAACAACGGCTAGAAGTTATCGTGAAGGGCGCATCTAGAATCATTGGGTGCGAGTTGCCATCCATTGAATCTATTTATCATGCTCGCTGCGCGCGAAAATCCAAGAGCATTGTACGGGATACTACCCACCCAGCCAACCATCTCTTTGAACTTCTTCCCTCTGGCAAGCACTATAGAAGTATTAAGACAAGGACCTCTAGACTTAAAAATAGTTTTTATCCGTAGGCTGAGAATCACTTGAACCGCGAGATGCCATGATACTGTTTTCAGTAGGATATATTTGACAAGTGTAGTAGGCATGCGGAAGTGGAAGTCCGAGAAACCCAACCATTTCTTAATAGACATATATACCGACCAGATAAACTTTTGTTTTAATTAATTATGCATATTACATTTTAATAATACACTGAGGTAATAATGCTAATATAAGCAGTAAAATAGTTTAGTTGCAAGACTTGTTCTTCATCTGAGTTGAGTGAAGTATCATCTATTCAAGATTCAATAAGTTTGTTATCAGTTTAAAATACTGCATTAAAAACGGAAATGTTCCTTTTGATACACACTGAGATGCCAGTAATACAATTGGTAAAACACATTATGGTCAGCACTAACAATTGGTAAAACACGTCATAATTAGCACTACAAATGTGTGTACATATACTAAATACATAATAATAATAAATAAAACACTCGTGCCACAACATTTCATACATGTTCTGCTGTAAACAGTTTACTTAAAACTAACATTAAACATTAAAATGGCAGAGGGAATAAACGACATCGTAAACACATTTTCCTTGCCAAATGGCACTTTCAAACGTCTCCCTGACGGAAGTTTCTGGAAAGATGCGTTCAGAGGATGGGTCGAGTCGTATAATATGAGTAGCTTTCCTCTTTAGAGCAACATTATACAAACTGGACAATTATCTTTGATCACGGCCAATTAATTTCCTAGCTAAGTTCGTAACAAGCGAGCTTTATTTTGTTTTTGCTTGTGACGTTGCCGTACCATGTTATTAAGATAACTGATAAAATGCTTTCTATCAACCCCCTGCATACAAGTGTACCATCTCTCTTCAAAAACGCTAGTTTTTATCATACAGTATACCTTTGAGTTCTTTGGTAATCCAGGGCTTGTTATTTGGGAAAATACTAGATTTTTTCGTTTGTATTACTGTTTGTTCACAGAACTGAATGTAGGATGTGGCAGTGTCAGCAAGTTCACCTGCATTCTCAGAGCAGCCACCAAAAACACCTGCCAATCAGTGCAGTCAAAGCACCCCTTGAGTGTCTCTGAGCTGTCGTGGTCCCAGACTCGTACACGGCGAGTCTTGGTTTTTTCATTTTTAACAGCTGCCTATATTTGTACAAATTAGCCTCTACTTTGCACTCAGTGACATATAATCAATATAGGTTTCTCACAGTAGTCTCATCCAGTTTATTATTTATTCTGTTAACTTCGTTATTCTAGCCAAAATTCTGACTTCGCGTACCGGACCGAAGTATGCCTATTCGATAAACGAGAATGTCCATTATGTCTGCATATTCGAATTAGAACGGCACTCACATACATATAATAAAACTACCCCTGGCCCAACTAAGTAAGTGCATTGCCTAACTGAGCAACCTTGGTTTTACTAAATTTACACCTGGTCTTATTAAACTTGCTGGTGGTTTTACTAAACTTACACCTGGTCTTACTAAACTAGCTCCTGGTTTCACTAAACTGGTATAATTAAAGTACGCCCCGGCCTAACTAAACAGGCTCTTGGTCTGACTAAACTAACTGCTTGCCTGACTCAGTGGTAGTCTAATTATTCTAACTCCTTGTTAATATAAACTCGCTGCTGGCATATTTATACTCACGGCTGGTGCAATTACACTCGCTGCTGGTGTAATTACATTGACCGGTGGTTTAATTAAACTCACTGGTGGTGTAATTACACTCACTGCCGTTTTTTGTGCAAAGATCTTTTAGTCCCACCCCATCTTTCTCTAGCATTGTGTGGGATTTTAACTTGAGGTTGGTAGGGGTCACCCATGTTAAAAGCCGGAAATTTCAATCGTAATCACTATTTTTGTTACAGACAGGGCCTTCCTTCCTTCTGAAACCTTCCTTATGAGGATGTCTTTTAGGTAGTCTACCAGGGAAGAAAGTTGAAGCTGTTGGTTTTGCTGGATCATGAAGGAGTTTAAGTAAATCACCCCTCTTAGCATGTTCTTCCTCTAATTTAGTTGCCTAGTGGAATATTTGCAATAACGACTGGATACAACTGAAAACATTACCTCGAACTTGTATATTATTCTTAGTGGCGAAGAGTGTAGTTAAAACAGGAGGTATTTTTGGTACTGTAGCAAAATACAATTCCAACAATTTTAAGCGGTCAAAGCAGTTATGCGTAGTCGCTAGCTCTGCATGTAAATGTTTACAAAATATGGCTGTCCTTTGTGATTAAACCTAAATATGTGCAAATATTAAGAAATATATTAGCAATGTAAACCCCCTTATCTGGACCGGAACAGGAAAATACTGGGCTACAACATCATGGAATGTCTTAGCAGCCTCTGTGTTCAACTGTGTAAGCAAATTTAGACTGCTGCATTTATTGAATAATCATGACAATTTCCGGATTGTTTTTGGTCTTCTGAAGTAACAACTCTGCCCATCCATGTTGTTCCCAATTTTGAATCAGACTGACTTTTCCAGCCTCAACCAGATATATGCCTTTCATAGTACACTTTAGTAATTTACCATTGGATGTGTTCACCTGGTTTTGAAATTTAGCTAAATTAGTAGCGCCACACAGTCTTGGACAATTAACCTGAACTGATTTTCTGTTTTATTATTTGTCAACAAGAGTGGATTTCGCCTATCTTGTTCCGGCACCAAGAATGCTGTATCAGCGGTAAACGTTGTTTGCCATGCACATTGAAACCAGTATGTCTTAAGGTAATGTGCAAAGATAATCTTTGTTTGTTCGCTAACAATATAATATGGAATACCATGATTTAGAAAGTTGAAAAATGAGTGCACCATGCTGGTGCCGACACTTTCATGCCAACAACGCATAACCATAAACGCGGGAACGGGGGGGGGGCAGAGGGGGCAGCTGCCCACATGGAATTTTTCTGGGGGGGCAGACTGCCCCCGCCCCCGTGGGCTACGGGACCATGGGAACGTATCCATGTGGATTTTACAGAAAAAGACGGACAGAACTTCCTTGTCGTGGTGGATAGTCATTCAAAGTGACTGGAAGTGGTCTCGATGTCTCGCACTACTGCAAGCAAGACGATAGTGCAACTGAGAAGAATGTTCGCAGCATTTGAGTTACCACGCGAGGTGGTATCTGACAACGGACCTCAGTTCCTTGCGAGGAATTTGGTCGTTTCTTGAGGTTGAATGGCGTCAAGCATATACTGTGTCCTGCTTACCACCCGGCCTTTCAAGAAGATGTTTGCAAAATCGAACGGCCAGCTACCATTGCAACACCGTCTGTCGGACATACTGTTCCAGTACCGAAACACACCGCATTCGCTTACGGATAAAACGCCGTCGGAGTTGTTCCTGAACCGAGCGCCACACACCAGACTTGCGATGTCGAAACCCAGTATCGAAGCAAAAGTGCAAGATCGGCAATTAAAGCAGAAACAACAGCATGATGGACCCCATTCACGCTTTCGCAAGTTCGACGTCTACCACAGAGTGAGAGTCAGAAACATGAGAGGAGGAATGGACACTGGGAACGGTGGTCAGAGTTTTAGGGCCACTAACATATTTGGTCAGACTGCCAGGAAACAGGAGGCGATCCGTTCATGTGGACCACATGGTCGCCAATGATGACCACCCAGCTACACCAGAAGGTTGGAGCGATGTCGCGATTGCACCTCCCATTGTCGTGACATCCGAGCTAGAGCCTGTGGTGGTCGATCCGGTCGATCCAGTAGGTCATGGAGGGCAAACAAAACAAGCACCTAAGGCACCTAACGGGTTAGGGTCACCAACACCGACTGTCCTTCAGTCGCCAGCTGCTATCAGGCGTTCATCACGAGCTATCAAATATGTTGTTAAGTTGAATTTGTGATTATTCACCCCGTTACTCTTAGTATAAGCTTGCTATATTAGTCGCAGATGGTTCTTTAGAATAGTTCTATTTTAAGGTGGAGAAATGTTATATATTGATGTAACGGGTACTAGCTGTAAGTGTCCTTCCGTGTTTTGTACCGTTTCTGTAATACACACCCGAGGCACTCTGGGATATCGCCAACCTCATGTGTAATTGATTACTATTCGTAATTTGTCTCCTTAAACATGTAAACTCCACAATACATAACAATAATGTCTGTTTATTTTGGCATCACCTCTCTGAAACATTAGTACAGATTCAAAAATGTTCTCCAAAATTATTTCGGCATTCCTCCAGTCAGAATTTTTAAGTTTGTCCTTAATACTGGGCAGCTCTGTTCCTACGCAATGGTGATCAAGCAAATGACACGTATTTGAAATTACTACACTTGATCAGCAGCGATTGTTAGACGAGAACCGTGCATGAGACGCCATGTCTGGGGCCAGTGCCGCACTCTCGTGCTGCTCACTGTCCCTTCTGCACTAGAGTCTGGTCGGCAGAGGACGTGTTACTGGAGCACGTTCTGACTGAGCATCACAACTTGTGCAGAGGTATCGAGTCGACTGGCGATGATGACTCGTCTAAAAAAATGCAATCATTTGTGCGTTCTGCTGATGCAGTTGTTTGGCTCAAGAGCTACATATCTGCTGTGACTGGTACGGGTAACAAACAATCTACACTGTATATCAGGTTTGGTGACATGTTCTGATTAGCCTACTTGTTTGGTTTGTGCACAAATTAGTTTTCATTTAGGAAAATAGTTGCGTCTCATGTGCTGGCTTACACGTGGTCTTCACAAAAATAAATACTTCCATGGTAAAAAAATGCGTAATGCATGCTATTTGTACAGGAATACTCACAACTTAAATAGGCAAGAATCCATGTTCACTGACAGTTTGGGCAACTACTTTTTATCATCCACACATGTTGTGTGGCTGGAAATTAAAATTAATTCAACAAATGGATGGCTTGGATAATTGGGAAGTTTTTGAGCATGAACAAAATTTATTATTTCACCCATCAGAGCCTAATCAGATATATATATATATATATGTGTGTGTGTGTGTGTGTGTGTGTGTGTGTGTGTGTGTGTGTGTGTGTGTGTGTGTGTGTGTGTGTGTGTGTGTGTGTGTGTGTGTGTGTGTGTGTGTGTGTGTGTGTGTGTGTGTGTGTGTGTGTGTGTGTGTGTGTGTGTGTGTGTGTGTGTGTGTGTGTGTGTGTGTGTGTGTGTGTGTGTGTCACAGAGTATGAAAGACACAATTGATCGGGCTCGAATGACTGGGAAAAGAGCACCTAGTCAAATTTATATTGCAGAAAATCCCATTAGTAAACTTACGCATGGTGACACTAACATATCCATAAAATCTGTCAATTTACGTCAAATTTCAAAAAGGTGTCATTTGATTGATTGACCGACATTACTTAGGAACGGGTCTGTCCAGTATTATGGACAAACTCAAAAATTCTAACTGGAAGAATGCCGAAGTAATTTTGGAGATAAATTTGGAATCTGTACTAACGTTTCAGTGATGCAGATTGCCAACATGGATTTTTGTTTCAGTACACCCAAATCATTCTAAAAAAGTTTCTTGGCATATTCTACCAACAAGTACTGACTGACTACAAGTACTCCTGACTACAAGTACTGATTGACTCCAAGTACTCCTGACTACAAGTACTGACTGACTCCAAGTACTCCTGACTACAAGTACTGACTGACTCCAAGTACTCCTGACTACAAGTACTGACTGACTCCAAGTACTCCTGACTACAAGTACTGACTGACTACAAGTACTCCTGACTACAAGTAAAACGGTGCACCCGCTCAGCGAGCGATCGACAACTATTTCGCCGTGGACACAGGTGTCACGACATACGACGGTGTTGAGCGCGGACCTGCGACGCATAGGTCGTACGCTACGTTGCCGTGCCGATGTCGACGCTCTGCGCGCACTCGACCGTCAACAGTGGCAAGAGTTGGGGCTGGGTATGTCAAAATAAAAAAGCTTTATATGAATCCATAGAATTGACATTTTTAATTATTTATTTATTTATTTACATATTTATTACATTTTAGCGCAATTTCTACTTTTAATAAGTATCTTTACGTTTTTTATCATCTGGACATCTTAGTCATATATGTATATATTTATTTCTATATTTTATTTACTTATATATATATATATATATATATATATATATATATATATATATATATATATTACCTCTACTTCTACAAAGAACTGTGACGGTACATATCGTGTTGAATGACACAAGCGAAACGGACGCGAACCACATCACGTCTGCCACGCGAAAGGGCACATAATAATAAAAATAATACAAGTACAACTAATATATGAAGGATTTCAGGGCAAAACGCGAAACAATAAAAAAAAACATATCAGACATTCCGCTTCGCGACGGGTTGAACTAGTATGCTATCAAATTTATACCAAAACGCGACTGTTTGTTTTCAAAAAAAGATACACGCCATCCGTATTTTTTATAACCAAACACGATAAAACCATTCCAGCCCATCCGCACCATCTTATTGATCTTTCCCCTAAACGTAGTGATGGCGCTCACTGTATGGATATTTCGCGTTTAATAACATTAAATTATTATCTCATTTTGTATAACATATCTGCAAAACAAATTATCTTTTATTTAAGATTCTTAATATATTCTAATTTTATACAACGTTTTTGTTTAAACTCTGAGGGTGAAACCAAAAAATGAATTTTTCTCAAAACTAACAAAATGTATATATCTCGTTTGCCCTGAAACCCTTACTTATTAAAGCATATTCTAATAAAACTTGCAACTGGTTCTTACAGTCTCTAATACATTGTCCTTTAAACAGGCAAACTGGTTCTTACAGTCACTAATACATAGTCCCTTAAACAGGCAAACTGGTTCTTACAGTCTCTAATACATAGTCCCTTAAACAGGCAAACTGGTTCTTACAGTCTCTAATACATAGTCCCTTAAACAGGCAAACTGGTTCTTACAGTCTCTAATACATAGTCCTTTAAACAGGCAAACTGGTTCTTACAGTCACTAATACATAGTCCCTTAAACAGGCAAACTGGTTCTTACAGTCTCTAATACATAGTCCCTTAAACAGGCAAACTGGTTCTTACAGTCTCTAATACATAGTCCCTTAAACAGGCAAACTGGGTCTTACAGTCTCTAATACATAGTCCTTTAAACAGGCAAACTGGTTTTTACAGTCTCTAATACATAGTCCCTTAAACAGGCAAACTGGTTCTTACAGTCACTAATACATAGTCCCTTAAACAGGCAAACTGGTTCTTACAGTCACTAATACATAGTCCCTTAAACAGGCAAACTGTCACAAATAATTGGCAATCGGTTCTTGTGTTTATGATTGTTCCAATGGTCCCTTTGACCAACTTATTGAGTATGCTCGTGGTTAATCACAAACACTGGTTGATCGCAGTCTACTCAGGCACTCAGCGAATGTTGTCCCTGCATGTTGATGGTGTTCTATAGACAAAGAACGTCTCACGTTACTTGAGCAGTCGTTGGTCGTTTTTCTCACTTCGGCGTCATGATCGTGAAAACGTCGAGTTTTTTTTGCGTCATCGTTTGAAAGACGTCGACTTTTTACTGCAGCGTCATAGTGTGAAAGAAGTCATTTATTGCTGCGTCAACGTTTGGAAAACGTCGACTTTTTACTGCGGCGTCATAACGTGAAATACATCAACGTTTTACTGATGCGTCATCACGTGAAAGACGTCGATATGTTATTGTATATGGGCCATACACTGAGCACGACAACTTATCTTTTGTCTTCTAATGTTTAATCAACACCGTAAGAACTGTGAGCATAAGTGACAGACTATTAACTAACTTTCAACGCAGTGGCTATACATGTACATACATGGTGTAACAAATTATATGCGGGTTGCTCATCAATGACTAAAATACACCACAGAGACACCAATATATACACAAGATATTGTACATCGAGAATACAAACGTAATTATAGATTATACAATAGTATGCTATCTTGTAAAGTACTCCCATACTAGCTGGGTTACACGGCGTTGCCCGGGAGAAAAAAGGCAGTCAAACGTACCAGACACCCCAAACCCATCCCAAATGTGTCCAGCCTACCCGCATTAATAAATGGTAACTGGTCACTGGCCTAGTTGTTAGGACAACCTTTTGCCGGTAATCTCACTCTCAATCGCTCACCCGTCTAACTGACGTAACCAGCAACAGCGGATGCTGGGTTGAAATTTCAGCCCGATACATGCAAAGTAACGGAGATTTAACAAGAGATTTAACAAGATTGCCACCCAGAGAATTAACTCTAGGTGGCAGGTGGACAAGGAAGCCCTTTGGCTTATCGAGAATCCGACCCTTTTACCTATGTGTATCCCGCCCTTCTGGGGTATGTGTCGATTTTATTTTTAAACGTATTCACGCTACTAGCACCCACACAATCAGCAGATAATCTGTTCCATTCATTTACAGTCCTTTGTGAAAATGAGAACTTTCTTATATATAATCTACACTGCTCCTTTGCTAATGTAACTTCTAGTCCTTCTATCTTTCTTAACTGCGAAACAAATATTTCTATCAATATTTTCATAACCATTCATTATTTTAAACACTTCTATCTGATCTCCTCTCAATCTCCTGGTCTCTAGTGTTGTTAAGCCGCATTTTTTAGGCGTATTTCAAAACTAAGATCCCTCAGTTTTGGTATCATTTTAGTTGCTCTCCTCTGCACTCTTTCTAGCATATCTATGTCCTTCCTGCGATATGGCCTCCACGCTTGAATACAATATTCTAAATGAGGCGTAACTATTGTTTTGTACAGCGGTATTATTAGCTCTTTTTCCTTATATGTTATGTTTCGCCTAATTAATCCAAGGATTTGATTTCCCTTTGAAGCTGCAATTCCGCACTGCTCTGAAACCTTCATATCAGCACTAATGGTTAACCCCAAGTCCTTTTCTTTTACAATAGTACTTAGTACAGTACCCCCATTGTATATTCTACCTCTTCGTTCCCATGTCCTGTGTGGAGGCATTTACATTTCCCAAAATTGAACAGCATTTGCCACTTTTCAGACCATTTGATCAACTTGTCAAGATCATCTTGTAAATGTTGTCTCTCTCCATCACTTTTAATCCTTCTAAACACTTTTGTATCATTCGCAAATTTCAACACCTTGCTTGTTATTTCATCATCCAAATCGTTGATATACAGTACTGGAAATAATTAACTGGTACACTTGAAAATTGCATGATTTTCTTACTTCGATTAAGTTTGATCTTTTCCAGCACCAAATAATTTAGCATCATTGTATATGTAAGTTATTTATAACATATCTACGGTAGTCTAGGACAGTTTTTAAAGTAAATGATGGATATTTGACGTGTTTATTGACAGAATCTTGCACTTGTGGTAGATTTACAGAGTACTCTAGAGTCTTTCTAGGTAAGATATACTTTGAGTGTACTTAAGATAGAACAGTTTATTTGAAAATTGTGTATATGTGGGTGATAATATGTGATCTTGCTATGCTGATTCATGAGTTCAACTGCTATCAACCTTGTTTTCAGAGGTTATATGCCATACCTAATGATTATCTGATTAAAAAATTTAACTAAAATTTATTTATTTTAATTTCATGGAGAAAATGAATAATATTATTACAAAATAAAATGTTATGGTTGCAAATACAATATAGAACAAAGATTTGTCAAATAACATAAGATTTTTTTGTTTCGTGAATAGAAAAGATGAACGGAAACCATCGAATGACTGATGAGCGACGCTTTGAGGTTGTGGTACTACACAGAAATGGAGCCAGTATGAGGGAAATTGCAAGGAAATTGAGAATTTCCAAGAATGCAGTTGTTAGCAATGTGCAGAAGCACCGGAATACAGGCTCTGTGAAAGATCTTCCGGGGAAAGGCCGAAAGAAATCAACTACAAAACGGCAAGATCGGTGACTCATCCGTACGTCCTTGAATGACCGTCGCTTGACCTCCAGTGACTTAAAGAAACGTTGGCAAGATGAGTGTGGACTTAACGTTTCTAGTCGAACAGTTAGGAACATATTAAAAGTGGCAGGATTAAGAGGGTGTGTTGTAATTAAGAAGCCCCTGCTCTCTGCCAAGAACCGAAAGGCACGGTTGCAATGGGGAAGGAGGCACAGACATTGGTCTGATGATGACTAGCAACGTGTTTTTTGGTCAGATGAAATCAGCATTGAGCTTTTCAACTCTTCAAAGAGAGTTTATGTGAGGAGGAGACAGGGAGAAAGATATAGTGAACAATGCATCGTCCAACTGTGAAGTTTGGTGGTGACAAACAAACGATATGGGGTTGCTTTGCGGCCGAGGTGTTGGTTTCCTCCACAGGGTCGACGGCACGTTAGGCCAAACACAGTACATCAAACTCCTTAAAAAGAGCATGTTACCATCTGCAAATACGTTGCACGGTGGCAGAGATTACATCTTTCAATAAAACAAAGCGCCATGCCACAAAGCAAAGAAAGTCATGGACTTATTTGAAGAAAAAGTCATCACAGTAATGGACTGGCCTGCCCAATCTCCAGACCTAAACCCCATCGAGAATTTGTGGCAAAACCTGAAAATGCAGGTTCATAACTGCAAGCCAAGTTCCTTGGATGACCTTTGGGAGAAGCTAAATACTGCCTGGCAGAGTATAACACACGCCGAACTCTTAAAACTAATCCATTCAATGCCTAAGCGTGTCAAGGCTGTTATTTCAGCCAGAGGAGGTGCTACTCGATATTGATATATATATATATATATATATATATATATATATATATATATATATATATATATATATATATATATATATGTCGTTCTAATTCTTTTTCCATTCTTTATTTGTAGCATATATATATATATATGCTACAAATAAAGAATGGAAAAAGAATTAGAACGACAATTTCTTAAATCCTTAACTTTGTCTAATTTAATAAGGTAAAATAAAACAGATTATATTGCCTATTAACTGATAAAACGACGTATATTTACTGCAAAGTCGTGAATATTGCCCAACATAATCACTGTCCCAGTTAATTTTTTCCAGTACTGTATATTAAGAATAATATAGGTCTTAGTAATGATCCCTGTGGTACCCCACTCAATACCGATTTCCAGTTTGAAGCCTCCCCATCAACTACTACACGTTGTCTTCTGTCAATCAGCCATTTTTCTATCCAGTTTATTATACCATTTCCTATGCCATGGGTCTTTAGTTTAAGCAATAATCTTTGATGTGGTACTTTGTCGAAAGCTTTTTTGAAAATCTAAGTAGACAATAACTACTGGTGATCCCTCATCTACCCACTTAGTGATGTCTTCCAAAAAACATAACATATTTGTTAAGCATGACCTCGCTTTAAAAAACCCATGTTGAGATGGGTTTATCAAGTTATGTTTAACAAGAAAATCCACCATGTGATCTTTAATTAGTCTTTCTAATCATTTGCAAATCACCGATGTTAAACTCACTGGTCTATAGTTCTCTGACTTGTTTCTCGAACCTTTTTTAAATAACAGTATAATGTTTGCCTCTTTCCATTCTAAATGAACCACTCCCTCTTCTAATGACAAATTGTAAACTGTTGCAAGCGGTACGCTAATTTGTTATACAATTTCCAATAGTAGTTTTGGCGGAATCCCATCCATTCCAGGTGATTTACTAGCCCTTATTTTCTTAGCTACCATTTCAGGGGTTACAATTAATTGTCCAAAATAGTCTGAATCTGCCCCCTTGAACTTAGCCTCTGGTACTGGCAGTGAACTAATATCTTCTCTGGTGAACTAAGATGTGGGTGCACAAACAAACAGAGAACGAACTGTTTTATGACATAGATATGTCGTATTCCTAGGTATCCAATATAACTTTTTGACATTCATTTTTTATAATACACTAACTTGACGGACGATAATTTCGACGCTAAATGACAAAATCATTTCATGTGGAATTATTTCAACACAAGACTTAAGTTTACGACTTATTCAGTAATTAATTACACATGTATGCTTAAGCAATTCAATTTACACAATGATGTTAATATATAACATATTTTTCAATCACGATTATATCTTTTACACCTGCACGCTGTTTTTGTTTTCAACATAATGACATATATTTTGAAATATACATTAAGGAGTATAACATTATACAGTCTTCTTCCTTTGTTGTTCTCATTATTTTATTATACATGATTTGTCTTAATTTGATTTGTATTTGTATGTATTGTAATGAGTTACAATAAATTTGATTTGATTTGAAAATGACACATAACTCCATATGTAGGAAATATAGTAAAAGGAAAGAACGCGCTACTTGTAAGCGTGCGGACGTGACCAGCGACAGGTAGACCTGGTGCATGTTAAGCGCTGAAGATTTTCAAACGTCAATAATTTTAAAACTATTTACAATTTCTGCATACACCCAGCGACATATTTGTAGATGGCATAATTATCTTTACGATGATATAGATTAAATTCCGCGACTGGAACTCCAAGTACAGCCTTTTGAAATATTAAGCCCCCCAAATTCTCCACCCCGGGAAACATTTCGAAAATGTCTAAATCTACGAACCATCTCAATGGGCCCGGTAAATCACATGCAACATTTCAGCCCGATACATGCAAAACTAACGGAAATGTAGGTGCACAAACAAACAGAGAACGAAGTGTTTTGTAACATAGTTATGTTCAGATATTTCACATGATATTCATGACCTTATTGCATTATGACTAAACACAATGAAAGCATAATCGAATAACTTGCTGAACACTTATGCCTCAGATCTACCATGTGCTCTATGAATAGCGTAGCTTTACGATTGGCAATGGTAGCATATATGAGAAACATCTCGGACCCATTCTAGACATCAGGTGTAACCGTGAAAAGCAGTCCATTTGTAATACTAATTAATACATTCTATGTGATCCTTTGTTATTCTTTCGTTAGCTACACACCACGTTTCGTGTACTATGCCTGCAGAGTGAATATTATTTCCATACCGTAAGTATTATATATATATATATATATATGTGTGTGTATATATATATATATATATATATCATGATAATGTTTTAGATGACACTTAATGCATAATGGCGTAATGCATTTTAGTTCGTTATAATTAATACAATAAAAGGGAAACCATCGATAGCCTACATTTTTTACAAAATAAATGAAACAGTTTATACCTTCGTTGTTGGGCTGATTTTTTGCTAACTAGGTAACGTTACATATTGTGTTCATATGTCCTTGCTAATAACATAGTCTTTCTTTAAATATACTGTTTTTGTTCAGACTAAGACCGAAAGCATAGTTTTGTTGGCCTCCTTGAGTTAGTGAAATGTGATGCTACCGTCGAATGTCAAATAGCAGGATGGACGGGTCGTCGGCATCTTCCCATGTTGCAATATCCAAAATGTCGTTAGCAAGTCACCACCGAAACACATCTCAATTGTACTCACTCTAAGAAGCCTTGCTCTGTCTTTAAACGTCACTTCAGGAAATTTTCTTTTCACAAATGTATGATTCCGCTGGCCGATCGACGCGCGGAACGACCAAGCTTTTGTTCCCGATTATTGCCCACGCGAACTTCTTTTTCCACCAAGCGGGAAGCGGGGTCGGTTTGCGAGTTGTCGAGTGGATGGAGTTTGCGAACACTTTCCCCGAGTCGCTGCAGTTCAATATGGATGTTGTATTCAATGATGTCGTTCCGACATAAGACAAACATTGGCACACATGCAGTGACGGAGTTGACGTCATCTCACAAATGCAGTAGTAGTCTTTCGCCACTCGCATCTTCACGGACGCCACGAATGTGAAGCGTCCATCCATCAACTTGCCGTAGTCTAGAAACGTACCACCAGTCGTCTCGCAGGGCACATGGCTTGCCAATGTCTGGCTTTTTCTCACTATGGCATTAAGAGGCCACATGTTCAAATGTCGTCACAAACGAAAGGCAACATTAGCAACTTATCTTCTACGACAAATCTAAGCATCTGCTTGCTTGATTGCTTACTTACATACTTATTCACCTACTCTCCTACGCACTTATTTACTCATTTATTTAATCCTCTTTATGCCTACTGGCGCACAAGTCCCTCTAGTATGTTGGTATGCAGCCTGCCTGGCAGTCTGGCCCCAACTGAGTTGTGTTTCTTGTAGTTCCCCTTCACAAGTCTTCTCTAAGTTGTTTTGCTTTTCTGGTTTTCTTCTGGGGTCAATCTCAAAGCTGTCTTCGTTATATTATCATCATTCTGTCACTTCGTCGTCGTCGTCAACGTCTTAGTCTTTCGCTCTCTTTCCCAGATGGCTTCTTCTGTACAACTAACGTCATATTATGATGACGTCACAGTGTACGTGCGGGAGGTCGTGGTACCCCTCGTAGCGGTAAATCCTTGCATAAATTGGTAGACAGGAATCACACAGGAGAAGCCACGTGAAACGCGATATGGCGACGAGCTTTCCCATGTGACTTCATGCTACCCAGAAGTGAGTCGAACTGAAGAAGTCATCTTGAGAAGACGGGGAAAGTCTATACACGCATTAATACCGTTGTATAAGTTAACTAATAAGAACTGTTATCAAACTGCCACTCACCAGTTATATCCCAATCATCGGCCTGGAGGAAGGAAGGCGGAGAGACGTGAGCCCATAAACAACCCTGCTCATGTGTAGCGTGCATGTTGGAAGAAAACATAGACGCATGTAGATGTGTAGACCCTAAATCGCTCTAGTGTCTGGATAAAGATCCATAATGGATAAACGTTCATGATGGAATCCGTGTCATCTATGCATCACAATACTTATCCTTTAGCCAACAAATTACAAGTCATACAGTTTTATATAATTCTAAAGAATTATATACAATATATGTGACCATTCCCAATTTCTGTAGAATTCTATGGAAAATTATATAGAATTCTACAGAACATTTATAGCTATTTATGTTCTTTCTTTTCATTAGACTATTCTATTCTACAGAATATTGCGCAAAAATCCTATCTTCTTTTTCTAATTTCTTATAGCATATATTTTATATAGTAGTTTTGATGTTTTGCAAAGGGCCGTAATGACTAAGAAACATAAAGCAAAATAAAGTAAAAACAAATAAAGATAAGTTCTTATATAGCGCAAAGGACTGGGACTGCTCAAAGCACTTTACACTTTACTCCCTGGCAGACCTGCTCAATCGAACATCATCTCGACTTATCTGGAAAGCAATACTTTACACCAATGTTGCCCATACATTTTAAAGCTTCAGCTGGTATTTCATTTGCTCCTACAGTCTTCCCACTTTTTATCCCTGTGAGTGCTTTCTCTGTTTCTTCGTCACTGATACTCCTTACCATTCCTTGATTCACTTCCCTCTCCTCGGTTTCTACTATCCGGTTTCCCTCGTTCAACAGCCAGTTAAAGTTACGACCCCAATTCTCTTTGATCTCATCGTCTTTCATCAATACTTCTCCCGTTGCACTTTTGACTGTACGTATCTGGCCTATGTCCTTTCCTGCACGGTCCCTAGCTGCTGTTATTCTATAGATGCCCTTCTGACCATCACTAGTTTCTAGGTTGTCGTATAATCTCTCTGTTGCTTCTTCTCTCACTCTTGCCACCACCTTCTTAGCCGTCACTCTCGCTCTCTTGTACTCTGCCCTGTCTATCTCTGCTCCTGTTCGTTTTCATTTCTTCAGTCTGTCTTTCTTTTCATTAACTGCATTCTCAGTGTCAACTTTCCACCACCACTTTTTAATCTGCGCTTCTTCTTCCCCGCTGATCTTCCAAATATTCCCTCCTCACACTTCCTGATCTGCTCCGCAGTTTCTTCCCACCATTCTTCCACGTTCTCCGTTGTTACTTCATCTTTAACTGATAGTCTCTCCACTATATTTCTCCTGAAGTTCTCTCTCACTTCTTCCTCTTTTAGCTACCACCATCTGATCGGTTTCCTTCCCACTGTTCTCCTCTGTCTTGTTTTCCTCACCTCCAGTTCAGAAGCTAGTACCCTGTGTTGTGTGGTGATGGCCTCTGAGGGTAGTACTTTAATTTCTTTGATTCCTTAGCATGCTCTTTCCTCACCATGATGTAGTCAATTTGGGTTTTTCGTCCTCCGCTGTTATAGATTACTAGGTGGTTCCTTCTCTTCGTGTAGACTGTATGCAGTATCCTCAGCTGGTGTGCAAAGTCTAATATCCTTATGCCTTCCTCGTTTGCGACAACATTCAATGTTGCGAGTTTAATCGTCCTCATTCTCCTTCCTGTTTGGACCAACTTCTTTAGCCGCCTTCGTCCTTCAGACGTTCACTCTATTTAATCCAGCCATATTTAGGGATATGGCTTAGGTTTTTATAGTCGGATGTCCTTCCTGCCGCCAGCCACAGTTATAAGCGGTGGGCCTAGCCCCTAGCACCAATGTACCATAAACCTATGAGACAGCTGGTGGTTTGAGATCGGAGTTGTCCTTCTCCTATGGTAATTTTGGTCCACGGCATATTTTTCTGTTTTATGTGCAACCCCTCATACTAAGGGCTTCCCCAATCCGCCACCCAGGGGATGCGCCTCTACGCAGGCTACCCCCTGCGCGAGGAATGGGCTGATCCAATACACTTATATATTAGACCTTATACGGATTCTAGACAACACACTCGTAGTACAAGCTAAGAAATAAACAGACATGTGTGTATGCGTGTGTGTATGCGTGTGTTTATGAGTGTGTGTGTGTGTGTATGTGTGTGTGTGTGTGTGTGTGTGTGTGTGTGTGTGTGTGTGTGTGTGTGTGTGTGTGTGTGTGTGTGTGTGTGTGTGTGTGTGTGTGTGTGTGTGTGTGTGTGTGTGTGTGTGTGTGTGTGTGTGTGTGTGTGTGTGTGTGTGTGTGTGTGTGTGTGTGTGTGTCTGTGTCTGTGTCTGTGTCTCTCTCTGTGTGTGTGTGTGTGTGTGTGTGTGTGTGTGTGTGTGTGTGTGTGTGTGTGTGTGTGTGTGTGTGTGTGTGTGTGTGTGTGTGTGTGTGTGTGTGTGTGTGTGTGTGTGTGTGTGTGTGTGTGTGTGTTTGTGTGTTTGTGTGTGTGTGTGTGTGTGTGTGTGTGTGTGTGTGTGTGTGTGTGTGTGTGTGTGTGTGTGTGTGTGTGTGTGTGTGTGTGTGTATGTGTGTGTGTGCGTGTGTGTATGTATGTTTTTAGTAGTATTTCATGACTTTTTAAACATTTTAGTAACTTACACACAGTACCTGTACAGTGAATCTGCACCTGTGTCACATCATTGCTGCTAGTCGACCGGGCGTGACGATAACAATAAGGACACTGCATAGCGACAGCATGATCTCATACAATAGAACGGAACTAATGCATATTGGACGGTCTATTGTTACCGGATTTGAACCTGCACTTGACGCTTGTGTTGCATCAACACGCTTGAACAATCGGCGGACTCGCAGGGGCTGTAGGGCAGGGAGGTTAAAGCAAAGACCCATAGCTGTGCTTATTAACCCTCGCCGCCCACCATTGTTTACTGCGAGACTAAAAATCTGCACATAGCATCTGGTTCGCCTTGACTGTGAACGTGTCCCGCCAACGGTACGCCAAGTGGCGGCTTTCTGTTTACTGAATGCAACAATGATATACGACCTCGTTGAGGACATACTCGCCATCACAAAGACGTGGCTGAGTGCTAGCGACTCCGTTTCTGCTGATTGCATTACACCCGCTGGCTTCGAACTGCGACATGTCCCCAGGACATCCGGCACTGGTGGTGGTGTCGCCGTCGTCTACAATTCGAGCTTCACGGCGCGACAACTCCAGATGCCGACAGCCAAGACATTCGAGTCGAAGAGCTTACACCTCAGCAACCACACTCAGTCTGTTTATCTACTCGTCGTCTATCGCCCTCCGTCAAACACAAAGAATGAGTTTACAACACCGGAATTTCTTCAAGAATTTTGTGACTTGATGAATATGGAGTGTGACAGGATTGCTTACTGCCGCCAGCGCCAGCTCGTCACTTCATCTGTGTACCGTGCAAAGCTCGAATACCACACGAGTCAAATCGTCGATGCATCTGGCGATTAGAAGCAACTGTTCAACATTTTCGCCAAGCTCCTACACACTGAAAACGACACACCACTGCCGCCACGTGACTCGTTCGACACACTAGCAACGCGGTTCTCTGATTTTTTTCTCAGGACATGTCTAAAAAATTTGGTCGGAACTGAGTGAGAATGTTAACAGTGTAGATGCCTTCACTGGTGGTGCACCACAGACGTGTCTGCTCACTGTATTTGAGCCAGCCACTGAGGCTGAAATTGCAACGCTGTTGAAGTCATCGCCGGTGAAATGTTTTGAACATGATCCCATTCCGACATGGCTTCTTAGAGACTGTGGAGGAATTTTCTACCGCTGCACCTCACATCAACAACAGTGTCGAAAGCTGTGTTTAAATCTAATGTTCAGACTTACCTTTTTCCCAGAACATTTTGTACGGCGCCGTGAGCAACGATTGTTGGAACGGCGCATTATAAATGTCATGATTTAATATGTGTGTGTGTGTGTGCGTGCGTGCGTGCGTGCGTGCGTGCGTGTGTTGTGTGTGTGTGTGTGTGTGTGTGTGTGTGTGTGTGTGTGTGTGTGTGTGTGTGTGTGTGTGTGTGTGTGTGTGTGTGTGTGTGTTGTGTGTGTTGTGTGTGTGCGTGCGTGCCGCGCTCGTGTGTTTGTGTTACGTGTATGTTTGTGGTGTGCATGCACGCGTGCGGGCGTGTGTGTGTATCACGCACAGAACGTCAACCATGTTCAGATGTTTCACACTGAGTGTTGCCGTTTGTAGTGGCCATTTATGTTCTTATTGGCACAATGACGTAACAAACATGGGCGGTCGTGTACTGCAGTGGGCACAACCTTCCTAGTCAACTCGTACCTGCCAGTGTTGCTTGCATCATCACTAGGAGCTCTGGTCATCCTAGGTCTGCTATCAGGTTCCCAGTCCTACCCAGAAAGCCAATCCCCTCGTTATTTCCCCCTATAGACGAACTATATACAATGATCCAAAGTGACGTGGTAGCTCAATTGAGCGATATACGCCGACAATGTGGTGCAATTGCAGAAAGAGTGGACGCTATTGAAGCGTCCTGTGAATTCAATGCTGCCTCGATTAAAGAGAACAGGGACAAAATTAACGAGTTACAGACGTCGTATAAAGAAACAACGAAACGAGAAATGGAGTCGAGGGCGAGGATGACTATTTATGAGGAGAGAATTAATTCGATGGAAAGAAGAATTCGTGAGTGGGGTATTAGAGTACTTGGTGACGAGGAATCCAAAGGTGAGGATGTCAAGAAAACCCTAGCCAAGGATGTACTCCTCAAACACAACCTTGGTGACATCGTCACACTTGAACAAGCTATGGAGAGTGTTGAACACTGCCACAGACTCGGTCCTATCTCCAACAATAGTTCTACAGGCAGACCCATCATCGCGATAATTGTTACGAGGCCACTTAGAAACGCGATCCTGTTGTCCGCCAAGACCCACTTAAACAGAACGACCGCGGGTGCTGGAGTATACGTACTAGAAGATATGACGAAGGCGGACTACGAAACAAAGAAACGTACACGTGCGCAGATGCAACGAGCTTTCGCGGAGGGGAAGCGTGCGGTGTTCCGCAGAGGCAAGCTGATAACAGACGGCGTCGTTGTGCCTGTGGACTAGTCACATATAGGTGACAGACACCTATGCTGGCACACAACATTATAACAATCAATTTACTCTTGAGCGCCTCGACTGTCGACATGCCCTGACTGTAGTGGTCATCTGACTTTTTGTTTGTGTCTTTGTTACTCCAACTATCGAGACATTGTGTTCGATGAAAGGTTACATGACTGTACTACATGTGTTGCATTCAGGGTTACTAGTTTGTATTCTAGCAACATCGCCGTATTCGCCGGTATATGTCATTTTCTGTTGCTAAGACTATTGCAACAGCGCTTGTTAGCAGCAGACTTGACTATTGCAATTCCCTCCTTTATAATATCGCTAGCAAGGATATCACAAAACTTCAGCGTGTCCAAAATTGTCTAGCAAGAGTAATTACAAGATCTCGTTTTTCTCGCTCTGTACCACTTTTGAAGTCTTTGCATTGGCTTCCTGTACGATATCGTATAATATTTAAGATCTGTACCATTACATACCAGGCACTGTCCAATAAGCAACCATCTTATTTGCATTTATTGCTTACTCCTGTAAAAAATCTATCCAGCTTCGATCATCTAGTTCTGACCTACATTTTGTTCCTAGAGTCAACACTAACATTAGAACTAGGGCTTTTTCTGTTGCTGCACCAACTCTTTGGAATATGCTTCCTCTTGGTGTTAGATCAGTTGAAAATATTACAAAATTCCGTCGTCATTTAAAAACGTATCTTTACAACCTTGCTTATTCACCATAGCTCCCTAGCGCCTTGACCCATCTGTTGACAACTGGAAAACTACTTATGGATTTTGAGATTGACCAACCCTTTTGTTTTGATGTGCCTCTGAGCTTGGTTTCCAAGGATTTAGGCGCAATAAAAGTTATCTTATTATTATTATTTCAGGAAATCTGTTTGTAGATATATCAGACCATTTACCCAACTTCATCATCATAAAAGGTGTATCCAAAACTCATGACATCAATGACAGACCTAAACTGAGAATATATAGTGAAAATAATATATCAAATTTCACTCGGGAACTGGAATATATAAACTGGGACAATATTATGACATGTAAGGACACGGATGAATGTTATGATATGTTTGTAACCAAATACGACACAATTTTCAAAAAAAATGTCCCACTTACCAGAATGTCAATTAAACGCTTCAAGGACAAAAAGTGGAGACTAAAGGCATTAAAAATTGTATTTTAACAAAGACTAGGCTGAATAAGAAATACACCAATAGACCAAATGAATAAATAAAACAGAATATTGACAGTATAAGAATAAGCTTACAACTATCATACGGCAGGCGGAGAAATCATATTACAGTAGCTTACTCTCACAAGCAAAACAGTCAACCAAGGAATTATGGAAGATATATGCAGAACTTGTGAATAAGGACAAAAGGAACATGCACAACATTATAAAGCTGGTCATCAATCATATACAATGTAACGACAACGAAAGTATTGCTAATGCAATGAACCAATATTTCGCTACTGTAGGTAAAGAATTGTCAAAGACAAAAAAAGACTCAGGGAAACGAATATAGACAATTTCTATCTGACCCGATACACAATACTATGTTCCTGTCACCAGTTTGTCAACAAGAAGTGATCAATGAAATTAACAAGCTAGCGAATTCTAATGTATCAGGTATTGATAATTTTCCTTCAAAAATTGTCAAATTGTCATGCAATTTCATTTGTAAACCTCTGACTTACAGATATAATTTGTCGTTCTCCTAAGCCACGGTACAACGAGCATTAAAGGTGTCAAAAGTAATACCTGTATTTAAGAAAGGATCAAGGTGTGAACTATCCAACTATCGACCAATTAGTCTGATGAGTGTATTCAATAAAATCCTAGAAAAGTTAATGTTGAAGAGGTTATTAGACTTTATGGATAAAAATGACGTTTTGTCCAAACATCAATTTAGATATCGTAAAGATCATTCAACTACGTTAGCGATTATTGAAATTATAGAAAATTTTAGAAATTCTCTTGAAAATGGCGAATTAGTTGTTGGGGTATACCTTGACCTAAGTAAGGCTTTTGACACCGTTACTTATCCTCTTATGCCACATAAGGCTCGCACAAGATCTCGCCAGACCCCTCTGTCTTGGGCTTTCCTTGCTGCTGTGCCCCATGTCAGCCCAGCAGTCTTTAGTTCTTCTTCAATTGTTCGTCGGCAAGTTGTTTTCGGTCTGCCTCTTTTCCTATTTCCTTCTGGCGTCCAGGTTAATGCTGTCTTTGCTGGAATGTAGCTGCTCATCCTGTAGACATGGCCGAGCATTTTTCAGGGTGAGGCAGATCTGTTGTGGTTTTGTTGCTTGATGGAGTCTTGTGTTGGAAATGGTCTCGGGCCAGTATATTTTAATTATCTTCCTTAGGCAGGTGTTGTGGAAGTTGGAGAGTCTATTGTTGTCTTGCTGTGTCATGCGCCAGCACTCTGAGCCATACAGGAGCACAGAGAGAACATTGCTCTTGTAGATTCTTAGTTTAGTTTTTTCTGGAGTATACTGAGGATTTCCATAGCCGTTGCAGATTTGCAAATGCTGACCTGGCTTTTCCCAATCGTGTTTTAATGTCTTCTTCTGCACCTCCTTGGAGACTGATGATGCTGCCCAGGTAGGCGAACTTGTTCACATATTCGAGTGCATGATTTTTAATCATGATAGGTTGCTGTGTCAGGTTGCTATTTGTCAATATTTTTGTCTTTTTTGCATTAATCGAAAGACCAATGGAACTGGCTTGTTGTTCTAGGTTACGTATCTTCTTTTGTACTTGATCTCGAGTGTGAGAAGGCAGAGCAAGATCATCTACATAAAATATATCTTCGAGTGAAGAGCACAGGTTCAATCTGATGCCAGTCCGCTTTTTTTGTAGTCCAATCGATGGCTAGCGTGAAAAGATATGAAGACATGACACACCCTTGGCGGACACCGAATTTCACAGTGAATTTTTTTGTTGAGTTTCCGATACTGCAGGAGAAATTCCTGTTGAAGATCTGGATGAGTTTCACCAGCTTTTCTGGAATTCCATACTGCCTCAGGATTTTCCAAAAGGCTCTCTCTGTGCACACTGTCGAATGCTTTTTCAAAATCTACAAAATTGACATATATTTTTCTCTGCCGTTCGTTGCATTGTTCTAGAATGTTCCGCAAAGTGAACATGTGTTCGGTTGTTCCCCTCCCTTTTCTGAAGCCTGCTTGTTCTGGACGGAGAAGCTTGTCTGTTGTTGTTTTCATTCGTGTCATGATGATCTTAGAGAACATTTTGCTTGGTATGGAGAGTACAGTAATTCCCCTCCAGTTGCTGCAGTCTGCTAAATTTCTCTTCTTTGGTAACTGGATTATTCTCCCCTGAGACCAGTCATCAGGCAGTTCTTCTTTTTCCCATATGTTGGTGAAGAAAGGGTGTAGTATATCGGCTGCCGTTTCTGGGTCTGTCTTGAAAACTTCTGCACATAATGCATCTGTTCCTGGAGTCTTGTTGTTCCCCAGTGTGGCTATTTAATCTCAACCTTCGTTGGTGGGATCACTTCTAATTCCAGGTCTCTTTCTGCAGGCTGGATGTCTGCTGGGTGTTGTGTGTCTGTTCTGTTTAGTATTTAATTGAAGTGTTCTATCCATCTTCTTTCTTGTTCCTCTTCATTGGTCAGCAGCCGTCCACCTTTGTCCATGACTGGGGTGTTGACCTTGTAGTTGGTGTTTCCACAAATCTGTTTCGTTATCGTGTACACAGTGCCCATCTCATGCCTGCAAGCGGCTGTTTCAGCTTTGTTTGCAAGTTCTTCTAAATGCTTTCTTTTGTCTCTTCTAGCTGACTTTTTAACAAGTTTGTTCACCTCACTTTCACGCAATCTTTCTTTCAGTCTTTCAGATTTGGTTTGTCCAATTACGATTTTCAGTTGCTTTCTCTCTTGTATGCGCTCCTATGTTTCCGTATTGATCCATTCTTTGTGCTGTCGGGTTCTAATGCCCATAGTCTCTTTGCTGGTTTGATAGTATGCTTTCTTGATGATTTCCCACTTCTCTTGTACGTGATCAGATGTATCTGTTTCTTCTTCCAACACTACAAATCTGTTTTGTAGCTTAACAGTGAAAGCTCTAGCTTGTGTTGTATTCTTTAGCAGGTGTACATTAAATCGTTCTTGGCCTGTCTGTTTACAGTAGCTTGTTTTTCTGAGCTACAGCTTGACTGTTGCCTGAAATACATGATGATCACTGCCAATATCGGCACCTCTTCTAACACAGACATCTAGTAATGATCGCCGTCATTTGCTGTTGATCATAATGTGGTCGATTTGGTTTTGGTCCCGTGCATTTGGGAAAATCCTGGTCAATTTGTGGATGTCTTTGTGTGATAACAGGGTTCCTCCTATCACAATACTGTTCAAGCCACAAAAGTCACATAGCATCTCACCATTCTCATTTATGGTACCACATCCTTGACTGCCCATTATTCGATCTCTTCCGATATTGTCAGATCCAACCTTTGCATTGAGGTCGCCCATGATGTTCAAAACGTCGTGTGCAGGCACTCTCTCCTTCTCGGCTTGCAGCATGCTATAGAAGGCCTCTTTCTCATCCGGTTCTGCATCATTGGTCGGTGAGTAGCATTGGATAATTGTAAGTTTGCTGTGCTTGCCAAAGAACCTGGCTCTCAGTAGTCTAGCACTGACTGGTTTCCATTCTATCAATATCTTTCCAATTCCTTTCTTGAGTATTAGCGCCATTCCTGCAATATGGCGGTTGTCGTCTCTGCCAGAGAACAAGATTGTCTCTCCTGTCGGGGTGATATGTCTCCCAAAACCTGCCCATCTGGCCTCACTGACTCCAAGGATGTGTAACTTGTACGATTTCATCTCACATATAATGCTGTTTTTGCAGTATCGAACATTGTCCTAACATTCCAGGTCCCAATCTGGAATTTGGTTTTTGCATCCAGTAGGCTTGTCCTCGCGCTACTAGCTTCCTTGCGGCTTTCACTAGCATCGGTCATACCGGTTTGGTGCCTCAAGCTTCTTTGGTGGCTGGGATCTGTTGATTTTCTTTTACGAGTTTCTGTAACAAGCTGTTTTTTTAAGATGTAGGGTTGTTAACCCTATGCACAACCCCCAAACTGGAGGGCCAGGAGATCGATTTTAGTCTAACCTCTACCCTTTAACCAATCCGGTATGGGTGACCCTACCAGGAGTACAATTAAGACTCCCACCGGCGTAGCTCGCAGGGTCACGAAGGCACGCAAGCTACCCCACCACGACAAGGTAGCGATCTCGTAGAGGATAGTTTGACACCGTTAATCACGATATATTGTTGTATAAGCTGGATCATTATGGAATAAGAGGTCACGTATGTAAATGGTTTATACATTATTTAAGAGATAGACAGCAATGTGTTAGCATTAATGGCACAGTTTCAGAATATGCTCATGTTCAAACTGGCCTCCCGCAGGGCTCCATCTTAGGGCCAGTGTTATTTCTATTATATATTAATGATATATCGAGTGCTGTTGATCACGTATCTTTGCGATTGTTTGTTGACGATATTAAGTGGAATGGGTGCCAATGATACTGCGTATACGGCTATGGAGAAGTTATAATCGCTTAGTGTCTGGTTCCGATACAATCAACTAACTCTGAACTTGAGTAAGACATGTTATACAATATTCAGTAGACATATGGAACGTGAAGTCGTGCCATTGTTGTTGCAGGGCAAACGCATTGAACGGGTTAACTCAGCCAAATATCTGGGTATATATCTAGACTGTAAGCTGTCATGGTCGGAACATATTAAGGATCTTTGTTCAAAGGTGTCTAAGTTATCATGTTCATTTTATCACATGGCCTCGTTCATAAATGCCGATATGGTCAGGCAATTATATTATGCCTATGTATTTCCCCATATTAATTATGGGATTGAATTATATGGATCGGCTTGTAAAACTAACTTAACTAAAATACAAGTTTTACCAAATGTATTACTTAAAACTTTAATAAAACGTAACCGCCGTGACAGTGCTACAGCATTGCATAGGGAACTTAATATACTTAAAGTTCAGAAACTATTTAGACTAAATGTTATAATATTTGTGTATAAACAGCGTACGAATAAACTTCCTAGTCTATTCCACCAATTATACAATTGTAATAGTGACTTCATGACCAGAAGTTCCAGACAGGAGAACAATTTATATATACCTAGATGTAATTATAGAACTGGAGAGAACTCCTTGAAAGTTATAGGCGCTCGACTTTGGAATAAACTACCTGTAGACATTAAACATTCGAAAACGCTAAATATTTTAAAGCATAAAGCCAGGAGCTTTATAACTGGCATTAACTAAAGTTTAAATCTAATTATATATTGTAAGAAATTCGCTTGTGAATTCTCTTATATTGGTACAACATCTCTAGCTTTAATTTACGGAAGTCGTTAACCTGAAGCTATTGCAATTGAATGCACTGTATAACCTTTATATACGTAATACTATGTATGTGGGAGTACACTATATGAGTTTGATTTAATTGGCTACCACCTCATCTGTGTTACATTGCACTTGAATTGTGTTGTATATTATCTGGATGAGGAAATAAATTTACTTACTTATTTACTATACAAGGACCATGCGTTAATTCCCTGTATACAAGGAACATGCGTTAATTCCTCCGTATACAAGGACCATGCGTTAATTCCCCAGTATACAAGGACCATGCGTTAATTCCCCAGTATACAAGGACCATGCGTTAATTCCCCATTATACACGAACCATGCGTTAATTCCCCCGTATACAAGGACCATGCGTTAATTCCCCCGTATACAAGGACCATGCGTTAATTCCCCAGTATACAAGAACCATGCGTTAATTCCCCCGTATACAAGGACCATGCCTTAATTCCCCCGTATACAAGGACCATGCGTTAATTCCCCAGTATACAAGAACCATGCGTTAATTCCCCGTGTACAAGGACCATGCATTTCTTTACCCGTATACAAGGACCATGCGCTCGAGAGCACTGTCAACTGGCTGAGAACAGATAATTGTTAGCGCATTCCAATGTAAGAGCAGATCGTATGTGAGGATTATAGTAACACTCTATTGCATTGCCTGAGATGACACAAGCTTCAGTTTAAAACAGATATTGGATGGAGCACAGAGAATATCATTACAGAAGACTGGGTGGGTATTTACAATGATATGACATCTGCATCACATCGGATCACGCTGTTCTGGAGAGCAAAGGAGCAGGGCGACATCAGTAGCATAGTTAGCTGTTGTTGGTAAGTGTCAAAGCAACTGCATCTTGCGTAATTGGGGTGCAGTTGTGTGATATTGGTGAAGGTGAAGGTGGGTGTCGTTGTAGTGTTTGTTGAGTACATTCCAATGTAAGAGCAGATCGTATGTGAGGATTATAGTAACACTCTATTGCATTGCCTGAGATGACACAAGCTTCAGTTTAAAACAGATATTGGATGGAGCACAGAGAATATCATTACAGAAGACTGGGTGGGTATTTACAATGATATGACATCTGCATCACATCGGATCACGCTGTTCTGGAGAGCAAAGGAGCAGGGCGACATCAGCAGCATAGTTAGCTGTTGTTGGTAAGTGTCAAAGCAACTGCATCTTGCGTAATTGGGGTGCAGTTGTGTGATATTGGTGAAGGTGAAGGTGGGTGTCGTTGTAGTGTTTGTTGAGTACATTACATGATATCCACCCACAATCTGTTGCACACACAAACCAAAATGTAATTTTGTATTACCAAGTATGATATGATAAATACAATTCCTAATATATTCATTAATAATGTCAAGTATGGTTCAAACATAAATTTACGTTTAATGCATCATTATGAAATACATTTAATGACTATTTTGCAATATATAGAAATATGGTTATACAATTTAAAACTGAGTTTCTTTATTATACAACTATAAATTCGAAAACTCACATCGACGTCTCGTCCACCGTCGGCAGTCTTCATCGGGAACTGTTCTTAAGCTGTCCCACACGTGCCATCTGGCGAGCAGAGGAAAACGGGTTCTGGTGAAGATTGTCGATGTGAATTTTCGAATTTATAATTATACGAAAGAATCAATTTTTTATTATTCTTCCAATTTGATGAAAATTTTCGCGAATGGCCTAGACATGTTTCGCAGTCCAGTCAAATTAGAATATGTCAATGACGTCATCGATACTGGGTAAAACCAAAACATATGGAAAGCATTTGGAGTCATCGTTCAAAAAGTTTGTTTACTATTATAATGTTTTTGGCGAGGTGATGTGATGTGGCACTATAGTGCATTTGAATAGTAACGATAGTCAAATTAAATTGCAAAAAACATAGCGTAATAACACTATTTAAAAGAAACAGAGGGCGCCAAATGTCGTGGTATAACAAAAGCATTAAATTGTCATTAATTTGCCGGGGTAAAACAGTCATAGACGTAACGTGGGTAACAACAGGTCGAGACGCACATCAAAGCAGCAAGTGACTTGGTCGCTGCCTCGCCATGTTACCGCTACGGCGGCAGGCAGCGGTGATCGCACGGTGAGGTGTTACATCGCTCACGTATGATATGTCGTTGTAAAATTCGAACTTTGGAAAATCATTTCGATCAATTTCATACTTTGGGTATCTATCGAACACACGTCAAGACATGTCAGGCAGAAATGGACCATGGTTTCAACACATACATTTCATGTAACATTTGATTAAGAAAACTAATTATTCTTATCGTGAAACTTTTGATATCGCAGTTTTTTGCCCCTTGCAATTTTGTTTAATACAAATTCACCGATACGCCACCAGGTGGTATCTTTCAGAATGCGTCTCTCATTGTAGGGTTATTTTTCACGATCACATTATTTTATTTTTCATAACTGAAGTGCCAACATTTTGCTATAACCAACCCCACGGTGTGTGACAACCCACCCGAGCATGGGGCAGGTTGTCACAAGACAAGCCCTTTTTAAATCACCCAAATATAATACTTCTAACAAGGCTACGTCGACATTATTAATACCCACATATACATTATAGATTAAAGTTAATCTTAGCAACAAAAAAACTTAGGGAACTGGTATTACAAAGGAGAAAAAAAACGAAAAAAAACGTGTGACAATCATCCCCGGTCTCCCCACCTGGGACTCTGCTGGACAGGATCGTATCCAGGAACAAAAAGAACAAGTAGTGTATTTTGACCCCAAAATATAACAAATATTCATACAATAAACATATCTGGTATATGGGCCAATGTCCCAAAAAGTGTACAATTAGGTTTTAACAGGTCCAAAAATGAATGTTTAATTCTGAACAATTAAGTTATATTTTCTCATTGTACATATATTGAGGCATATTTTTCATAAATGGTTCAATGTAATATGGGTTATTTTTGTTATGACAGTCACTTGAAGTGAAACATGATTTTCATCACGTGTCCAGCGTCATCGATGAAAAATTACAATATTGGCTATAATTAGAGCATTTTTAATGATATGTAAAGGGGAAAATGTTTTTGGATCATCTAGTGTACATACCGTTTAATAAGAATCAAGAGGTAGACGATTAAATTTGACTTGGAAACATTCTTTTTCTTCGTTGTTACTTTGGTGATAGTTTTTTGTACTCTGTTGTTTCTTGGAATGGCCTATTTTCAATTAGTGCAGCTCTCTCAGAAAATTGTGTGGAATTATAACTGATACATAATCAGTAACCCTGATCAGTTATCATTGCGTATGCCAACTGTCATATGCGTTCGGGGATCGAGACTAGGCAAACTGTGAGCTAAGAAATGGGTATATACTGATGACGCTGGACACGCAATGTAGCTTTAATTGAAGACATTCATTATCCTTCGTCACAAATTACAAAACAACTACGAACACCATTTTAAACATGCAGCGGCGTGGACAATAATGTCTACACTGAATTCGTATTGTTCCTTATAGTCAGTCAAAGTATATTTCTGCACCTTCTTCGTACCATCTTTCACGGCATCCTTCTTGCCTGGCAGAAGGGTAAATTTATCCGGTCTCTTCATGAACTCCTTCACGTGTAACCGCATACGTCTGGCCTTCAAGTGTTGTGCTGTATTTTGTCCTGCGAAGCCATTCTTGCGGAGAACGTATCGTCGGTCTAGGTGCAACTTCTTCGCGACCATGCTTCCTGCCCGACTTCTCTTCAGGTGACGTCCTGTGAAGAGTGACTGCCTTTTCTTGACTGGAATGTCTTTCGATCACAAGTGATTCATGGGCAGCGAGAACCTTTCTCACTTCTTTGTTTCGCGAAGGGTTCAATCCATCCGTCCTCATTATTATGTCAGCACGGCGTATCAGCATTGTCAAAAACGGTGTTTATGGGAGTCGTATCAGTTCTTGTTTGGCCTGATCCTTCTTTCTGATTACGAGTAGAACGCTTTAAATTATTCTCCAAAACCCATACACGTCTTTGCAGCCTCTACGTCTTCATCTTCAAGGCGTTTAGCTTCTTTTGGACCTCCTTTTCCTGGGTAGGTTTCCGGCAGTCGGTATTTCAGCTGTCACGTCAGCTCCTAATTCTTGTGCTACTTATGAATGTAGTTAGGGAAAATTCATCTTCACGACCAAGGTTCTCTGAAGGAAACAAACAAGGACACAGGTTGTATTTAAGTTAAGAAGACAGCAAATTCCAATGTTCTTATAACATAAACTATGAATATTAAACCGGGAATTATATGTTTTTGAAATTACGGTTTACAAATATGTGTTAGTGTCATAATGTAACAGAAATAAGTATCTATCACCATGCGGGCGGTAGTCTGTGAGACCACTGAAAAGTTGTGTCCATAACAAGAACATCGGTTGTCATAATCATAGCCCATGCACTTGGTTTGTAAACGATAGCAATCCTCCACTGTGACCTATATATTACACGGAAGAAACCTGCCTTATTTAGCATGCACAACATAAAGCAACACATGCAGCCAAATATAAATTATGCTCTTATGCGAATATTGGCTTAGTTGTACATTATCTTGTTACATATTTCTGAAAAGAGTTGCAGAATTAGTATCATAAATCGTATGGTGTAATGGTTTACAAGTTTGTAACACAACACACAATGCCTGATAATGGTACGTATTCAGCCAAACTCTGCGAAGACGTAGGCACCTCACTTGTAGTAGGTGGAAGGGATGGGTCGAGTCTCTTCGACTTCCTAACTTCCACTGTAGGAGTTGCCGCTGCAGATGTCTTGCTCTATATGCAAACATTTACATTTTACATTAATAATAAATCACTTCTACATTAAATATTGATATGACAGAAAATTTATACGTAATATTAAAATAAATATAGACAATTACTTGAAGAAAAGTCAAACTCAAGACAAATATGTTATCGTACGCTACTTACATTTATAGCTTTGCGAGCTCGCTGAGCTCTCAGCTTATGGTCTGGGAGGTATCTTGCGCAGACATGATATGCCCGGTTCTGAGCGGAACGATGAGCCAAGAAGTGGGGGTCTTGTGCTATCTTTCTATCTCGGTAACGGTGCGAGATCTGAGCACTTTGGTTGACAGGGTATTCTAAAAAAATTAGAACGCGATATTAATTATTCTGTATTTTGTTTTTGTGAAACGCTTAAATGCTTTTGAAAATAATTCAATGAGATGAGCAGATCACGTGAGATAACGGATACAGTAGTATGTAAGCGATATGCGTTGCAGGATCACACCCATAGCTGCATGTCCAGCCTTACTGCCGTGAGTGAGTAAGCCCATTGGCCATAATTCTTCAAATTACCTTTTAATATCATCCAAATGCATTATATTGTTTTGCTACCTGTCTTGTTCTTCAAACGTATATTAATAGCTATTATTTAAACGGAAATTATTCTTAGATATGTTGATTTTTATCATTAATCAGCAAGTGTCCAGCGTCAGTATGGTTTATTTGTAGTAATGTGTTCTTCTAAATTGTATGTGAAATGTTTTCTTTTATATGAAGAGCAACACGTACTTGACACATCTACACTAAAAGTTAGGATGTCAGTGTCAACTACAGCCGGTAAATATACATTTGGTTAAATTGGCGTGTCCAGCGTCATCAAGTTGCTTAGGCATTAGCATTGTCATATATTAACTTACCGCAGATCAACGTATCAAATTATCGTTCATTGGTTTGTTAGAACACAGCTGTTAAGTATATTAACGCTATAAGTGGTGTTACCTTTATAAATGTACCATATTAACCTTATTCTATTACACCACTTCATATGAAAGACGTACATTTAGGACCACAACTCATCAAATATTTATTGTAGGAAACAAAAAAATACCCACCAGCCTAGAGGCGACCGCCACGGATGCACTGATCACTGTAGTTCCTACATATCAAAGTAGAATCCGCTCTCAGCAGTCTTTCTCGGTAATCCCACAGATGACGATGGACACGCAGTGACGCTGGACACGCTCCAAATATCGGTTTTATCCTTATTTGACCAAGAAATATTGTGAATATTGCTATTGCCATTGTTGGGGTTATAGCATGGTGGTTGCTGGTATGTACGAGAAAAAAAAACGGCGTACGTTTCCTTTTGTCGAATTTGTCGGTTTATACCCATATTTTTTGTATATTATATACTTAACATGTAGGAAAAGAATACATATATAGGTATCCTACAACGACAATAATAAATTAATGTAATTGACCCATGTAAACCGATGACGCTGGACACGCAAAAATTGGTCATTATAGAAAACGCAGTGTACATTTTTTTGTTTTAATTTTTTAAACATCATTTTTTACTTACATTCCCAATACATATTCCATTTGCCCAGTGAACAAAGAAAAAATAAATACAGCACTGTTTTTGTATGGCGCTACTTCAAACTTTGGAAACTTCAATTGGACATGTCATTTTGACAGTTTTTGGCAACTTACGGCCAATGTATGCCATTTTAAAAATTAACAAGGCTGTCAAACCTTACAGGTCCTGAAAGAACGTAAAGACATCAATATATGGTGAAAATTTCGTTAGGCTGACTTTATAATTGACGATGTGAGAGACAAAAGACACGATTTTTTTCAATTGTACACTTTTTGAGACATTGGCCCATATACATTTACACAAATAAATATATATGCATACATAATAATGTGTGCATGTACCATTTTTGAAACCAATATAGTAATTAATTAACAGAAATTCACCTTTAATTTTATGATAAATAGGGGGTCAGTGGCTCCAATTATCCATGGGCGAGTCACCCACTAAACGAGCTTTTAATAATCACACCAGACCTACAACTAGTGTACCTAGAAGTGATGGTCATGTTGATTCAATAAGACACCTTATATTCACCGACAATCTTACTAAGCCACATGAACATGAACATATTTTACTCCACCTCTTAACCACTACACTCTAATTTAGTTTGTCTTTCTTTTAACTGATCTACATAAGTTAATCTGAGCTTACATATTATATCATAACATTGTAGGTATTTCCCCTAGTCACTCTACTAGCCATTTAACTATTTATCGTGTGTCTTTTACATGTAAATCTACATAAGATATACTGCGTTCACATATATTACGTCATTTTATGTATTGCCGCTAGTAACTTTACTAGTCATTTTACTATTATCGTGTGTGTTTTTATATATGAATATATATATATATATATATTCACATGTATTATATATATATCATATATATATATATATATATATATATATATATATATATATATATATATATATATATATACAGTTACCGGAGAAGTAACATTAAAATACGTTATGTATATATATATATATTTATATATATAACGTATTTTTACCGGAGAAGAAACATTAAAATACGTTATATATATATATATATATATATACACGCTGTATATATATATAAAACGTATTTTAATGTTTCTTCTCCGGTAACTGTGGTTGAATAAATTAATAGATACACATCTACATGCGTCTGTTTTCTTCCAGTCTTTCTAACATGCACGCTACCCTGGAGAAGGGTGGTGTATGGGCTCACATCTCTCTGCCTTCCTTCCTCCAGGCCGATGATTTAGATATAACAGGTGAGTGGCAGTTTGATAACACAGTTCTGATTAACGCACTTCTAATCAGCACAGTTCTTATTACTTAACATATCCAACAGTTTATATACATGTAGAGACTTTCGCCGTCTTCATATGATGGCTTCTTCACTTATACCCACTTCCGGGTAGGATGATGTCATCGGAAACATGGGAAACTCGCAGCAACGGCGCTTTTTCACTTGTCTTCTCTGTCTTCTCCTGTGTGATTCCTGCCTACCACTTTATCCAATGATTAACCACAACGAAAGGTACTATGACCACATAATTTTTACCTAATGTGCCACCATGCATAAAGAGGGTTACGTGAGTAAGTGGGGAAGTAACTGACCAGGCTAGGAAAGTAAGCAATCTAATACTTAGATTTGTTGTAGATGATAAGATTAATTCCCAATGATGTCATTTCTTTGTGCAGGCCATTTAAACATATGGCGTCTCCACGCCATGATGACAAAAAGCAAGACGCTATCCTACTATCTGCCCAGCGAGACCACTGGAGGTACGTTTCTAGACTATGACAAGTTGATGGATGGACGCTTCACATTCATGGCGTCCGTGAAGACGCGAGTGGAGAAAGACTACTACTGCATTTGTGAAATGACGCCAACTCCGTCACTGCGTGTGTCCCAATGTTTGTCTTATGTCGGAACGAAATCGCTGAATACAACGTCAATATTGAACTGTAGTGACTCGGGGAAAGTGTTCGCAAATTCCATTCAACAGATCGTTGTTGTCGACGCGACAACTCGCAAACCGACCCCGCTTCCCGATTGGTGGAAAAAGAAGTTCGCGCGGGCGATAATCGGGAACAAAATTTTGATTGCCCAGTGCGTCGATGGGCCGGCGGAATCATACATTTATAAACAGAAAATTCCCTGGAGTGACTTAGATATGTATGAACATGTTAGTTACACCGCGTACATTCGCTATTGCTACGACTGCGCCGTCGATGCTATAGTTAATGGCGTTTATCAAACTTTCAAAGACAGAGCAAAGCTTCTTAGAGTGAGTGGAATTGAGATGTGTTTCGGTAGAGAGAGTTTTGCTAACGATATTTTGAATATTGCAACATGGGAAGATGCCGACGACCCATCCATCCTGCGATTTGATATGACGCTTAGAGGGCAGCACGTGTTTCAGTGTAGCATCACATTTCACTAACTCCAAAAGGCCAACAGAAACAATGTTTTCGGTCGGAGCAAATATTACTAACAAGGACCTAAGGACAAACTATGTACTGTTTAATAAGTGAAACAAAGTTAACCAAAAATCAACTAACAACCAAAGGTAAAGATTAATTTGTTGTGTCATAAATGTGTCAATGTTTTCCCATTAATGGTATTTATACTCACGTCGGCCTTTGGGTCGAACTTTGTTGGCTATCATCCTTCCTCTCCAGATAACCGCTATTAGTTCCTGTCTTTCCAGTTAGATAGAGTCAGTCAGTCAGATAGAGACAGTCCTCAGAGTCGAGGTACTCTGTCTTGTTGACGTTGCACTGGAAGCACGGCATGCTGAAGTTGACAGTCAGCAGGGTGTGATCTCCCCCACAGTCATCACTCGAATCAATCGACGGTGTCGTATATGCGTTGGAACATCACTGGTCCAATTACTGAACCCGTGGTAGATGGGGATTGCGTTCGAACAAGACGAACCAATCGTGAAACACTGAGATCTGCCGGCCAAGTATGATCTAAACCTAAACCAGTCAAGTGCCATACCGCTGATGTTGAATCGTGAAACCAGAGTGTTCAACAATTCGTCAATGTTAATCGTGTCGAATGCTGCGCTCGTGTCAAAAAGAACCAACATGACACTACGTCCCGAATCAAGGTTGCCTACGATGTCGTGTTGTACTTTCATCAGAGTTGTTTTGTAGAACGATGTTTTTTCTTTTCTTCAAAGGCAAAGGCACGACACATTGATTCATCGTTCTCGCGATCAGGTAATTTCTGGTCACTGCATTTGGTCAGTGAACGTAACACTTGGAATGTTGTTTTTGCGTCAGCGTTGATCAGTGCTGCACCGTAGTATGCGATTTTCGCTTTTCGGACATGGTGTTTAACGTTGTTTAGATGTTACAAGTAGTTCTGCTTGTCGATTTCGAGTCCGGTTAGGCGCCATTTTCTCTCAAGTGCTCGTCGCTTACGTCTTAAACCCAAGGTTTCGTCATTACACCATGGCTGACTTTTCTTTGATCGTCGAGTTCGCGACACAACTGGAGCATGAATGTCGAGTGTGACAGAGACGGAATGTTGATACTGTTGTAGGAGATTGTCGACGCTATCGCTGTTAATGTCATCGTGTGAGCTTAGTGCGGCGTGAAGGTCAGTTTGGAAGATATCCAGGTCAACATGATGGTAGTCATGCCCTCGCCACTTGTTGGTTGGTAGGCGTGGCGCGTCTCCTTCAATAGAAAATTTTATCGTGTGGTGATCCGAAAACGTGTTAGGTAAGACAGCAGTGGGAGATGTGAGGATGGTGTGTTCTTTCCGGGAGATAATGGCATCCAGCGTGTGGCTGGACTGGTGCGTAGGACCAGTCACATGCTGGACGAGTCCTGTCGATGCCAGAATGTTCGTTATTCGGCTTACTCCCGGCGATAATGCGTCGTCGAAGTGAAAATTGAAATTGCCCTGGAATGATCGCAATCGATGTTACGAGATCTTCGAATTCGTCCAGAAAGCCGGATATATTGGAAGATGGTGACCTGTATATCAGTACAAAGTAGTACGATGGCTTGTCACACGACAGTTGTAAAAGCTCTAAGTGGGTCGATGTCACGACAGGTCTACGCACGACCAATTTCAGCGAACTTCTAAGCAGAACACCCAGACCACCGCCCCGTTTCAGCGATCGGTTGAATTTCTAAAACTCGAACCCCGGCAGTGATAAATCATTCACGATATATTGATGCTCATCTCGCAGCCAGGTCTCTGTGAAGAAGAAGATGTCTGCATCAGCGTATAGTAACATGATAAACTGTTCCAAGATCCGTATAGTTTTGACGGACACTAGATCAGTCGAAACCTGTTGCTCAACTTCCATGATATGTACGGTGTAATAGTCGACCAAATTTGGCAGTCTGTTACTTGACAGTTCAGACGAATGAACCTCTTAACAATTTACTCATATTAGACTTACTCTTACAAAATTGCCTATTGAAACATGCAATTACAAAAATGAGAGATTTTGTGGAACCATCGAAATCTAAATGTATTTGTATAGATCAGTGGCTAAATATAGGAATAATGTATCCAGTGTCCTTGACGTGGCGCCACCGTCAGAAGCACTCCCCACAACATGGGACGTGAATACGGCTTCCAGTTGCTAGGAAATAAACCAACAATATCACGCCTGTGGTTTACTCAGAATGTTTTTTTCTTCATAGTAGGATATGCTAGTGAAACCTTGCAGTTCCCGGCGGCTGACGTATTGAGACATGCCTCCGATGCTTGACTCCTAGAGCTTCTTTGACCAAGACGCTTCGGTGACGCGTCGAATGCCCCTGTTAGGCTGTTTCCACAACATGTGTATGACTATGCCAGTTCGTATATTAGTTTCTCGTATTCCATTCGATTCACAGTTACACTAGTGACACCAGTTATAATGCCGCACAGTGCACCGTGCAGACGTAAGATTGTTAGACAAACAAACAAATCGAGCGACGCAAACTATAGCACACTGTAATACTGTCAGCCTGCGACAGGCGAATTGGGAAGAATATGCATTGGTGACGTCAGGCTTTCTATCACATTGGCGCTGTCCGTGCAATTTAAATTACAAGATCATTGTAGTAAACTGTCGGCATATACTTGATTGTAGTTGCTAATTGTTAGTTGTCGTTAACTCATTTAGATGCATGCGCCCAAAAAACGCCTTTTGTTTCCATTTAAATTGAAATTAGCTCAGAGCAAGCACTCTGGATGTACTCGTGAAAGATTTAATTGTTATGAGTGCTGGCGGGAGGCGAGCCAGTGAAGAGATACGCTACACGCGCGAGATAACGGCTTAATCCAATACACTTAGATATTAGACCTTATACGGATTGTAGACAACACACTCGTGGTACAAACTGGGAAATAAACAGATGTGCCAAGTTAGAGAATTACGAGGCACAAGATTCTCCTGCTCGAAATGAAACAGAGGAAGGGCTGCAGTGTGTTTGTGCGCGCGCGCCTGTGTTTGTGTCCGTGCGTGTGTGTGTGTGTGTGGTCGTGCACGTGTGTGTATGTGCGCGCGCGTCTGCGGGTTGTTTGCGGGAGTGTGTAGGGAGAGGAATGAGGGTGTATCCACTCTCTTACAAAAACACAATTCTCTTTATAAATATCACATTTTAAGGCGTCACATCTGTTTCGACTCTGAATAAACCGTGCAGCAGTGTTTATGTTAGTTTCATTTGTCGACTGTGGTATCAATAGAAGCAGTATTTAATTTAAATAATAGCATTTGTAAAATCGCAAAAGAATGTATTTATTTTAAATAACACCATTTGTAAATGTCAAGTAAAATCGCAGTAGCGTTGACTGTACACTTTGTTATTATTATCGTAATTTCGTGGTCAGCAGTTTGCAATATGATTTTTAACGAAACAAAACTTAAGCATAAAGAGAGAGAGAGAGAGAGAGAGAGAGAGAGAGAGAGAGAGAGAGAGAGAGAGAGAGAGAGAGAGAGAGAGAGAGAGAGAGAGAGAGAGAGAGAGAGAGAGAGAGAGAGAGAGAGAGAGAGAGAGAGACAGACAGACAGGCAGGCAGACAGACAGACAGACAGACACACACACGCACACACACACTCTCACGCACGCACGCACGCACGCACGCACGCACGCACGCACGCACGCACGCACACACACACACACACACATCGCGCCGACTTCCTCGAGGTACACGGCCTGTTTGTCTGCATGCAACACTGTATTACATGCCGCTCGTCAGAAAACAACGTGGCAGGGACAGCGCCGTGATGTGACGACAGGTTACATTGTACCCATATAAAATGTGATCGATTTTGTCATCTGCCGACAGACGCACAGAATGTTGTAAGACGGACTCTCGTTCATATGATGGCACAATACTCGATAGCGACCACCGTCTGCGCGTTGCAAAGCTCGACCTCAGGCAAATACTCAACGTTTGGAATCGAATCGAGAAGTCGCGCTCGTCGAAACGCGTTCGCTACAACACCGAGTTGTTAGCTAGAGATCCCTTCCGCGCACGGTTTCGTGACGTCGTGTTGGAAGCGCTGCCGGAAGTTAACGCGAACACTTCAGCCAGTTCGAGATGGGACACGGTAGAACATGTCCTGAAGTCGGCTGCGGAATTGACAACCGAGATGAGGTGTTCCACACTGTGCTGAAATGGCGACAATGTCAGCGGAACAACGCAAGTTGAACCTATGGCTGCAGAACACTCCAAACGTCATCCGCCGATGCGAACTGAAGCGCCAGCGCAACACAATCTTGCACGCTATGCGCCGAAAAGCTCGTGATAACGCCTCAACGAGAGTAGACAGGCTAGCGTCAGAAGTTGAACCTCTCCACTACGGTGCAAAAATATATCGTGCTGTTCATGAGATGACGAGGAAACCTGCCGCCAAGCTAACGCCGGACGCGTTATCCGCAACGCAGCCGAACTGAATGCGCGGTTCACCGAACACTTCAGCTGCCAGTTCAGCAACACAGCCGTAGAAGAGCTGCCTGCCTTCGTCGGAAGACCATCGCTACTGGCAGACCCTATCACAACCGAAAAGGTCAAGCGAGCGATCGGGAAAATGAATAGCGGCCGAGCCAGCGGGCACAACGACATACCGGCCGAACATTTCAAATACTCGGCTGGTCTGCTAGCAGACACGCTTGTCTGCAGCTTCAACAATGCGCTGGAAGAACATGAACCGCGCGACCTAGGCAAAGGTGTGTTCGTATTGATACAGAAGCCTGGCAAACCGATAGGTCCACTAACGAGTGTGCGTCCGATAGTTTTACTATCAGTACTGCGTTCTATCGAGGATCGCGCCGAAAGTTAAAGGTGCTCAATCAGTTCGATTGCCCATCGCCAATCCTGTCCTTTTATGTCCAGATGTGTAATGTGTGAATAGTTTAACTAGTTGTCACAGTCGGTTTAATAAAAAAATGCGTACATGTTTTTTTATCGTCAAAAAAAGAGTTGTCGTTACACTGGGTATAGCTGGCGACAGCCAATTGCGCTGTCGACCTACTGCGCCATATCGGTCACGTGCTTTACGCGAGATCGGCATCCGATTGCTTTGGCAGCAGGCCCATGTTGATCGTGCGAGTAAATTAGTCTTAGTCAGGGACAGAGAGCATCCGTAATTTCGTGCAACAGAACGTCAAACACGGGAGTATTATATTGGTGATCGTTATTATTAAAACATTGTTTTGTGACTCATATTTTGATAATATTACTGCAGAATATTGTTCATTTGCATTGCATGTTATGCTAAATAATAAACATTTATAGGACAACCATTATGGTGATTTTATTCAATATATAAATGTAAACGTGTAAATACATAAAATGTCAATACAACTAGAGTACACCATATATATATATATATATATATATATATATATATATATATATATATATATATATATATATAAGGATTACACAAGAAAATGCACGCACTTGTTTTCACTGTGGTCCTTAATGCCTGGCTACAGTGTACGTAATGCATTAATTGGTATCCTGTGATACCTTTCAACTGACATATATGCCAGCTATTCTTATGTATTTACCAATATGTGTTTATATTATCACCACAGCAATATATAAATATATAATACATAACTTGAATTATGATATTGCTAGAGGCCACACTGCAACCCATGAATGAGACTGAGAGGAGGCAGAGGAGGGGCTAGAGGCGGTCATAAGGGCCAGGCAGACATAGGGAGGATACATAGTCAGCGGGAGATCCACATTTGATCAATCCAGGTAATTCAAATTTATAACAATCAACCACGTATAAATTATCAAACAAATTTAATATGCACATTTAAATATACATTTGTTTGTATACACATTTTAATAATAACATCTTGGACATGAAAAACTAGGTTGGCTTCTGCACTTGTATATTATACCCAGTTTATCAACAAAGACATATTAATACACCTTTAAAAAGTATTTAGCATATGGCAATGACTCTGAAATAAGTTTATAAAAATAAATGATTCATTATTGAAGAAGGTAGACATACATATTATGAACCTTTGAATACTTGACGAGGAAAATACACTGTTAGCATCACAATAACACCTCATTTTTTCATTTCCAACATTCACCTTGACCATTAAACATCAGGCTTAAAATGTCAAACATGAATATGTGTAGTAGTTACACATGGCAGACACTGACATGAATTTGTATACTGAAAACAAAACAAAAAATATAAATACACTTTACTGATGCTTTACTGATTAACAGAATTCAAATCAGTTTATAATATTGACTAAGATCAACTGAACAATTTAAAATTCATGTAATGACAAAGAACACCTAGTAAAGAAAAATAATAAGTTTTCACCGTTTTGAAAAATAACATTCCTCTAATGTCTGCATGCTGTATCAACCCACCCCCTTCCTCCGCCCGGAACAACCCCAGTAAACACCGACTGTTCCTAAGATATCAACATATCTAGATGCAGCTGTAGTAGAACATTTCCTACTGCCTTTTTTCTTGTGAAATGCTGCAGATCATACATGAAACATTATTTTATATTTACTGATTATGGCAATGAACAACTCCATAATTATTTACTCCCAACATTATTATGATGCCTGTTTTTGTTTACTGAATATATTCTTTTCTTTACAGGAGATTGAACTAGTGTGCTTTGTACCACTAGCTCGCCAAGTTAATGTGGCATACTGGGCAGTTGTATGTCCAGGATCTCGGACAAGATTCTACAGCCATGCAATATGCTGACACATTCACAGACAACAGTTTGTTATGTGAATGTCCACCGAGTGTTACCAATTGTGTTGTGTGTTGCATCCGTGACAGATCCCCCAGTGCCGATGGGGTGTACACTAGCTTCCAGATCAGTCAGTTAGCTTGACTGACTGGAAACCAATGTAGAATACAGGTTGCTCGACATAAGAATGTGGTGACGCCTGACTAGCTCTGCAATTGGTGATGGAACGGTGGGTGCCAGGGTCTGGCAGTTATGGCATGAGTCTTCGGGCAACAACTTTCAACGCTGTGAGAGAGGTTCAGTGCCGAGCATTCTTCGGTGAACTACATCGGTTTAGATATCGATGACATCATTGTATGTTTTCACTGTCTTTGATGGCACTGCATACCACCTTCCTGACTTTTTGCTTTTCATCTGCATCTACCTATACCGGAGAAAAAGTGACAATTAGCATAGCTCTGACATGTCTGATATTTTTATACGTGACAACACATTTATGAAAAGTCAATAATACAAGGTATTTGTATTGAATTCAACTATAACTTTTAGCAGTGTCCATGGAAAAATACATTAATTATCCAGCATTGTTACAATGGTAGGGTTTCATTGTGTTTGTGTTGCTGATAGTCAGTGGCAGCCAGCTTTCAACATACACCAGGCACTTGTTATGTACAACACAAGTTTGTGATGAAGTATTGGTATTGAAAGCCTTTTCACATTTTCAACAACAATCTGTTGATACACTGACAGCAGCATTTTACTTGTTTAAATTATCTATGTATCACGAGGACTGTTATATATTTTTCATGCCACGTAACATTTTTCTAAATTATTCTTTTTTATCACTGTTTTATATTTTCACAAATAATTTACATTACATTTTAATTTCACATGATAATTAAACAACCCTTGAGTAAGGTTAGTTCTGGTATGGTGTAGTATCCAGTCCTCAGGATTGCTCAAAGCGCTTTACACTTTACTCCCTGGCAGACCTATTAAATCAAAAACACCATCTTGATTTATGTGGGAAGAATTCAGCCACACTGAAATTAATATGCGAAGACTATCCACCACTCTTCATATAGCTGAGTAAACTGGAGCAATGTAGCATGTAGTGATTGTACATGTAATTCTCAGTCACATGGCGATGACCCTGTCTAGTCTAGTCACTATTTGTGTGCGAGTTGTAAACATACCAAGCATTTTCGAATTTGATATCGTATTGATGTTTTTTTAACAAAGAATCGTAATATAGTTATTTTTATTTGATATTACATATTACATTTGTTCAACTAAACATCTTTCTAAGTAATATTTTCTCATTTACATTTTATGGGCATTAATATAAAAATTGTTGTTAAATACACATAATTGTTTTAGTCACTAATTTTGTGAGTTGTAAGCATACAAGGCATGTATAAACTACAACTAGCATTTGACATCACGTGTACTATTGTTATTTTTTTGCAACAAAGAATCGTGATAAAAGTAACTATTTGTTTTTATATGTACCT